>OZ005692.1:1764134-2324585 GCA_963930775.1 Cliona cf. orientalis
CCTCTAGTAAAGGATTCTCCGAGAAAGGGATACTAGCTGTATGTTAAACCTCTCTATAAGGGACACTATTTGGAGTCCCTAAAACTACCATTCCCTATATAGTTTTTTTCTATTCATTGAGAACCTCCGAGAAGAGGACAACCTCTCTATAAGGGACAAAACAACTGAATTTATATTGTTCCCAAAGTGTCCTTTATTTGGAGGTTCGACTGTATAGTTACGGAGCCATTGAAAACATTATTTTTATAATCCCTAATGAGTCACTGGGTATGCATAGATATCTAGTCTTAATTGGTTTTCAGAAGATCTTACAAGTTGAACCACATAATTATAGCAATGTGTGATTTGACTTGTATTCACCAAAATGAGTATAATTTGTATGTCTAGTAGATTTTGAAGTGCCTGGAACAAACTGGCTAGGACCTATAATATGCAACAATTAAATTTTATTGATGACAGTTTGTTCCAAGCACTGCAACGTGCTACCATGCAAAGCTCATCTGTGTGTTGTTTGTGGAGAAAATAATTATTAGCTGGAGAGAGACATCTGTTCTTCCCAATGGCACAGTTGGCAAACTTGTGGTATTAACTATTGAAAACAACATTTATCACATGGAAAATACAACAGCGTCATTGTGAATCCACCACAATAACATGCAGCTATGACAAAGTACAGAGTAATGCTAGCTTATAATAAAACCAAGGCAACAATGAGGCTTATTAACAACTGACAAGAAGAGACTCTGAGATCTTATAGAGAGAGGCTTTAATTTGGGGCCCTCTTCCGCACAACAATAAAGCTGTCAAAGCCTACTATATGTAGCTACTCTAACAATAATGTTATAAGTTTGCACATAAGTCATTTAACACACACACTGCACACATGGAAAAGATGTGAAGATCAAATATTATTGTGATTACACTAAGTTAGCTAAATATCATGCATACTCATTATAGAGTTTAACTTAATTAGCACACTAAGATTATTCACCGTTAAGTACATCTTGGACTCAGTAAATCAGTTAAGCAACAGCTTGTGATTCGCTAATGTCTAATAGTGGTTCGCGAAGGTCAACATCGACCTCAGTAGAAGTTGGTAGAGCCTGTAGCTCAGCAGCATCCTTATCCCCTGCTCTTGTCTGGTCTTTAACTGGGGTAATCCTGAGAATCTTACTGAGCAGTAAAGATTTTTGGACGAACGGGAGCATGTACATTTTCCAGATATTCAATAATTTAAGGACTAGGCTGATATGAAAGAGTAAGATTCCAAGGAAAGTTATGAAAGCAATTCCAACAGAGACACTTGAAAGGATATGCTGAATTTTATCATCTTGAGAGTCTGACTCTTCATTGAGGTAAAATGTTGCCACAGAAAAGATTCCCAAGTTGAGGATGAAAGAAGATTCCAGAACATCTTTTAGCCAATGCTCATAAACTCTTCTTTGGATAGCAAGAAGTGCAATGCTGACAGAAGTCACAGCTACAAGATTGGTCCTTTCACTGCTATTAATAGTAAATGTAAGGAATAGTCCCAGTCGCGAGAGCAACAGCAGCCCAATCCAGTAGCGAGTGTGCTTCCTGTACGGAGCATGATAAGCATCCATGAATGGCTTGATCTTATTCAGCCATGACAAAATCCACCAGTTGGAGCAACCTTGAAGCCAGTGGCCAAAGAGTAGAATAAAGAAGTATGGAGCGACAAATACCACAAGAGATAAGATGGAAAATAGTGCAAGAGCAGTATGCTTGGATTCTTTGAAAAAGCCTATGCTTCCATCATACTTCCAAATGGTTTGATAAATTTCTGAATCATTGGAGGAGTTGTAATATGTTAAATGAGTGAGGGATAGAGGAACTATGATTGCTTGTAGTATTTTACTATAGGACATGAGTAAAAGAGTCGAAAGAATTGCAACAGGATTTTGTCCAAATCGTTTGGCGATCGTCTGTGAATAGTGGCTGGCTAGGATGATAGAGCTGATCAGAAACCAGACATAAAATGGGAATAGGAATTGAAACCAGGAATATGAATAGATATCCATACCATCATAAAAACAGGTTTCAATTCCAAGATCTAAGTTTAACCATGAAATAAAAATAGTGAAGAAATTGATGGTTGATCTGGGGAAATAAGCATCATTATTTGCTTGAATAATGTTAGCATAAAAAAGGAGGCCATTAATTGTTCCAGTAGCAACAGTGAGACGAAGAGAATGAATGATAGCAATCAGAATCATTCCAGCCAGAAAAAATAACACAATCAAAGCAATGTGGCCATTATCACATTGAATACAGTGTAGACTACCAAGGGCTAGGCTAAAATTTTTCTGGCACTGTCCACATAGAGTTCCATTTCTGTTGAAATCGCATTGGGTAGATAAGTCACTAAACATGAATGTCACATTTATTGAACTTTCTATACAATAGTCAAGTGGGCAGCGGGATTCGTAAATAATTAATTCTGTCTCATCAGTCTGTGCAATCCAGAAGTTGTTTGTTGTACGCTCAAATGATAGATCATCTATGTAACAGTTTGAAGAAAATTCTTGAATTTTTTTGTTACACACACATTTGTAATGATCTTTTGAATTGGAAACCTCAAAACCATTTGGACAGGGTTTGATATAAACCATGATCTTTAAACTTGTAACGAGGCTCTGACAAGGATTTTCGGGGAATAACCCTAATTTTACACTGTGGTCTTCTTCGTGCGAATATAGCCGAAAGTATACATTTGTGCATGTAGCATTGATGCTTTGGATTAATGGGCTTATACTATACTTGCCACCAGTGAGTGAGTTGTCAATCAAAATGTTTGCGGGTACTGGAGAACCAACCTGACTGATTGCTTTTAATAAGATACTAAATTGTTTTCCTGGATATACATGTATACTTTTCCCATATGGAGGGCTTCCATACAGTTGGATATTCTTAGCAGGTGATGATATATTTGCATCTGACTCTTTGTGATTGATTATTCTGGACAAATTCATGAAGACTTCAAGTGCATCATAAGTATAGTACATATTATCATAGTTGTGTGTTAATTTACCATCACATGCTGAATGATATGATACTTCAGTCCTGTAATACAATCTACATTCATTTAGGTGTCCTCCGTAAACAGTACTTCCTGTTGATCCTGCATAATTATGTTCAAAAAAGAGATACTTTCCATTGGGAGAAGAACTACGATTGACAATGGAGATCAAGCATTCTGGAAAATTTGATCCTATGAAACACTGAGGATCTTTGAAATACAGTGCACCACCACTGTCAGTTGCGTAATTCATGATGAAAGAAATATTTAGGACTGGCATGAGAATTATTTTTGAAGTTAAACTTTGCAGGAAACCTATTGCTCCACCATTAAGTGCTGAGTTGTTAATAAATTTCACTGTTCCCGTAAATACCAAAATGTTATTAGCATGGCTTTCAATAGCTCCTCCTACCTGTGATGCTTTGTTCTGTCGAAATACTACCATAGAGCTTGATCCATCTACCAAAATCTCTGATTTGTTTGAAGTAGTGCCAATATTGAATACAGTATTTGTGCCAGATATGTATAATGCACCACCATATGCGGCACTGTTATTCGCTAAAGAGACATTTCCAGAAAAAGCTAAATTGATGTCTTCAAAGTACATTGCTCCACCCGTATCTGCAGAATTGCCATCAAATAAAGTAGAATCATGAATGGATATCGTGCCAGTCTGACCTGCTACAGCTCCACCCGCATCAGCATTATTGCTTTTAAATGTAGAATATTCATTAATTAGAAGAGTACAATTGCTGCATAGGATTGCACCACCATGTGCATTTTCCCTGTAATAGCGTATCTCAATGGGATTGTAATTCCCGGTACCATGGTTGCATGATGCATAATGACGAGTCTCAACCCAGCCAAGGAAGCGACGGACTTTCACACGTACAGTTACTCTATTGTTCAAAAAAATGTTAATTCCATTCAATATTAACTTGGAATCAAACAAATATACACTTCCTCCAGCAGATGCTGCACAGTTAGCAAATGTATTATTTCCATTAGTAGTAGCAGATGACTCTGACATCACCATTGCTGCACCAAATAATCCCTGGATTCCAATGAATCTGCAGTCCCTGATACTCATTTGACTTCGCTGACTCAGTATTGCACTACAACCGGTAATATACCTGTTGGCTGAGACTGAAATGTTATATAACTGTATCGACTGGGTTTGTTTGAATACAATGCTGAAAGAATAATTATCTGGCAATATGAAATTAATTGACGTAAATTGAATAAACCAACAAGTTTCCCAAGTGATATTAACTAATGTACCTAAGAAAATATTAACCATATCGCTACTATCAGGCAAACCTTTAAACACCACATTTCGTAGGTTTGTCAGTTTTAAGCTGCTGTTTAGTTGATGATTACCAGGTTGGAAATAAAAGCAAGTGTTATTTGCAAAATATATTTCTGGCTGAGTTGCATACTGTTCCATAGTTTGACAGGGTACTTGATCATTAACACATCCAATTATCCCACTTGGTGTGACATAATATATTATATGATTCAAACAGTTAGTTTCAGAATCTGCTTTAAATCCAGAGTCATATAATGCCACAATGAGAACTATAAGCAACACAGAAGACCACTTCATGATGATTCCTAACTATAACTATCCAAACCTACTCAGTTTCCAAAGTTAATGTAGTATATTATTATTATAGCTATATACTTATGGCAGTTGCAATCATGCAAGCTTGTGATACTGAGTGGCCGTACGTGTCGGCTGTGCATTTAATATATTCAAGATCTGGTCATAATGATATAACAACTGTCACATCATGAGGTACCCAAAATCTGGAACCGTACACAAGATTGCTACAGACCAGAGTAGCCGCATGCAAGCTGTACTCTTTTGATAAACATGGAGTCACAAGTGACATGTACAGGTAGCTAATATCAGTAATATAAACGTTGGAGATATCCCTAAAGTCTTCTGAATATGGGATCTACTATTTCTCAGCTTATTATTGTCAATAATATAACCATTAATCTACACATAATACGGGATAATGGCAACACCTGACAGGTATCAGTGGAGTTAGCAAAATTAGTATATTATAATATTATTATCAAGGCAGGGTTTCATCCAGGGGGGGGGGGGGAGGGGGGCTAAGAATTTGACTTTAATTAAATTAAGCATCAAAATAATAATAATCACAGTAAGTCACCAAATCAAAACCAGTAACATAAAAAAAACAATCTGGAGAAATTAAAGAAATTCTCCAAAAAATACGTCCCAAGGAACTTGGCGTGCTAAATATGCCCAGTGGCACTCATTTATCACGCTTCCACCCCTGGCCAAACTTTCGTCGCTAGATGAAACCCTGCAAGGGCTTATAGATTTTTGATATTATAGATTGATTCAGCTATTATAATATGCATGCATGGAGTGAATTTTGAAATTAAAGGATAATGAGTTTATCCATTGAGATTTGTAGCAGAATTATAATAACATGATGTTTTGTTTTGCTGAGTTCCAGATCCTTTGGCCACAGTGTAAATTGAGCAAAATATTTGATTGAGTTATTTGTGGTTAGTATAGATCATTGCAATTTTACACCAATCATTGCAATCGTAAATTAACTGTAACTATCATCGGGCAACAATACATTGATAATTATTGTAATACATGCACTAACATAGTCCTTTAATAAAATTATGGTCTAATCTTAGTTGATCGTATTGGCGTCCATTGCTGCAGCGCTGACATCGAGAGAGATAGATAGCATATAGCTACGTTGAACGTTTGCCACTTATTATACCAGCACTCATTATGAATTAAGAAATTGAGAGCACAATATTATTAAAAATTTAAGATAGATCAGTTAGCTATGTAGTAAAAGTTATACTTCTAGTGTTGAAATTAGCTAGTGCAAGCAAGTCTCCCTAAGAGTACTAGACTAAGTGTGTTACTAAGTTCTACTCAGTAGGTAGCAGCACGTATCTGTGATTCTGATTCACTCTCCAGCTCCAAAAGTGGTTCACGAAGATCAACACCAACCTCAGATAAAGTCGGTAGAGTACGTAGCTCAGTTTTCTCCTCACCCTCTGCAGCTGCTCTTTCACCTTCACTGACTGACATAGCCTTAAAGACTCTCTGGACAAAAGGAAGCAAGTGCAATTTCCAGAGGTTAGATGCTGACTTGAAGACCAGGCAGATGTGATAAGTTAGAATTCCCATTAAGGCAATGAAAGCCATTCCAATGGAGATACTCGAAACAAAAAACTGACTGGAATATTTTGATTCTTCTTTGAGATAAAATGTTGCTACTGAGAAAATTCCCAGGTTGAGAATAAAGAAGGATTCGAGTAGATCCTTCCACCTCTGCTCATAGACTCTTCTTTGAATAGCAAGAAGTGCAAGACTGATGGAAGATACAGCTACAAGATTGATAGTCTCACTGCCATTGGCATTAATGGCAAAAGTGAGAAATAGTGCAAATCGCGAGAGCAACAGCAGCCCAGTCCAGTAGCGAGTGTGCTTCCTGTATGGAGCATGATAAGCATCCATGAATGGCTTGATCTTGTTCAGCCATGAAAGAATCCACCAGTTGGAGCAACCTTGAAGCCACTGGCCAAAGAAGAGAAGGAAAATATATGGTAGAGCGAATACAACGAGAGACAAAATGGAAAACAGTCCAAGAATAACGTGTTTAGGATCGTGGAAAAAAACGATGCTGGCATCATACAACCAAACAGCAGTGCGAGTTTCATTTGAATGGCTGTAGTAAATTAGATAAGTCCAGGAGAGAGGAACAATGCTGGCTTGCAGTATTTTGCTGAACAACATAAGTAGCAGAGTTGCCAAAACTGCCACAGGATTCTGACCCAATTGTTTAGCAATTGAGCGAGAAGAGTCTGCTATCACACTGACATTTTAGATCCTTCAATTCAAAACCTATAGGACAAGCTAAAATTTCAACTTGAAGCCTTAAGCCATTAGCAAGGCTCTGACATGGATTATCTGGGTAGAGTTTTAACAATTTATGACAGTTTTGATTATCCGAAAGTAGTTGAAAGGTAACATTAGCACATGCAGCATGTTCAATTCGTCGACGTGATGGATGTAGACGATACTCATTTCCTGTGTACTCATTGTGATCATTAAAAATAGTGGTTGGCACTGGAGAACCAATTTGATCGAACGCTATTACCATGATATTGAATTCCTCTCCTGGATGCAAGCTTAGGTTCTTAAGTGGACTCTCCAGTGGCCTATCAGCTTCACAAAATTTAATTTGATCGCCTTGTGAAGAGATATTTGTTGACTCAGATTCACTATGCATTATTGAGATATTCATGAAGATTCCTAGTGCATCATCACTGCATCCATTGTAAGCTGCACTGCCACATGGATATCTACAGTTATCTGCACTATAATTGGTTCTATAATAATAAAGTCTGCACTCATTTAACTGTCCTCCATACAAATTACTACCATAGACAGCAGAATTACTTCTAAATAAGAGGAATGTTTTTGTCGAGGTACGGTTTGAATCTGTTTCAATGGAAAGAAAGCACTCAATTGGATGCATTGATCCAAATGAGCATCGAGAGTCTTTGACATAGATTGCACCACCTCTGCTATCTGCGTGATTCTGGATGAAGGAGACCTTTGCAGTTGATGAAAGCATTAGTTTTGTACGAGCTAAGAACATAGCTCCGCCATTAAAAGCTATATTGTTTTTAAATTCTACTTCTCCATCGATGGTCATGCTCCTATTATCACTTTGTATTCCTTCACCTTTCAGGGTGGTTGAGTTCTCACAAAATTTAATATTCCTATCAAAAATTAATGATAAATTACTTTTAACATCCTTGTAACTTGATTCATATTCTTCACTGATCAGATGTTTCAATGACTCATCTCGTCCACCAATAGCTATAGCTCCATTGTTTATGAAATGGATACTTCCATTGAGTTTAACTGATGAGCCATAGAGCAGCATAGCTCCTCCACCTAATGCAAAATTATTATAAAATGAATTGGTACCTTGAAATACAATGACTCCATTTTTGGCTGATATTGCTCCACCTGTGCCTTCTGGTGCAAAATTTGTGCGGAAATATGCACCACTAATGGTAACGTTAGATGAATAGCAATAGATTGCACCACCTGAGCTTCTAGTTGGACCATTTTTACTCGGAATATAACCATAATACAGACTTACACCATAGGAGACAGTATTATGAGCAAATATATTATTTCCACTGAAGGTAGCATTTGATTCCGATACGTACATAGCAGCCCCAAGAGATCCCTGAATTCCAAAATACTTGCAATCTACAATGTTTACTTCACTCTGCTGACACAGTATTGAACTACACCCACGCACTGTAACACCACTGCTATGGACATAAACGCCACGCAATAGGACAGTCTTTGCTTGATTAAATACAATGATATATGTGAAATTATTGACCAAATAGAAGGTAACTGAAGAAATTTCAATGTTGGAACATTTCTCCCATGTGATATTGACAAAAGCTTCAAATGAAATTCTAGCCTCCGGTACACTACTTTCTGCTAACAATCCTTGAAGTGTGACATTGCTTAAATTTTCCAATTTCAAGCTGCTATTCAGTTTGTGCTCACCTGGCTCAAAGTAAAAGATGGTGTCGTTTGTGAAATAGACATTTGGTTGATTTGCATATTCTTGGAGAGTGAGACAACGGTTCTGTGATAGATTAATAGAGCATCCAATGGTCTTATCTGGAGTGACATAATTTTTGGTGAAGACTGAAGTGTTCATCCTCACAGCTAACAACATTACTAGACCTACTACTAGCACCGACAATCTCTCCATGCCTCTTATGGTGATTTATTACCATGTATTGCTAGTTCTTCTCTAATGAATAAGTAGCAAGCAGACCTATTCAGCTTGATACAGCAAAGTGAAGCTATTCAAGAGCGGCTAAGTCTACAAGCTTAAGACTGACGATGGTAATTATATAGTCTGTCACTTTTATAGTAATGCTAGCTTATGTTTATTAATTAATCCCTCCCACTGGAGATATCACCTGCTGAGCTTGGCTATAAATCAGCCATTCATCACTATGAAAGTTATTATCTATCAATGACATGCTTATAATAACTGTTACAGTGTCTATGGGGTCAGTTCAGAAGATGTTTACTCTAACCCCATTGTACTATGTACCAGTTGGCATGCTGCATCAATAATTGAGCAAAATCTATAGCTGATCATCATATGAGATACTACCTAACGATATCTCATGCATTGCCAGTGGTATAATAATAATTATTATAACATTGAATCAGAAAGTGTTTGTTATAATAATATTATTATTTGAGCATAAAATACAATGTCCATACAATGTCATCGTACATAATGATTCTATACTGTGCATGTGTGAATAACTATTGATTCAGAAAGTATTAACAGTCTATATAGCTATCATAATGATCCAAAGGTATTGAATTTCAATTAACACACGGTGTCATGATACTAGCTATTCACAAAGTTCTTATTATGACAAACTGACAGCATGAGTATCATGCAACATGTAATAATAGCATGATACATTAATTCTGGATCACTGAATAGTACGGATCAGTGTCACCATTATAGTTGTACGCTGGGTTGCTTGTGAGCTGGTTATTGTATGCAGGGTTGGCCACAAGCCGATTGTTAAAATTATTATTCCCAACATTGTATGCTGGGTTATTGACAAGATGATGTGCCCGTGTTGCACTCTGTTGACCTCCTCTCCCATTTTGTTGACCGGCAGCATTCTTTCTCTTCCTAGATCTCCTACACAATACACAGCACAGTACAACCATCGTGATGATGATGGATAGAACTAGGACACTGCCTCCTCCTATGGCAATAGCAATTATAGCTGACTGAGGTAGCACTTGCACAATGTCAGGTGGTGCTGTCATTTGAGGCTCTGATATCGATGTTGTGGTAATAGTTGAGGCAAAGTCTGTTACCAGTTGGCATGCTGCATGCATCATTGAGCAAATTCTATAGCTGATCATGAGATACTACCTTACGACATCTCAGTGGTATATTATAACATTGAAAGTGTAATTATTGAGCACATGCAGAATACAATATTCCAATACATAATGATTCTACTGCATGTATGTGAATAACTATTGATTCAGAAGGTATTAACTGTCATGGAAAAACATAATACTTCAAGTTAAGTAATAAATCATTTATTATTTACTGCTGCTAGCTTTATCATGTAATATTTAAATCAGATTAACGGAACAACATAGTATACATCACAAATTTAAAGTTGATTAACAGTTCATATTGCTAACTTGATCATTATTTTACTATGTTGTAGTATTCAATGACATATTATGCACAGCATTATTATCAATAGTGCTATGTACGTTGTTTGTCTCATTTCCTTCCATTTTGTACATTATTTTGTGGGGGGTTAATTTCAATATTAATTTTCTCTTCAGTTGTAAACAATCATCCTCTATGATTAATTAACACAAAGTGCATGAGATGATGGATGATGACTGTGCTTTTGTATAATATTATACCCAGTCACTATAATTATGCAATATTTTAAACTTTCGTGCAGCCATAATAATAGCTGTATTAGTTTTGAGTTCAAAATTCACCAAATTACACTTACCAAAGACAGTTGCCCTGATCACAGGGATGCTGCCAAAAGGACCCAATAATTCCAAAGATGAAAAATCAGGGTCAGGTAGACGCAGATCCAATACAGTTGGGGTTGAGAAATTTTCATTTGTCAGCGAACGAAAATAACGCCTATGTGATCCGGGATCGCCTCTATCAAATTGCAAAGCAAATCCCTCATCACTCGATCCTGCCTGCTCAACTGTGCGCACGCCTACGAAATCCCCTGGAGATACCGTAATCTGTTCCTCAGGGGGAACTTTAAAGGAAATGAGACGATTAGAATCTGGCAGAGCATCTTGAAATACGTTCATGCCAACGAGGTGATAGACACTTTGCAGTGTTTCGTTAGCTCGCCAGACGTGGAACTCTATATAGGATGAGAGCCGTTGTTCACTGTGTATGCAGTCCATTCAGTGATCACTCCATGACAGCTGAATGAGTAGGCAGTGGTGAAGAATCTTCCAGGATGCGGAGTTCCTGCTGGTGATGAAGTTCGTCCCTCAGAGAAGAGATCCCTGAATCTGGCATAGTTGGCAGGTATGCAGCTTGATGATGCTCCTGATACTGTAAGATATCAAAACATTAAAATATCATGCATGTGTGTATGCAATACTTAAAAGTAATTTGAGACACTATGGTTGGGGACGAGGCTAAAAATATTTACTCTTTTTACATAGTTTGCAATTGGATAGTTGGTGTATATATACATGCATCAGCCTACTTATTACAGTAACCCAGGCAAAATAATATTATTAGCTGGTGTCCTCTGAATTACAAAACTCATGCAGTACTTACATTTCACAGAGTAGGCCATTAGGAGCACCACGATCAAAGGAAAGGCTTTGGTCATCTTTGTAACCAGTGCTTTCAAGGAGTGCTACAGTATTTGATATACGCGTACGATGGTGAGTATGTGACATTGAGAGCACGTGCAACCTTTAAAAAGCCACTGAGGCATCACTACAAGTTTTCTCACTTCCTTGGATACCCTTGAGATCTATGGCTTCTTGAAAGCTGCTGGCTCACCCTCTGCATGTTTATAAGGAATGGGTGCAGGGGAAAGATGATGTAATTGAGAGATTCTCTGACAAGATTGGTTGATTAATTGTTATAACATCCTGACTACCACAAATCCCCCTAATAGCATGTTGATGTCAGGTATACAATAATATTGATGCAATTTCACCAGCTTTAGTGTAACAATGTGACATACATGGTACATGGAGATGATCAATAGTATGATTCAGGGGTAGCTAAGCACACTGTCAATTTATTTATTCCTCTTCGAATTCCTAGCTACGTATAACACTATAGTATGGTTCAGTCTGGGTCTGATCTCTGCTGACGTTGTAAGCCGGGTTACTAACATTAATAAACTGTGAATTATTATTGTAAGCTGGGTTGCTATCCAGGCCATCACAAACAACATAGGCAGGATTACTCATAATCTGTTGAAGTTGTGGTTCAGAAGCACTTGGTCTATTTTCTTGACTTCCTCTCGTCGTTGTGAGCATTGAGTGGTTGAGGACCTTCATGTTTCTGTTATAGAGAAAACAGCACACCACTAGAGTGAAGATCAGGATGAAGATGGCTAGAAGCAAGAGTGTGGCGGCAACAATTGCAACTACAACAACGAGAGACATTTCAGAAGGTGGTGTCGTCTCAGACGTCAGTGTACTCATAGAATCTGTTTCCAAGTTGATAGAAACTGTACTTGTGGTTTCTGAGCTAATATCTGCAATATAGATTAAACGTAAAGCATCAGATATTCATGGTAGCTGAGATCATGCATAATTTTAATACTATAGAGGCCTGGGGTTCCATTCTGCATACATATACCATCAGCCTAACTATAAAAACTATTAATGAGTGAAGCTAGCTAATTAACTGAATGCAAATCTAATATGTAGCTAGTCATTATTTAATTTTTTTACTCACCAACAACAGTTGCTTGTATGACTGGGCTACGAACTAAACCAGCACCACCAGAAGTAAACACTCTTGTAGCATTGTCTCTCAAGTCTAAAGTATTTGGTGTTGGCATGCTTGAATCACCAGAGAAATACTTCAAGAATGATCCACCATTATCAAACTGTATCTGAAATCCTTCAGATACCCCAGGCACTTCGATGGTCCTCATGCCTGCAATATCCCCAGGGGCTACGACTATTTGCTCTTCGGAGGGAACTTTGAAGGAAATGAGATGGCTTGAGTCAGGTTCTGCATCTTGAAAGGTATTCATACCGACCAGATGATAGACATTAGGGAGTGTCTTATCAGCTCGCCACACGTGAAATTCAACAGGGTGTGAGCCATTATGAACTGTATATGCGGCCCACTCTGTGATAACACCGTGGCATCCAAAGATGTAGGCTGTGGCTAGGAAACGTCCAGGGTAGCCGACTTCAACAGGTGCAAGGACGCCGTCCCCTGATATACGATCTCTGAATCTAGGATAGTCGACTGGTATACAATTCAGTGTTGCCAGTGATGCTGCAAAAATTAATGGGGGAGCATTGCATAATATAGCGGCTATTGTTAGCATCAAAGATCTGCTGATCTTCAAGGTTGTAGCATGCAATGATCATTCACTATACCGGCAATAGATGACTTACTTTGCAATGCAGTGCCGATCATCAGCACAACTAACACTAAGGGTATTGAAGAGTACTTCATATCCATATTATTATTAGTGTAGCTACTAGGCTATCTAGCTACTTCGCATGCTTTTTAGTAAACCAATATGTGCCTCGCTAGCTATGGCTAAGGACTGGGGAATCACATGACTCAGTGCAGTACATGTAAAAGGTACAGTAAACGATGATGCAATTTCCTTTCTAAAAAGGCTTCCGAGTTACAACTGAGTAGCTACCGTGTCAGAATCAATCTTGAATTTTTCTTGGTTGCTAGCCATCTTGTTTGGTCTATGGTCTAATCAACGCTTGAGGTCATAGCTACTCATGCTTCTGAGCAGCTTCACCTGTCAAAGCTCATCACTGAACGTGTGCTTCTACTACCGAAAAATTATCACTAATGATCAGGAGTCCCCATACGTGTGCAGGTAGTTCCATCTGGTACGGGGTCGCCAGGTATTGACGACCCCGTACCACATCACACGTTCTCTCAAATCTAAGCAAGAAAAATGGCTGAACTACTTCTCGATCCTGACATTCGTATGTGGGTGATCCTGCCTATCGTTCTGATCACGCTGATGTTCGGTCTGCTGCGTCACTACATCACCATACTGCTCACCAACGACAACAAGCAACCAAAAGAGGAGGAAGTCAAAGACTCGTGAGTCAAGTCCGTAAAACTCCGTAAATTATTTAAATGTCCTGCTCCATTATGGCCTTGTCCTTAGGCCCATTGGGCTCCCCAGTACATAGTTTATTGTTCTTTATTATGTATCCCTCTTTCCTGGAAATTATAGCCCATTTTCAGGTCACCTTCTAATACGATTCGATAAACTATAAGTGCCCAATAAATTTTAGGCTTTTCAAATCAGTGAATGCCGCAACTATAAAACTCAGTGTCTATGAGTGATCTTAGCAATAAGTAGGACTCAAGTAAACTACGTGTTGATAATTGTATCCCTTTTAACAGACAGGCAGTCCTGAGAAGCCGTCACCTTCGTGAAAATGGCGGGTGTATACCAAGAGAGGTAAGCATGCAGTGCGCTCAGCTCCTAGATATCCTTCAAGGTCAACGACCTGACTTCACTGCAAATATTTATCTTTCAAACATGTAGTCATTTCTGATGCGTAAGCATTTCTTCAACGATGCTGAGAAGGGTTACTTTAAGGAAGAGAGGAGTGCACCTAACCCAATGGCCATGGGAGGTACTGTCAGCAGACTGCTATACATATACAGGGTTTATTTCAGGAAGGCCAGGGGGTGCTTTCACCCCACCCCCATTACCCCCCTTGCGTTTGCCCCCTCTTGAGCAAAATCCTGAAATATGAACCCTGATGTACATGCAGTTCTTTGTGTGCGCGCATCAATGATCAAATGTTCTCCCCCCCCCTCCTCCTCCAACTCTCATCCCTGTCTGAGCCAAAAATTACTTTTAGTTTTACCACACAACTGACTTTCTCTCTCCCCATCCGTCCCTCCCTCTGTCTCCTCTCTCCCCTTCCCTCTCTCTCCATCCTCTTAGACCCAGGCATGGCTATGGAGATGATGAAGGGTACCTTCACTAATGTTCTCCCCATGATCATGATCGGAGGCTGGATCAACTGGACATTCTCTGGCTTCATCACAAGTTCGTTGCATGTACATTGTGTATACAAGCAGTGTTGTAAATAATTTTATCCTGTAGTTCTCTTTGAGTTTGATCCTATACCATACATGTAGATAGCATTACTTTCGTGGTTTGTGGTCCTTTCCATAATTGTACAATGTTGTGTATTTTCATTACGATTGTTAGCAACAATGATCTACTGTACATGTATGTATGTGCTAGTTGTCATAGATTTTCTTTTCTCTCTCCGCCAACAGCCAAGGTTCCCTTCCCACTGACTCTGAGATTCAAGCCGATGCTTCAAAGAGGAATAGAGCTGCAGTCACTCAGCTCATCATGGTATGGCAGTTGAATTCTATATACATGTGTCACCAACTCACGTGTAATTTTTTTATGATGGTCATGTACGTGTATACACCCGGCCTCATCTCCAGGATCCCTGATCTTTTGATGCATTAAATTATGGGAATGAGGCTATATACCGTATAGCCTGAAAATATGGCGGGGAATTAAATTTGGCAGTTTGGCAGTCTATATTACAACCACCAAAATTTCCTACTTACATATAATACGTATGGCGATCCCGTACTGAACCACCAAATTTAAATCCGTCAACATTCTTGTAATTTGATAATGATTTTGGACTCAACCGCCAAATTTAATTCCCGCCAACATTTCCGGCTATATGGTACATTACGATGAACTTACATGTAGGTTATGTTTTCCACTTGAGTATTACCTTGTTTTGATCAAACTTGTGTAGTTGTATACCACATGTAGGGCAAATTAAGTAAAGTTTGCTCTTCATAAGCCTGTCAGTGGTATATACCTTTATATTCTCCCTCCGTCCAGGGTGAGCTCAGCCTCGTGGTATTTCCTGAATGTGTTTGGTCTTCGAAGCATCTACTCTCTGATCCTCGGGGCAGACAACTCTGCCGACCAGACCAGGCAGATGGCACAGCAGATGTCAATGCAAGGCATGAGCGCTGCTGGTCCAATGGGAAAACAGCCGAACATGAAACAGATATTCAAGGTGAGAACTCGTAGAGGTTTGATTCGATAAGAATAACCTACTGAAGGGTTTTATGCCACCCAGAATTGTACAATTTCATGTATATCATGGTCTCTCTTTCTCTCACTCTCCCTCCCTTCCTCTCTCTTGCCCTCCCTCCGTCCCTCTCTCCCCCTACTTTCTTCTTTTCTCTTTCTCTCCCTCTCCCTATCCTGTCCCTGTCTCTGTTCCCCCTCTCCCTCCTCCCTCCCCTCTCTCCGTTTCTCCAGGATGAGTGGGAAGCTCTCCAGGTTGTCCAACACAAAGATGCCCTGCACAAGATCGAGGAGACACTGGTTGAGCAGAAAGGATTGAAACCAATCTACTCTGACATTCCTCTCACTGACCCAAAACGAAAGAAAATGTTCTAAACTTTCTGCCACAGTATAATATTATATAGGATTCAAAAATTAGTAAAACAGTTGCTACTATTTCATTTGAAGTTAACATGTTCGATACATGTACTACATGCATGTATTGAAGCTGGGAAGTATAGTACATGTACATGTACGTGGCAGTGCATGTACATGTATGTTGGCATTGCATGAGGAGTGCCACTGAACAACATCTAGTAGATAACTGGGCTCCCCCCAGTAAATCAATAGTGCTGAGTTTGAAAATTGCTCTCCATGAAAGCCTACACTAGCAAGTTAATTAGTGACTATTTATAGCCAAAGGTTAATTATGGCCATGGCATCCTGCAGCTGGGTGGGCATTAAATATGGTTGGAGTAGATCCTCGATCTGGTGGTACAGTGGGTGATGGCATCAGTCTCTTCAGGTATGCATGGTACGATATACAGGTCCGTAGCCGGGGGGTGCTGTTGAGGCCCACCAGGGAGCTGCACTCGACATGACTCGAGCTTGTAGTGTTGTACCGATTGCAATGAACTGAGTGGTTACTTATGTAAACTGCTACATTCCAACACCACACCAGACGAGTGCAGCATACTAGTGACATGCATGTATTTGTTTGCAGAAAATCCTGCAATATCAAAGCTAGGGAAGCATGCCCTCAGATTCCCCCATGTGAAAAAAATAGAACCCCCCTAATTACCTCATTCCCAGGCCCCCAGTCCCTCTTGGAAATTAGTCTTCCCTATAATATATTATAATATTGGGGTTGCTCCCATTGATGGTACCAGTATTTGTCACCCTCGAAGTTTGCTGCTACATATTATGTGCTTACCCCCTCTTGAGCAAAATCCTGAAATAAACCATACTGTGGTGCAGTACATCAGGCCCATATATGTAGCCAGACCTTGAGCTTATATATACAGTGCTTCAAGGCAAGAGAACAAATTTTTTGATTTTGAGCTTAAATGGTCGTAAAGATGGTTCTGTTTGATATTATCAAATGAAATCTGGTTTACACTTTCTATATCCATATTGAAATTTACAGCTGGATTTATGGGATGTAATTTTGATTAGTTTCGCTTCAATGGCTTCACAAGCGATTCCACTTTGAGAAATAGTTTTGGCATAGAAAAAGCTTATTATTTTGAGTTAAGAAACTGCACTTTTTCCTCTGATGTGGCACCATATGAAGTTACTTGGACACAAGTTTGAAGGCTAACGGAAGTATGGTTTGTCGGATATCATTAAAAATGTCATTTCAGAGTGTCAAAAACTTTTGGCATTTTATTTGAAAAATACTTTGAGTTAAGAAAATCCACTTGAGCCTCTCAATGTACTTGTATTAGAGTTTCAGATCCCCAAATTTGAAGATTCAACTCCAAAGTACTCTTGAGATATTGCCACTTTTGTCCAAGATTTGTGAAAAATGGCTCAAAAACTGCCTGAACTTGTGCGGCTTCTCTATTAGCTATATAATATGGGGATAATGAGTTGTGCAAAAAGATGATAAAAGTGATTTTATGATATCTGTAGATGTTATTGAGCACAGTGGAGCTCATTTAACCTCAAAAAATAGAATTTCAAAAAATTTGCTCTCTTGCCTTGAAGCACTGTATGTAATTACTGAATCTACCCCCTCTCCACCTTGTGCATGTAGGAACGTTGCTACAGTTGTTGGTGTTCTGTGGCTGTCTTGGTTGACGTTGAGAGCTCTAAAGGCTCTTGCTGGTGATTTTTGTGCCTTCTTTCTGGCTCCTCTAGGAATATCAAGAATAAATCTCAAGAAATATGGATCATGGGCAGGTAGATTGAAACTCTGCTGTATGCAAATCATCTCTCTCTCCACCCCTCTTAATATCTCTCTCTCTCTCTGTATAACTACTAAATTTATAAATTTGTATCAACTTTGTGACAGATGTTTTAGTGATCAACACGTACACACATGCACCATCTCATAATTTCTGTAGTGATTACAGGAGCTTCGGAGGGAATTGGACGAGGCTATACACTTGAAGTAATAATGGTTAAACTGCTTTAAGCTTAATTAACTAGCTTTGTGTAACGCTTAATTAACTAGCTATTAATTTTTTGTAGCTTGCTAGGCATGGTATGAATGTTGTGATTATGAGTCGCTCTCAAGAGAAACTGAAGAAAGTGGAGGATGAAATAAGTGAGTTGTATTAACTTGATCATGCGATCCTTGTGGATTGAGAAATTGTGTCCAAATCATGTACAAAAAATAATGTACATACATGTATAGAACAGAAGTATAATTGTGAAGTAGTTGTCATCCCTGTTGACTTCTCTGATGGAATGGAGATCTACCCAAACATTGCCGAACGACTACAAGATCTTGATATTGGAATTCTCAGTAAGCCCTACATACACATGTACCATAGATCGGGAAATTTTCGTCGTTGAAATTTTTCGTCAAAGATCTTTCCCGATGAAAATTAAATACACGAAATATTTTGTACGCGTTAGTTAATACAGTGACATGTTACGTACATTTGTGTATGCGACAAAAATTAGACTACGCAAAAATTTAACAAGTGAAATAATATTATTTTACTGGTGAAAATATCCCAATCTATGGTACTTTGTAGTTATTTTAATTACCTTATGCACTTCCCCTCCAGTTAACAATGTTGGTATTGCATTTGAGTGCCCTGATGTCGTTCATGAGCGCTCGGCAGAAGTAAGTTTTATAAAGAAACTATCAGAGATGGATGGATGGCTCACCCTTTCCGCTCCTTTTTTATATTTTTTCAGTGGTTTCACAAGATGGTAGAGGTCAACTGCCAGTCTATGGTACAAGTAAGTTCATGCTATTTAATTAGATGGTTGTGGCTACACAATAGTATTATCAACTGGTGGGCAAGAGTAATAGCTACATGTACATGTGTATAATATTGAAAAATGTTAACGTAAACACTATAATATGCACACTATAGATGACGAAGGTGGTGCTGCCCGGAATGTTGGAGAAGAAGAAAGGTGTCATAGTGAATCTCTCATCCTGTGTCTCCGGCATCATGCCTCCAATGCTCACTGGCTATGCTGCCACTAAGGTGACTGAACTAAAAATTCACTTAAAAATAGCTCTCTTAATTAGTAATAATTATTATGTGATGTGTAAGCCGGTTATTAATGTATGGATTTTTTCTGAATCTCTAATTTACATGTAATTACAGTGTATGCGACCATTAATTTTTTGTACTCTTCAATGCACAGAGTTTCGTGGATTCTTTCACTGCTGGCCTCTATAAGGAATACACCAGCAAAGGCATCATAGTACAGGTGAGTTTCCATGCAGTGTCTTATCAAGGGCTTATAGACCCAAAAAAGCCCTTGCAATTGGTATTATCAATTTTTTCTGCCATTTTCTTCACTTCAGTGTGTGTCGCCTTTCTATGTGAGCACAGCAATGAGTGGAATTGGCAGTGCTAACTTTTGGGTGCCCGAGCCAGTTGCTTTCGCCCGGGCAGCCGTGGCTACTATCGGGATAAAGAGATTCACTCGCGGCTGCTTCTCTCATGCTCTTCAGGTGAAGCAATTTGTGTTTGCATGATCAGTTTCATCAATTCCTCTTCCCCCCCCCCCCCCACCCCACCCCGCTCTCTCTCTCTCTCTACTTCCGGTCCAGGGCTATATCTCAAGAACTATTCCTTCAGCTATGATGGATCATGTTCTGTGGAAATCAAGAATGGCAGCAAAAGAACGCCACCTTAGCAGAGAGACAAAACAGAAATAATTTGCTGCATGTACAGTTTGTGCCTTGTCCAGCCCCAGGTCCATTCCCATGCAGTCTTTCATTGTTGTATGCTGAAAACTTGTCTCTCTTTCTGATATTACTGAATCACTAGATGTGCAGATTGTGTATTTATGTCATATGTGCAAGAGTAATTAATAGACACGTACACGTGCTAGGTAATTAGCCCCGCCCCCTCTCGATCGATCTAACGTTTTAATTCTCACACCAAGAGGACAAGATGGATAGCCTTCTGGATATCTTCGTTTCTGAGCGCTACTGCTTCTACAGGTACGTAAATTGTGCCATGGCATGAAAAATCTGTTAGGTTTATTTACTACCTGCCCCTAATAATAGAGCAGTACCGGTATATACTTACAGTTGACAATAGCTCTAAATTTAATACAACGTGCAGACGTGCCTCTCTAAAGATGTGCCACCTGGACCAGAACGAATGCGCCACCCAAAGTCGGTAATTATATTTTAGTGGCGCGTTTAGTTAGAACGGATACGGTAGGTACATGTAAGTTAGTCTGGGTAGCTACCCACCCCCCCCCCCCCCCCCCCTTCACAAGAGGAAGGAGCTGGCACCATAGCACTCAGACTACACCCTAAGTGGCTCTAGAGCACGGGTACTTTTAATATATACACGATGGACCTTGGCTACAATAAACAGCCATCAATGCATCAGTTAAATTTTTGCACAGTGTGGCTCATATCAAATTTAATTCCCTCTAGGAATGTAGCAGCTGTGGTTGGTGTTCTCTGGCTCTCTTGGACGGCTCTTAAGATACTGAAGTTTTTCGCGGTAGAGTTTCATGCCTTTGTCCTTGCTCCATGGGGGATATTCAGGACAAATCTCAAGAAGTATGGAGAGTGGGCAGGTGAGCCAATTAAAAATAATCATCAGTACGTATACGTCTTGCAGGGAAGAGAAGTGGAGTAGCCACGCCCCCAGGTCCATTCCCAGCATTTTACTATTTTATGGAATTTTTTTTATCATAGTTGTGACTGGATCTTCCGAGGGGATAGGAAGAGGCTATGCTCTTGAGGTGATTAATGTGATTCTTAGCTAGTTCGAAAGGTGTCTGGCATAATATGTTATACTGTTTTGTATCTGCTGTAGCTTGCTAGACGTGGTCTGAATGTTGTGATCATGAGTCGATCTCAAGAGAAACTGAAGAAAGTGGAGGATGAAATAAGTGAGTTGATGTGATAACATAATGATTCCTGTCCCCTCCCCCTAGTCTCTCTCCCTCCCTCCCTCCCTCCTTTCTCTCCTCCCTTTCCCTGTTACTGTACTATAGCCATGCTTAAAGTTGCATAATATTATAATATTATGTCAGAGTATTCCCAGTACATACTCAGAAAGGATAATAATGGATTTTTTTTACAGAGCAGAAGTATCATCGTGAAGTTCTTGTGATCCCAGTGGACTTCTCTCGAGGAATGGAGATCTACCCGCATCTTGCTGAGCAGCTGAAAGATCTGGACATTGGCATTCTAGGTGAGAATGATCGGCTGAATGCATTGCTATGAGGTGACCAATAATGGCAATAATCCTATTATACACTGCACAATGTCATATAATATAGTAATGGTCACGTGATTACCATAAATAGCGAATATTTCGTGTCCAAAACAATTCATGCAATAATTTTTCACGTTAAATAATTTTCGGACAAACGCATATTAATTTTGTTAATATTGTGCATGTATTTTCATGCGTTTAATTTTTGCACAAGCCAGGCTGTCCGAAAATATTTTAAAGACGAAATATTCGCGATTTACGGTACATGTATCATAATATTATGTATACACAATGTACTAGTATTAATATTGTGATCGATAATGTACATGTAATTATTCTGCAGTAAACAATGTTGGACTTTCCTACGAGTGTGCTGGTGTCCTACATGACCAGCCAGCTGGTGTGAGTCAACCATCATGTAACTTTGAAATTTAGCCATGTCACATTCTCGTGCCCTATTCCCATGTTATGACTGGGACCCTGCATGCATGCATGGGTCTCGACGAGGCTATAATAAGGCATAAAATTATTGGCTTTAGATATTGTGGAGATTACACCTCCTCGACATGTATATTATTATTATATGACTGCAGAGGATGCACAAGATTATTGAGCTCAACTGCCAGTCAATGGTCCAGGTATGTGATACACAATCATGGCATCACCACACGTACAGGGGGTGCATGTTAAGTATAGCTATGAGTACATAACCACTACGTATAATAGGCTGAGGTCAAACACTAATATCATACCATGTTTTCCCATGCATGGCTGCTTAATTACACTAAATTGTATATATGCATGTACAGTACATGTATTACGGATGTATGCATTATCGGTCTTGCGTCATTTTTCAATACTGATCCTGATAATGATTATTATCGCTCCTCAGATGACCAAGCTGTTGTTGCCTAAGATGTTGGAGAAGAGGAATGGTCTGATTGTGAATCTCTCCAGCGGCTCCAGTAAACTTGCTCCTCCCATGCTCATGTGCTATGCAACCACTAAAGTACACTATATTATTATACCTACCATACAGCCACATGCAGAAATTTCACCCGGTGAAACTCTTTTTTGCCAATAGAATTTTGTCAATTCTTTCTCTGAGGGTCTGAGTAAGGAGTACAGCAGTGAAGGCATCACTGTTCAGGTTGGTTGATGATAATGAACCGGGATCATGCAGTGTGGACAGGCCCACACAGTGCCGCCGATTAATTTGAGTTTTCTGTACATGTTGCAGCATGCTATTAATACTGGTTCTGTGCTGGAATTGCTCACAAGAGCTTAGAAAAATTTCGACAAGTGAAAAGAAAAAAAAAATCAATATCCATCCATATCACATATAGCCAAACCCTATAGACTAACCCTGCTAACCATTGGCAACCCATCCCAAAACCCCCCAGCCCCACCCACCTATACCGCGTATACCGTATAGGTGGGTGGGGCTGGGGTGTATACGTATATCATGAACGAACCATTGTTGCACGTGCCTCCCTATGGCCATTCCAGCACATCGAATGGAGCCCATTGTGCCGCACGCTACACATGTACATATACTAGACAAGATGGGCATTATCATTTAGAACACATATTATGGGCAGCTCTCACTATGACAAGCTTTCTGAGTTCATCTATCTGTATGCTGTATATTATTCATGTACATGATTCATGTACATTATTATAATATTATTATAATTGTATCACTCGAGCTCACGTACTGATCGATATCTCCGCACACTATCACTATAATCAGTGTGTGATGCCATTCTTTGTGGCGACGGCAATGACTCCTTTTCGTCGCTCTAACTTCTGGGTAGCTGATGCTATTCAGTTCACCCGCTCAGCTGTGGCTACCATTGGCATCAAGAAATTCACCTACGGCAATGTTTCACATGAAATTCAGGTTTGTGATCCTTGCCCTCTTCCACCACATACTTCGGACTCTTGATCTCACCCCTCCCTCTCTCTCTCTCTCCCTTCTCTCCCCCACCTCTCTCATGCAATAGGGATGTGTAAGTTCTCTGCTACCATCGTTCATAGTGGATCGTCTAGCGTGGAAGATGATGAAGGCGGGTAGAGCACGCTACCTGAAATGGAAATCCAAAGCTAAAGGACATTAATATTTTGATGATACTATAATAGTTATATTAGCTACATTAATTTTATACTTGTACATAAGAATAATTAAGTTTATACAGAACAGTACAATGTCACAGTTATGGTTCACTGTTACATAATTATAGTGTTTTGGTAATGATTCATGAATTGGGCATGACAAAATTGATATAAAAAGTTATAGACCATGGTAAAATTCTATGCTAATAATTAAAGGAACACCAACATTATTATCAGTAAAATATCCTAGCCCTAGATTCGAATTCACATTTAATAATAAGTAACTACTGGGGTATACAACTAACAAAAAAATTAATAATGATTATACTAATAATAAAGATTTGGGGCTCAAATACAAAATTGGGGTATTGCTCTTCTTATTGCCGTAATTAACCTCTATAAAATAATCACAAATCCAAAACATCTTTCACATCATCGGCTAATTCTGGTAGTCCAGCATCAATCAAAGCCTGAGTGAGTGCAGTCCAGGATACCTCACCATTATTGCCTTCTAACCATGTGGCTAGCATCTCACGGCATGCTTCCTCATCATGATCTAAATGTCTGGTCTTGATCATGTCAATGTCTTCTTGTCCCATGTCCAGTGCTTTGGCCACCTCCTCCCACTCAGACCCTATGCTCTCAACAACTCTGACCTTTCTCCCCCCATGACCTTCTAGCTCCTCAAGAGCTTCGATATTCAGCACTGTTTTAATGCCGGAGCCTACATAGATTGCAATTATAATAATAATTATTATTATTAATACAAATGAGATTATAGCTAGAAGTATGTGATTGTATACCTTGCTTGGCTAGTAGTGCCCCAGTGAGTTCACTGTTGCCACTTTTTGTAGTAGATTCACTTTCACATTTTGCAGATTTAACTGTGCATGTGCACGCATAGATATGATATTAAATTATTTTGGTACATAGTGGCATCAAAAAAGAGGAATATACCTTGAATACTGCCACTGACGGCATCAGGAGTGGCAGTGGTCGATGCCTCTTGAGTTTTGGTGTCTACTGTCATTGGAGCCTCATCAACACTAGCACCCTAAAGATAATTATAGATAAAGACAGAGTAAATTATGCCCGAGTTAATGAGAGGGCTCTGTTAAATATTAGCCGAGAGGATAACAAAAAGGGAATACTGCAGCAAGATTTATACAGATAACAATGAAGTGAGGATATTATAGTAGTGATTCGTATAATCTAGAGTGGGTACGTACACTGGCATACAGATGGACCCACATGCATGCACCCCTATGGTGACATTACATCTTTTTTCATATAATATTATGTGAAACTTACAATCTTAATAAATTTCAACAAGTCAACTATTTCTGGTAGATTCGCCGCTCTTAAAGACTGGATGAGAACATCCCATGTTGGAGGTCGAAGGTCGTGACCTCCAGCCAACCAGCCAGTGAACATCTTCAAACAGGCATCTTCTGGTCGCCAGGGTGCCCCCATCTCTATCGCCTCAATCCTAGGTCCATTGAAGCCAAGAGCAATTGCCACCTGCTTCCATTTTGGTGTCACTCTCTCCATGATTCTCAATGACTCCCTTCCTTTGTCAAATTCAAGAAGTTGTAGCTCATACAGTTCAGGTCTTTTTCCTAAGAAATTTACCATCACAGTAACAAGAATGAGTTGCACTCCTGGACTCCATCACTACACATACCTTTCACCGTAATACTAGCCATGGGGAGCTCATCGTGTGTAACTCCTGCAGATTGTGTTTCATCTCCTGCAGATGAAGCAGCACGAAGATCACTCTGATCCTTGTCTAATTGTGTTGCTTTGATCATGTCAGAATCCTCTAGTGCTTCAGCCATTTTCTCTACATTTCCATCTAAAATGGCATAATGTATGTGAGATACAGTTCAAACAGCTACTATAGCAACTGTATTACCTTCTACCCTGGACGTTGAAAATAAATTTTGGTTAATTTGTGATTCCTGTTTTCCCTCATTTGATAATGGTTCTTGCTGATTTCCTGCAAGATCCTATAATTATATTATTATGATTATGGTTAATAACATACATAACAAGTTAGCAAATTTTGTGTAAGCTTTAAAAATACCAAATACTTACCAGTATATTTCTTCCAGCAAAGATACTATGTTGATCCATTGCTTGACGAAAATCTTTGTAGGTTTTTTTATTAGTCTTATCACTATCTCTCCATCTCAATAGATCTTGATAAAGCTGATTTTCACTTGTATCACTTGTCGAACTTCCTGAAACTGCTTTAATTAAATAGCTTAGTTCATCTGTCGCTTTTTGAACGAACTTGGCAAAAAAGTTATTTTCGATCACTTTATTTTCATTTTTCTCGTCACATAACTCTTGAATAGTGGGTAAATTCATCTCAAGATAAGGCTCAAATGATAAAATAATGTTGGCAGGAACAGTACAAAATGGAAATACAACATCTGGATGCCTACAGTCAGCTCTTACAATAGCTGTAGTTAGGTTTTGGAGAGAGCAAGTATGATTAATAGTATCTGCAGGATTTAATGGATACTGGAGAGGTGAAGAGGAATCAATAAATGACTCAGTTACAATAACTCTCGGACAAAATTGCTCTTTGCATTGCAGAATGGTGCTGATGACAGCTGATCGAAGATGGATGCACTGTAAGAGATTTGCTTTTCGGAAGCGTGCTAAAACGATGACAGATTTGTTATCCGATGTAACTTCAACTATGGTCTGCATGCTGAACACACTCCCCCAAAATACTCCACTCTTCCATAAATGGCAATCTCGGTGAATTCCTGGACCAATACTCTGAGTAGCTATGTCCCACGATGCTTCAAGAGCAAAAGAGAAGGCTAGCCTCAATAATAGAACTTGTAAAAACCGAGAACTGAAGAATTGTTCCTGATGAATACATTTCAAAATCCATCCAAAGTTATAATCATACATAATCGATTGCATTTTCCATACAAAGTCATCAGCCTTTATGGAGATTAAACCAGGAAACAAATAGTAGCGCTCACCAGATATTTGGGAGTATTGTTCAGATATGAGCTGGTGAAGAGCTTGATCTGAAATTTCATGACAGAATTCAAGGTGAGTTAAGAAGCCAATCAGAATATCTACATCTTTTTTTCGAACTTTATCAACTTTAGAAAGCCAACTTGAAATCTTTGATAAAGGTACTACACCAGTGTTAGTAGAAAATTCATTGTATTGCTTAAAGTCTTTTGGAGCAAAAACAGCACCAGGTACTTTAGAAAACAGAAATTCTTTATTAATGATAATTAAACTGTTTTCAATGGCCATTCTGTCCTTTAACAATAAAATATGGCTTCTATCATTAAGCTCCAAGCAGATTTTGTAAAGTGCATCCAATTTTGTGGGGAGAAACTCAAATATTCCTTCTTTTGACTGTTGATTCTTTATTGTTTCAGAAATGGTTTTTATCGTAACTGCTGTGAGATTTATGAATTTATCTATCAAATATACGAGAAAGCAATGAGCATTGAATGTAATGGGTTCACATATTCGTAGTTGCTGACAACTTCTGATCAGCAAATGACGTAAATCACTCATGCCTGTCGATTCATGTAACTGACAGTTCATAGTAACAAAGCCAATATACTCCATGTTGGTGAAACACTCTTTATCAAGGGCACTAATGATGGATTTTACTTTATCCTTGGGATTTACTTCCTTCAAAGTGTCAGCATGGCTACCAACAAGAATGATATGGGGTCTACAAGTGACAGAAGCACATTGATTTTCCAAAAACTGTATCCAATAAAGGATATTTTTAATGATATTATTATCATCTTCAGAAAGCTTAACTACAAGAAGGAATATTGGAGGAGTGGACTGTATAGCAGTCTGAAGGAGAGCAGCATGGCCACTGTAGAATTCTCTATGACCTGCAAAGTCATACAATGTAACACGGCCGAAATATCCACTCTCTAAGTCATGAGGTACTATTCCAACCGTCTTTTCATCAACTCCAGACACTTTCCCTGAAGAAAAAAATTGAGCAATAATCCACTTCTCTGTCTTGAGTGCTGCAGTAAGGGTGCTTTTTCCAACCGAGGGATTTCCAACAACAAATACCTTGACTGGAGGTTGGAGTGGTTTATTTGTTCCCAGAGCTTTTTTATAAGATTTGTACATAATGCTTGTTTTGGCACCATATCTTATGAGATCTTTAATGATTTCTGGATTTGTTGTCAATTGAAGTGGTAAGCATACTTCTTCATTTTTGCTCCTGATATTTGGATCACAGTGAGCTATAGAGAGTAAATAGTTCACTATGACATTACTGTCAGATTTGCAGGCAAGATGAAGAGCAGTGTAGCCATCACTGTTCATGTCATTAGGATTTCTTAGCAATGTTCCTTTTGTTGTTGAGAGTTTAAATAGCTCACTTACTCTGGGATCTCTGCTATGCCTTGATATTAGTTTAAATACAACATCTGTTGTCATTTGTGCACCATGCTTGATAAGTGTCTTCATGATCTTTAAATCTGAAGTTAGCTGAAGTGGCATTTGCCTACCACTATCAATACAATTAGGATCATACTGACATTCAGTGAGTAGGTATTCAACCAAGCTTTTTTTATCACGTGATGTACTACATGTGCATACAACATGAATGAGAGTACTTCCATCTTTAGTAATGGTTTTGTGATTATCTACCAATGATTGTAGTATACACAACATTGTTGCATCATCAATCAACAATGGATTACTCAGCCATTTAGTAATTGTCTTTGAATGTGGTGATACTCGACTGTGTTGACAAACACAATTGATAATTTCCATATTTGTTGTCATATCAACAGGCAAACTACCCTCACTGTTTTCTATATTTGGACTGCACTGAGCGTCATGGATTAAATATAATACTAAAGGAAATTTATTAGTATAGCATGCAATATGAAGGATGGTATTTCCTGCACTGTCAAAAGTATCTGGATTCCAACCATTCTCCAGTATATAATATTGCATTAGCTTAGTTATTTTGTCACTCTCAATATTGGATAGGCAGAGAACATGAGGAAAGTGAGCTCCATCCACTGTTTTCCAATTTGGATTAATAGGTTTCATTTCATTGATAGTTATCTTCCTGCTATTACTCAATAACTTTGCCAGCATCTGCGAACAAATGCTTGATATGGACATTTCTGATTGTAGCAGGAGTTGAAGGAGAGTATGACCATAAGCTGTCTTACTGTCAGGTACTGCTGAAGAAACTTGTAATACGATTCTCTCAGATTGGAATACTAGTTGAATGACAGTATCACCATCAGCTGTTCTCAAATAAGGTTTAAAATAATATGTAATAATACAATCAATTATATTGGCATCATGAGAACTTAGTATTTGTGACACCACTGATGATGGTATATGTGCTATACATATCTTGGAACTTCCCACTAGTTGAAGAATATTGTCCCCATTGGCAGTTTTCCACTCTGAATCCTCAATGGCATTGCTACGTGCCCATGTATCAGCCCTTAAGATAATATATTTTATGAGATTGATAGTTGTCTTGATTCTATTTGTACTTAGCATCTCATCTGAGGATATACAGTGCTGGCAAATATATACAGCAGTATAATATTGGTTATTGTTTATAGCATAGTCAAGAGGTTCTAATTGGTTGATATTGTCCCTCATTAATGGATTCAGGTAATGTTTTTTGATGAGATATGTAATAATATCAATCTTACCACATAGACAAGCATAATGCAGTAGACTTTCACCACTATTAGTCACCACATTAGGATCACAGCCATACTTTTCAATGAGTAGCTTAACAATATCAATGTGATCATGTCGACAAACATAATGCAGTAGACTTTCACCACTATTAGTCACCACATTAGGATCACAGCCATACTTTTCAATGAGTAGCTTAACAATATCAATGTGATCATATCGATAAGCATAATGCAGTAGACTTTCACCACTATTAGTCACCACATTAGGATCACAGCCATACTTTTCAATGAGTAGCTTAACAATATCAATGTGATCATGTCGACAAACATAATGCAGTAGACTTTCACCACTATTAGTCACCACAATAGGATCACAGCCATACTTTTCAATGAGTAGCTTAACAACATCAATTTGATCATATTGACAAGCATAATGCAGTAGACTTTGATTACTCTTAGTGACCACATTAGGATCACAGCCATACTTTTCAATGAACATCTGAATAATGTTTAACCAACCGTGTTTACAGGCTTGATGGAGAGGAGTATCACCCAAACCAGGGTGCACATATCTGGCATTATTCTGGTTTACTAGCTTGAGAATTTGATGTTTGAAGCGTAGAAAACAAGCCCAGTACAAAGAATCATCCGCCGTTGACATTATTGCCGACTTGACCTTTGAATTGGGATCCTGGACCCACGTTGCAATCACATGATGACCACCCAAAGAAGCCATATTATGATACGTCCGATCTGCTGGTTGCAAAATGCGCATGCGCTAAAGGGTGCGGCTCATCTGCACTCACATGCCCTCAGCTTAATAGTCCAAAAGTTGAAGTGGATCTCGTTCGTGAAGGAATAGGACTCTTCTTTTTCGAACGTTTCTGTTCCTATAGGTATTTAGATTAATAGCTCTATAGCTTAGCATAATGCGAGCTGAACGGCCTCAAATTATAGTCCTTGTACTCGTACACCTACCATATTTGTTATGCTCCACGTCCCTACCCCAAGTCCGGCCAAGTAAGGGATTTTGTATGGGGCTTGATATCAGGACTTGTCCCTAGGGGTGTGGATTTGTACCATGCCTTTTGGCATTGTGTCTGTAACTTCTGCACATATGCAAGGGACTTTTAATCTAGGAGTTGTCCGTAGGGTAAGTACTTTGCTAATTAATTGGTGCAAAACCCCTACTGTATCCTATCTAATTAACACACCACTAAAAAATAATTACCGATCTTGGGTGGTGCATAATTATAGCATGGAAATTAACGTTCTGGTCCAGGTGGCGCATCTTTTAGAGAGGCGAAAATGTGGAAAACGTGGCTTCCAGTACTCTGTATATATATATAGGATACTCGGGTACTATTGAGCTATTGTCAATTATTGTAAGTACTGTATACCTGTACTGCTCTAATTAGAATGCCTGGAAAAAATAATTAGCATGATCACATAGCAAATTCTTAGAGCGTGAAAATTAGGATCCTGGCATAGGTGGCATGTTCATTATAGAGGCACCTAATTAAATTTGATACATTAATTATACGCCTCCACCGTGGCTAGCCTCGTCCCCAGGCCTTCTGAGGGGGCCCGGGGAGGGGGAAGGAAGGCCTGGGAACGAGGCTAGCCACGGTGGGGGCATATAATTAACGTATCAAACCTAATTAAGGTGCCTCTATAATGAACGTGCGGCCTGACTTGGAGTACGTAAGTGGGGCATTGATAGGTGCATCACAGGAATGTGGCTTCAGTTAATTATTGGTGTTCTATGGCTGTCTTGGTTGACGTTGAGAGCTGTAAAGGCTCTTACTGGTGACTTTTGTGCCTTCTTCCTGGTCCATCAAGAATAAACCTCAAGAAATATGGATCATGGGTAGGTGTTTTGAAATCTGCATGTGAATTGTAACTACATAGGTGCCGGAAGCATTTTGAATGTGCAAAATTTTAAGCCATGCCCACTAATTAACGGTAATGTATTCATGACACTGATGGTGAAAATGAAGAAACGATGATTGATAACAGGCAAAAATAGTCAATTTTGACTCAGAGCTGACAGAAGGCTGTTGCAGACAGGTAAAATTGACAAGTTCACTGTTTTTGCTTAGCACAAGGCAAGAGTGGGTGTGTCAGCCTGAAAAAGTTGGGGGAGCCATGCCCCCCCTCCCCCCCCTCCCCCCGGTTCTGACACCTACAAACTATGTTTTGTCCTCTCTCTCTGCCTCTCTCCCTCCCTCCCTCCCTCCTCTCCAGTTATAACTGAAGGAATTATGCGTGGTTATGCTCTTTATGCAGGACGTGGTCTGAATGTTGTGATCACAAGTCACTCTCAAGAGAAACTGAAGAAAGTGAAAGATGAAATAAGTGAGTACATGCAGCAACACACCATTCTCTCCATACATCACACATGCAAATACTGTACACATACCCTTATGTATCCAGTGGCGTATCCAGGATTTGAAGGAGGGAGGTGCTAGCTCGGTCGCGCGCGAAGCGCGCGCGCAAAATTTTTAGCCACGCCCCCAAAAGGTTGACCACGCTCCTCATTTACGCGTTCTTGAAGATAGCTGGCCGACAAAGAAGGCTGTTTTAGGCCTAGTGGCGATGAGAAAACGCCGTTAAAGGATCGAATTTTAGAGGCCAGTAAGTTTATTGTTGGTAGGAGCTGCCAATTATTGATTATCATTGTCACCGGAGGTACTAAGCTGGCTGTTGTGCCAGAGCTGAGGGGGGTGCTCGAGCACCCTGAGCTCCATGCTAGATACGCCACTGGTATCCACACATACACATGCTACCGGAAGAAAAGTACAGTCGTAAAGTAGCTAGTTGTCATCCTGTGACTTCTCTGATGGAATGGAGATCTACCCAAATGTTACTGAATAACTAAACGACTTGGCCCGACATTGGTGTTCTCGGTATGCAGTTAGCAAAACTTTATCGTAGTGCTTATAAGTTTGTTATTAATTTTGAATTCTCCCTTATTTCTAGTCAATAATGTTGGGCTTAGATATGAGCATCATGAATTTCTCAATGAATATTCAGCAGAGGTGATGAGTTGTATAGCTACACAGCAACTCCAGTGATCAACTTTTCGGTGTTTTATCCTTGCTTTTTGCTTTGTAGAGGTTGTACAAAATGATTGAAATCAGCTGTCAGTCCATGATCCAGGTAAAGCTCTCTCTCTTCCCCTCCTTCCCTCTTCATCTTTCCACCCCTCTTTCCCACTGACTCCGTATACACATGCACTCCTCTCCCAATAATCTAGCAGTGTTCATTGTCTCTCATTCTTTTGCAGATGACAAAGGTCGTGCTTCCAAAGTTGCTTGAGAAGAAGGAAGGAGTGATTGTTCGTCTGCAGCTGATTAGAACTGAATCCTTCCATGTTCTCATGCACTCTACAATGCCACAAGGGTGATCACTTTCAAGTTAGTTACTACATCTACATTGTAGTTATTGGTACTTTTCTATAGCCATTTTAAAATGCCCTCCCTGCAGCTTAAGATTTCTTGTTTTCCCATGCATGATGTGTATACTGGTAAGGTTAGGCTAGGGACATTCTAAACCCCAGGCTAAACATACCTACTTGTGTCATTGGACACAGCGTAGCATAGCTAATATCTGCACACATGCGTGGGCAAACCGTAAATCTTTGGTTTTTCACTTTATGTAGAGTACATTTTCAGATGGCCCCCACCCAACCCCACCCCACTCAGACCACTCTTAGCTAGCATTGTGTTGGATATCATGTTCAAACCCTGATTCTGGTAGTTGCCATCGTTCCTGTACCACCATGCACTGCTATAGCTAGCAACTGTATAATGTAGCTACAGTGTAGCATAATCTCTTGATATTAATTGATGACTCTCTATCATAACCCTGTACTAGGTTCAGAGGCTACAATGTTAATTTTCCACTACTTGCCTTGATGTGTGCATGAATTTGTCAGTGTAATGACAAAGAATGCACCAGTTGGAGCATCATTGTTCAGGTTGATTCCTCTACTCAATGCAAGCATACCTCATAATTTCACTGTAGCCACACTGAGCCACCCTAAAGAGTGCCAAGTATGTAGATTCATCCTATCAGTCCCTCACCTACAGTACCATTGCTGCTGTTTGCACCTGCACACAGCCGCTGTACCCACAAATTATGTTTCGACATTAGAGGTTGACCACTTGTAGCTATTGTATGCATGCATGGTGATCCATGGATTACCATAAATGGTAATCCACGTACATAAACAGATGGGGTATTCATGTGCATCATTGTCCAGCTGCTATTTCTGATATCTGCGCTGCTGAGGCAGCCAACAATTTATGCTTACTCAGCAATAATGTGAATGTTACTGTATACTGCTTTTACTGGCACATTCTCCGCACAGGTACAATGATCAGTGTCAGACTCCTGGCTGTATATATCAAAGAGTGGTATTCTATAGCTATGCACTGCTATGTAGCTATGTGACTACAAAAATTATCAAGCCTGGATGCACAATCATGCCATTCAGGTGAGTAGCTAGCTAGTATAAAAATAGTGGGTAAGGGATTCATGAATAATTAGCCTGCACGGCGCATCATGACTATGTCATAGTTATATAACTTTATTGTGTTGGAGACTTCTGTGTAGCTATAATATATGTAATAACAGGAGCATATGAGCCACCAAAGGTGGTGAAGGAGTGTGCAACTACCATGTACACCCGGGTGCCATCGAAATACAAGTTCAAGCGCAATAATAATTTCCAAATATTATAGAAGTGTGCACTGAGTCTATTGGAACTGGCAATTGCCATCAGATTCTACATACACGGGTAGCCACACGTATCCAATTCCGCATTTGAATTTGCATTTTGATGGCACTTAAGTTACACGCTCCTTCGCTGTGTTCGGCAGCTCATATGCTCCTGGTAATAATTTTCATTCCTTCTATCTCATAATAATAATAACTCTCCTTCCCCCCCCCCCCCCCCCCCCCCCACTCTCTCTCTTTCCCTTACCCTCTCTATCTCTCTGTCTCTCTTCCCCTCTCTGTATATCTTCCTTCTCGCTATAGGGGACTCGTATACCTTGAGGCCCTGTTTTCTTCAATCATACAACAACAACAAAAAAAAACACGATAATTATACTTCATAAGCTTGAAAGTTTTGTAATATCAGTTCTGTGGTAACTATTAAATTTTTTACCTGTTGTAGCTACATGTATAATCACATACATAATTTCATATACAGCAGTGATACTCACTAATTCTTATTCTATGCCTAAGAACTGACAACGTACTACACAAGACACAATGCCATAATATATCTACCATGAAGCTACACAATACCACTAGTATGGAACACTGATCTATACTTATCACAAATGTCTCGTGCTATAAACCCATGGCCAGTATATATAGCTATATATACAATAATAATTATTATTATCATCAACAGTAAGCTATAATTATAATAATTATGGCTTGTTAATCAGATCGGTTCCAGATTTATTGTTCTGGTACAATGCTATTGTAAGGATACAGTACTAGTCCAGGCTTAGTAGTGGTAATTAAGGCACACCCCATCTGCATGTGGATGCCATAATTGGCATTATGTTGAGTACAATGCATTGTACAATAGACACCGAGGACAAGGGATCTACAGTACTTAGCATCCCAATGGCCCCGAGCTGTGACATCCAAGCGTTGCAAGGGTGTTACAGTGTTACTAAGAGGACAGAGGGATGCTAAATACTGTGGATACCATTGGACAAGGTGATCTAAGTTACTAATTTTTAGAGTTTTACAACTGTTGCTATAGTAGTACAGCTATTTGCCTTGGAGCTCTCGTAATACCATGGATCCTACTGGCCAAAATTTACATTGTCAAGTTACTATTAGAAGTAAATTTACAAGTAACTATATAAGTAAAACCTACAGATTACAGGAAAGTGTGGCAGTAAAATTCTAACAAAGATAGCTAATGCTGTTTGCTTCATGAGAACATGTGACTCATTCGAATTCCCTGCGTCTCATGATCAAGTAGCTAAAGAATTAGGGACAGTGTCAACAACCAAGTTTGAAGTCAGATCACCATACAGATGTTACAATACTGTAACACTTATTATAATGTTTTTTTATGTTGTGCATGATATTCTTGTTAACGTTGCCACATGCACAAAGTAAAAATAATCATGGCATGCACCATCATCACAGTTGGCATTGTCTCATAATAATGATACAATATACCATTGTCTACTCAGTGAGATAATATTATAGCTAGAGCTCTATAGAGCACATACCCCGCGCGCACATTGCGCAATCTATAGATCTGCTTTTGTTGCTGCTTGGTTGTATCAAGAGCTTATAGACCCCATAAGCCCTTGGTTGTATAATAATAATAATATTATAGGGCTCTTGGTGATATCAGCAAAAACACGATATCAGCAAAACACTACTAACTCTCTGTGCACCAGATCGCTACTGGCCAAGCATGTGCCACTAGCATTATTGACGACCTTTACCAGTCCATAACATTCAATGTTATGCGCATGAGCAGAAAGCACAAGGCCTGCAATGCATAATGCATTGTGGGCACTGTCGATAGGCGTGGTTACAAAGGATAACAAAAAGGCACTATTTATGGCGCTCGTGGACCATATATCCCTCGATTCCAAACACACTGAAGCCCGTTTTTCACCAAATACGACTCATTCATTGTGTTTACTAGTCACTCAGGTGCCTAGATCTCGAGATAAGGCCATTTTTCTGCTAACGACAATGACAACTAGAGCTCTGTAGAGCACATACCCCGCGCGCACATTGCGCAATCTATAGATTTACTTCGGTGCATGGCTATAATTTTGTGAACTTCAAAATTATAGCCATGCAGAAATAATGGAAAATTATGCTGCTTAGTTGTCCCGGTGAAACTTGAAACAGCGCTCTCTGCACCCAGACCTAGCCCAGACTAGGAAGACATGAACTTGTACCTATATTTTGTTATGATAGTGATTGATTCTATCACTGATATCATGGAGCTTCAGATTTCAGTCAGGCCACACCAAATTGATTACCTGTTTCTCGGATCCGGCGGGTCCCTTTTTGTAGAATTCAGCAAAAAAATATAAATTAGTGGGTGTGGTCATATTTATGGGCGGTGCACATGCGCTATGTGGATTGTGTAATGCTTGTGGACGTTAATTGGAATTCCTGGTATTCTCCTCATGGTGAACTGAACTGATGGTGCAGAAAGTATGGCTACCTTATCAGCCTGGCTAAGCGTATTGGTTAAGCGTGGCCTAGAAATCGTTAAACCGCGAACAGTTGTCAAATGCCTGTGGGAAGATACATTTGGAGAAGTTGGATGTGACGCCGGGATGTCAGTGTTGAGAAGTAACTTCAAATAATTGTGGTTAAAAAATTTTTTTAATGAGATTCATTTATTATTATTTTTTTTATTTCCGCCACCCGGGTCACTATTTCTGGCTAGTCTGTCCGAGAAACAGGTAATCAATTTGGTGTGGCCTCACTATAGACGTCACGAGCATTATTTAGAACATCGACGATCTTTACCAGTCATACGCTTGTTAGTTGCTCGTGGACCATATCCCTCGATTTGACGCACACTGAAGCCAGTTTTTCGCCGAATTCGATTGATTCGAAATATGCCGATTTTTGTGCTAATAGTATACTTGTACTTTGGTGTGTACAAATCTTGTATATCAATTACAAGTATTACAAGTGAAATAGGCACCTGAGTTTGAAATACCACTCTGAGTTGAAATACCTATCTGACTTTGTGTATGTATACTATTAGCCTGTGATAGTGAGGTTGTATGTTGAATTTGGATAAATAGCACTCTGAAATAGGCATTTGGTTCATCAAATTGTACTCGCTATCGCTCGTACAATTTTTGAACCAAATACCTATTTCAGAGTGCTATTTTACCCAAATTCAACATACAACCTCACTATTACCTATACTAACAACAACGACAACAACAACAACAACTAGAGCTCTATAGAGCACATACCCCGCGCGCGCGCTGCAGCGTCCTGGTCGACCGGTCGACGTCAGATCAGAGAGCTCAATGATATTATGATGCGAGCAGCCTGTTGACGACCTTTACCTACATATGCTGCCAGGTTGTGCGCATGAGCAGAGAGCACATGGCGGGCATTGTCCATAGGCGTGGCCAACAAAATGCAGCATTTGCAACGCTCGTGGGCCTTGCCAAACAATTCGAAGCATACTGAAGCCAGTTTTTTGGCGATATTGACGGATACGTTGTATTTACGAGTCGCTCAGATGCCTAAATCTCCAGATCTGGCGATTTTTGTGCTAACAGACGACGACGACAACAGACAGACAAAACCGATTACATTACCCCTTGCGCATGCGCACAGGGTAACTAGAGCTCTATAGAGCACATACCCGCGCGCTGCTCACCTACATATTGTGCCAGGTTGTGCGCATGAGCAGAAAGCACATGGTGGGTAGTGTCCATAGGCGTGGCCAACAAAATGACAAAATGCAGTATTTGCGATGCTTGTGGACCTTGCCAAACGATTCGAAGCATAATGAAGCCAGTTTTTCGACGATACCGACGGATATACTGTACTTACGAGTGGCTCAGATGCCTAGATCTCCAGATCCGGCGATTTTTGTGCTGACACAACCGATCACTTTACCCCTTGCGCATGCGCGCGGGGTAACAACGACGACGACACGACCGAGTACTTTACCCCTTGCGCATGCGCGCGGGGTAAATGAGGTTTAACGGAGTTAAACCGAGTTAACTGGGAGGACGGCCGAGGTTGGAGCGGGGCGTGCGCAGGGTAGCGCCGCGCCGCGTAGCGTAGTTAATATATACTATAATATATAGTGACATGCAGAACATGGTTTGGGGCGAGCCTGAGCTCGTGACTCAACAGCCAGTCTTTCACTCTGGTTAATTCTCATTCGCTGTAGCCTAGCTTCTCTCTGTACAGCTGACTCATCAGCTAGTCTGTCTCGCATCTGCTGTAGTCTGGCCTCTCTTTCTCCAGCTGACTCAACATTTAGCCTATCGCGTCTACTTTGCAGATATGCTTGCCTTTGTTCTGCTGTTTGAGCAGCTCGTCTGGCCCTGTCTCTGACTCGCCTCTTTGCCAATCTTCCGCTTCTCTTTGTTCGGCTGACTCCGAGGCGCGGCGAGCTCTCTCTCGCTCTCGCCTCCTCTGAAGCTTTCTTTCTCTTTGATCTTCGGCTGATTCAGAGAATAACTGACTTTCGTTTGTTGATGAAGCCATGGGATTTAAAGAAGAACGATTTTATGTTTGCTCATACATGTAGCTATCATATACACGAGTGTAAATTTGCAATTCGCTAAATTAGAAAGGCATATCTAAGGCCCAGTATATAGCCCAGGCATGAGAATGCGCAATGGAATATTTCGCGTTTATGTCCATAGAGCGATGCGGAGATATAATTTCGCGTGACGGACGTACCATAATATATAATAATATATAATTCGCGCACAGCTGTACCGTTCATGTGGGGCTCGCTCAGGCTCGCCCCAATTAATAACAGGAGATCGTTAATCGAGCTACTGGATTGGTAGAATCCAGTAGGTTGCTATGATGCTATAAAGAGCGGGAGGAAACAATAAGGGCAGTCTATCGTCTTAGCAACGGGTGGGTAAGTGGAAAAGCCGGACACGGGCGGACACGGAATCGGACGCGGACTCGGACTCGGACTCGGATTCGGACACGAACATAGCGAAATGTGGTAAAGGTCGTCATCGCCTAGAGTGCAGGCATGCTTATTGTACTTTGGCTAGAGACGCTAGATAGCTAAGAAGATGCTCCTACATAATATTAGTAGCCAGGAAATTTTGATATTCAGCCCCCAAGACAGTTCAATTCTCGGTTCAATTACTGCCACACCCTGTAGCTGCAATTAACTTTCTCTGTGACCGTGACTCATTCATTACTCGGGGTCAAAATTAATGTTGGTCAGGATTCCCATGATATTAAAGACATGATAATAAATATTATTGTAGCTACTATGGTATATAGCTGCCACATGGAATCAGTGGACTCAGATTACCTAAAATTCAGAGAGATTACAGTGGGGTTGAAGTATTGAAAACAGTACACACACTGATCAGATAAACTAGCGATCTATGAACACTAAAATTAATTGGATGTTATCAGTAACTGTTCTGAGATCTTTCCTCTGCTTTACACTGCCTTCCAAGTTCACCATGGCAGAGTGAGACGAACAACTGACGTCTCTGTTTTCATCTTCAAGCAATTCCAATGTCAACTGTGTATGATTGTGGGTAAAGAAAATTATTTCTTCACTGGCCTATCGCCACCTGTATTGAGCTGTGTCCACATTCCATTCAGTACTATGATACTATATTCTGAATGGAATGTGGACACAGCTCAACACAGTGTGAGGTTGAGCTGTGTCCACATTCCATACTGGCCCACGTGGGCCAGTGATCGTTAATATTGTTGAACTATGACAATAGCTCAAAGGGTGCCTATTCAACCAAGATCAGAGGAAGCACGCACACACACACACATACACACACACACACCATACATACATTGATTAGCTGGATGCAACACGATCATGCATAAGTTTCAAATTTGCTACTGTGAGATCTTTAATAATATTCATAGCTACTATGCGGCACTCATAAGCAAGAATACCAATCACCATGATCTACTGAAAACTTTGAATTGAATATTTAATCTCGACTTATTTAAGGTATGCTATCCTTGGAGTGTTCTTGACTTGCATATAGGAGAAATTCATATTCTCCCTGTCAGTCATGATTATTTATGATTCCCAAAAGCAAGCGTAGGGATGTACAGTGGTTGTGATTATCTCTTATCCTTGAGAAATCTTGTTTGTGTACTTTTTGGCATTGCCATCCCTACTTCAACCTTCAATTTTATTCAATTGTTTTTTATACTTGTTTCTGTTCTTTTTTATTGCATGAGTGCAACTATTACCGTATACAGTAAGCATAGATGAAGTTCGCGCGTGCGCGTAAAAGTAGTAGCCACGCCCCTCGTTAACTCTCATAGGCGATAAAGCTGTTTCAGACGGAGACTCTAGTACTAGTATAGCTATAATTTATTGATTTATCGATTATCTTTGTTACTACTGAGCTGGCCGCTGTTATGCTGACTGCTGAGGGCCGTGTCGCGCCCGTACGTTGAGGCCTCGAGTCTCCATATCTCAGCGCAGTACTAGCGCTGCACGCGCTAGCCTCTAGCTAGGTTCGCTTTTATCGCGCTCGCACTGGCCTAGCTCGCGCGGGATAGCCTGGCGCTTAGCTACGGCTAGGCTAAGCTAGCTTGGTTCGAGGCGCTAGCTACTATACTAGCGGCGGTGGCGCGCGCCGCTGACTACAGTCACATGACTTCACCATGGCAACACATTATGAGCATGCGCATTATATGATAAAAATGGCGTATCATCAGACACACCCGATAGTTAATGCGCCGTACACACCCACCATTACGTGACTGTATAGATAACACAAAACTAGCGTGCCACTGCACTGCGCGCTACAAAATAGAGTGGATTTATATGAGAACTAAGGTGAGAGGTCCAGAGAGTCTTGAGTTAGCCCTGGAAATGAGAAAGAAAGAAAGATTGAGAAATGGCTATTTTTTTAACATCTGGTTCTGGCATGATTGTACAATTGTTTTGATAAATGATCTTGGTCTCAATAGATAGATAATTTGTTGGAGATTCTGATTTTGGCACTTAGAAAGTTCACAAACTTACATATTTTGAGATATTTGGGTGTTTGTAATGTATTACGCATATGAGAGTGTCCGTGCCATCCCTACTTATAGAGTCTACCGACTCTATGATAATCACATACATAATTTCATATACGGCAGTGATACTCACTAATTCTTGTTCTCTATGCCTAAGAACTGACAACTACACAAGACACAATGCTATAATAATATATCTACCATGAATTAAGCTACACAATACCACTAGTATGGAACACTGATCTATACTTATCATAAATGTCTCGTGCTATAAACCCATGGCCAGTATAGCTATAATATATACAATAAAAATTATTATCATCAACAGTAAGCTATAATTATAATAATTATGGCTTGTGAATCTGATCGGTTCCAGATTTATTGTTTTGGTACAATAGGATACAGTACTAGCCCTTATATAGTAGTGGTAATTAAGGCACACCCCATCAGATCCTGCATGTGGATGCCATAATTGGCATTATCATATGTTGAGTACAATGTATTGTACAATAGACACCGAGGATAAGGGATCTACAGTACTTAGCATCCCAATGCCCCCGAGCTGTGACATCCAAGCGTTGCAAGGGTGTTACAGTGTTACTAAGAGGACAGAGGGATGCTAATAAATACTGTGGATACCATTGGATAAGGTGCATGAGCTAAGTTAATAATTTTTAGAGTTTTACAGCTGTTGCTATAGTAGTACAGCTATTTGCCTTGGAGCTCTCATAATACCATGGATCCTACTGGCCAAAATTTAGCTACATTGTCAAGTTACTATTAGAAGTAAATTTACAAGTAACTAAGTAAAACCTATACAGATTACAGGAAAGTGTGGTAGTAAAATTCTAACAAAGATAGCTAATGCTGTTTGCTTCATGAGAACAAGTGACTCATTCCCTGCGTAAGTAAAGAATTAGGGACAGTGTCAACAACCAAGTTTGAAGTCAGATCACCATAACAGATGTTACAATAAAATTATTATAATGCTTTTTTATATCGTGCATGATATTCTTATTGCCACACAAAGTAAAAATAATCATGGCATGCACCATCATCACGGTCGGCATTGTCTCATAATAATGATACAATAATATACCATTGTCTACTCAGTGAGATATAATTATAGTGAGCAATACTATAGCTAAATCTATAGGGATATGCCGGTCGGGAGTCACTCATAATGCATGATCGACTCTGTCCAGATGGGTCACTAGGCTAGTGTAGCGTGCCACAATGGCTCCGTGCTGGAATGGCCATAGGGAGGCGCGCGCAACATCGGCGCAAAACGCGCGAATAACGGGTTAACAATTGCACGGTCGCAATATTTAACGTTATGATCGCAATAATTATTACTAAACATAATATTGCGCATGCAGAAAAAGAGACGCTATTAGATTTAGCGATGTTAGCTCATCAATTGATATTGCAACTTCTCTTCAATTAATGGACAAAATTTAAATCTCCATGTGGTGATATTGCAACTTCTCTTCAATCAATCATTATTATATATGTACCAAGTGTATAAATCTCCATGTGGTGATATTAACAATCTGCTTTAATATAAATATTATAGCTACATTAAAATAGTATAGTGATTACAGTCCCGATACATTACTACCATAGGCAAGAGTACGGATTACAGCTGTAGCTATTTGTACTCTTACTCTATAATAATTGGTATGCTCTTGCTAATTAAGCCTAGGGCAAATTCCATAGCATACTATTAGCTATAGCTAATATGAGTTAGACACTGCATGATTAGGTTTGGGAGGTTTCTATGTGATTTAGAAGACCGAAGAACTCAAGAATCCCAAGCAAAGAGAGGGTTCTATGAGAGCCCTGAGGTCTTCTATAAATCACATATAGAAACCGACTATGAGATATAGATGCCTGTCAGTAGTCAATCAAAATTAATTGCTGTATTTGTCACAGCTAACTAATCACATGTTTTAATCCTTGTACAATCAATAGGGCAGCAACAGTATAATCGTATGCTTGTACTTGTATAGTCAAATTAAATAGCACTCGCTATCACTCGTGCTTTTATATACTGGCCGTAACTCGTACATGTAAGAGTTCAGTACTATTTACTGCCTTAATTGTACTCAGAAGTGTGTGATTAATTATACCAATCAAAGCAAAAATCATATTATAATAATTATATACTAGCTAGGCCTATACAGTACATCTTCGATCATTATACATGGTTGGTCTGCATGCATGCATATTAAACATTAGATGAGATATCTATACACAGTACAAATGCTAAGAGATCACCTCCATGCCCAAATGGCTCTATACAAAGTACACATGCTAAGAGATCACCTCCATGCCCAAATGGCTCTATACAAAGTACATGCACATGCTAAGAGATCACCTCCATGCCCAAATGGCTCTATACACAGTACACATGCTAAGAGATCACCTCCATGCCCAAATGGCTCTATACAAAGTACACATGCTAAGAGATCACCTCCATGCCCAAATGGCTCTATACAATGAACAAATGCAAAGAGATCACCTCCATGCCCAAATGGCTCTATACAAAGAACAGATGCAAAGAGATCACCTCCATGCCCAAATGGATACAAAGTACACTGGCATGCTAAGAGATCACCTCCATGCCCAAATGGCTCTATACAAAGAACAGATGCAAAGAGATCACCTCCATGCCCAAATGGCTCTATACACAGTGCACATGCTAAGAGATCACCTCCATGCCCAAATGGCTCTATACAAAGTGCACATGCTAAGAGATCACCTCCATGCCCAAATGGCTCTATACACAGTACACATGCTAAGAGATCACCTCCATGCCCAAATGGCTCTATACACAGTACACATGCTAAGAGATCACCTCCATGCCCAAATGGCTCTATACAAAGTACACATGCTAATAGCTATATCACTTCCATGCCCAAATGGCTCTATACAAAGAACAGATGCAAAGAGATCACCTCCATGCCCAAATGGATACAAAGTACACTGGCATGCTAAGAGATCACCTCCATGCCCAAATGGCTCTATACAAAGAACAGATGCAAAGAGATCACCTCCGTGCCCAAATGGCTCTTAGACTATACACAGTACATATGCTAAGAGCTAGATCACCTCCATGCCCAAATGGCTCTATATATTATACAAAGTACACATGCTAAGAGATCACCTCCATGCCCAAATGGCTCTATACAAAGTGCACATGCTAAGAGATCACCTCCATGCCCAAATGGCTCTATACACAGTACACATGCTAAGAGATCACCTCCATGCCCAAATGGCTCTATACACAGTACACATGCTAAGAGATCACCTCCATGCCCAAATGGCTCTATACAAAGTACACATGCTAATATATCACTTCCATGCCCAAATGGCTCTATACAAAGAACAGATGCAAAGAGATCACCTCCTGCCCAAATGGATACAAAGTACACTGGCATGCTAAGAGATCACCTCCATGCCCAAATGGCTCTATACAAAGAACAGATGCAAAGAGATCACCTCCGTGCCCAAATGGCTCTTAGACTATACACAGTACATATGCTAAGAGCTAGATCACCTCCATGCCCAAATGGCTCTATATATTATACAAAGTACACATGCTAAGAGATCACCTCCATGCCCAAATGGCTCTATACACAGTACACATGCTAGGAGATCACCTCCATGCCCAAATGGCTCAATATATACAAAGTACACATGCTAAGAGATCACCTCCATGCTCTATACACAGTATACACATGCTAAGAGATCACCTCCATGCCCAAATGGCTCTAAACAAGTGCACGTGCTAAGAGATCACCTCCATGCCCAAATGGCTCTATACAAAGTACACATGCTAAGAGATCACCTCCATGCCCAAATGGCTCTATACACAGTGCACATGCTAAGAGATCACCTCCATGCCCAAATGGCTCTATACAAAGTGCACATGCTAAGAGATCACCTACATGCCCAAATGGCTCTATACACAGTACACATGCTAAGAGATCACCTCCATGCCCAAATGGCTCTATACACAGTACACATGCTAAGAGATCACCTCCATGCCCAAATGGCTCTATACAAAGTACACATGCTAATATATCACTTCCATGCCCAAATGGCTCTATACACAGTACACATGCTAAGAGATCACCTCCATGCCCAAATGGCTCTATACAAAGTACATGCACATGCTAAGAGATCACCTCCATGCCCAAATGGCTCTATACAAAGAACAGATGCAAAGAGATCACCTCCATGCCCAAATGGCTCTATACAAAGTACACTGGCATGCTAAGAGATCCCAAATGGCTCTATACAAAGAACAGATGCAAAGAGATCACCTCCATGCCCAAATGGCTCTTAGACTATACACAGTACACATGCTAAGAGCTAGATCACCTCCATGCCCAAATGGCTCTATACACTGTACACATGCTAAGAGCTAGATCACCTCCATGCCCAAATGGCTCAATATATACAAAGTACACATGCTAAGAGATCACCTCCATGGACAAATGGCTCTATATACAGTATACACATGCTAAGAGATCACCTCCATACCCAAATGGCTCTATACAAAGTACACATGCTAAGAGATCACCTCCATGCCCAAATGGCTCTATACACAGTACACATGCTAGGAGATCACCTCCATGCCCAAATGGCTCTATACAAAGTACACATGCATGCTAAGAGATCAGCTCCATGCCCAAATGGCACAACACACAGGATTTATAATACCAAGAGATTATACCTCCATGCCCAAATGGCTCAATACACAGACTGAGTATATAATACGCATAGTATACCAAGAGATCACATTCATGCCCAAATGGCTCTATGCAAAGTATGCAATGATACTAATGGCTCCACACACTGTAGCTATAATATATACAATCATACTAATTAATAAGAGATCACTTCTATGGCCAAATGGCTCTATATAAAGTACTCATTAATATTTAATTTATACTAATTAAGAAATTACCTCCATGCCCAAATTGCTCTATACAAAATACTCATAATATTATACTAAGAGATCAGCTCCATACCCATGCAAATGCTCAATTAACACACAGTATGCAATCATAATATTATTATAATACCAAGATATCACCTCGGAGTCCATGCCCAAATGGCTCAACACACATATACTATAGCTATATACGATCATAATCATGCAGTGGCGTCTCTAGGCAATTATTTAACTGGGTGCAAGCCTTATCGAAAGTAACCGCACAGGTGGATGCATATAAATTAAAGCTAACAGAAGAGTGTACTACATGTACCTATAGCTACGTTACAGCTAGTACTATAATATTATTGTATAGAAAAAAATTATTATATATGTAGTGATGTGTATACATGCATGTACATAATTATTATTACATCACTGGCTGTAGCAAAATTTGCATACTGTGACATGCAAGCTCAACAAAACTACACTGACAATGTCATGAATAGGATGGGTGCACAGGTGCATGGATTGGGTGCAAATAACCCCACATGCACCCCCCTGGCGACACCACTGATCATAATTATAATTAACACCTAGAGATCACCTCCATGCCCAAATGGCTCAACACACAGTAGCTATACAATCATAATACCAATTAAGAGATCAGCTCCATGCCCGAATGGCTCGAGCAACACACAAGCTTAAGAATAATATTATTAATAATTATGTAATACCAAAAGAATACCTCCATGCCAAAATGGCTCTATATATACATACATGCACATAATATTATGCGATCATATTATAAATACCAAGAGACTACCTCCATGCCCAAATGGCTCCACATGCACACTCAGTGTATAATAATACATACTAAGAGATCTGATTCACTTCCATGGCCAAATACAAAGTACTTGTATACGAAGAGATCAGCTCCATGCCCAAATGGCTCAACATGCACACAGTATACAATCATAATAATATTATTATAATACCTCCATGCATGCCCAAATAGCTCTATTATAATTAATACACTGAGACAGTATGCGATCATAATAATATTATAATACCAAGAGATTACCTCCATGCCCAACATAATAATATATCAGTATGTCTCCACACTGTAGCTATAATAATTATTAATATAATATACATACTAAGAGATCACCTCCATGGTTATACAAGATACTCGTACGTATTATATACTATTAAGAGATCAGCTCCCCAAATACTAGGCTATAATTAAGCTCGATCAACACACAGTATACATGTGGTCATGCAAAATATAATACCAAGAAATCAACTCCTTGCCCAAATGGCTCTATATATACGCAGGACATACTAAGAGATTACCTCCATGGCCAAATGGCTGCATGTATATACACCGTGCAAATTAAATACCAAAAAAATTAAGGGATTATCTCCATGGCATTCCCAAAATTATGGCTGTATATTTATACACAGTGCAATTAATATTAGTATATACTCAGATTGTTCAAAAGTATCCTAAGAGTCAGATCATGCAGCTATATATATAGTCTTAAGACATTCGCTAAATTTTCAATTCTATAGTGGAACAGCTAGCATACACTTATAATTATCTGCATGATTTATTTTACTTTAATCTTCACTGCATATACTATTCGTCTAACTTTAAACTAGGCACAGTGTCCGTAGGCTCTGTAAAAATTTATGAAACTACTGCTGTAACAATAATTATCATGCCATCCAGCTCTCTCTATATATAGAGTCATAATTAATTACAAAAAACAACAAAAACAACATCTGATTCAAGAAAACAGAACTCTTATAAATGCCTAATCTGATCCCGGATACTTTCTTTCCAAATGAAAAGCTCTTAATAGCTTCTAAATTATATTGGAGATTAAATTTTTTCATTAGCAAAGTGTTACCATTGCCTGTATTATAAGTAAGAAACTTTGATATTATTGAATATTGAAGCTCCAAGTGAAGCATAGCTAATATTAATTATTACGGCATGAGTATTGGTACCTCGTTAAAAGAACATCTTCTGCCATGTTAATCCCGAACACTATATCTATAGTATACTCTCCCCGGAAGATAGATTTGTGCCAGGTTGTGGAAATAATAGACAATTTCAGGTGACATCCATTAATTAACTATACCATGTCTGGTATAATGGCCATTTATCCTGCGCGCGCAGTCCCTGCGAGGGGCAGGGGGTACCCCCACGCGCACGCGCACGCGCGCAGACTTGCACTGTGATTCACACTAGCTCATGATCAGTGTGTTAACAGTTTTGCTAGCTACACTCGTTGAAGCTTGATTTTCGACCAATCAGCTATTAATAGAGTCTATCGTAGCGACTATGCCATATACAAGAGGAAGATATTGTTGGCCAGTGGGAGTGAGTCAGCTAGGCGATGGCTCTTCAGTCCGGCAGCCATACTGAGCGGTCTTCCCGAGAATCTCGCTATGCAGGAAGCCGATTTGTGTAACCCCCCCCCTCCATTTTCTCCTCGTCCTATCTATCACGAGGCGGAAAATGCTGTTTGCCGTCCAGCCATTTAAAATTAATATTCTGGATCACTAGCATGACTAGCAAGTGACTCAGTCTTCCGAAATCAAGGTGAGCTTTAATTAAAAATGGTTGAGCCTGTGTATATTTAAGGTACCATTTAATTGCGTGGGCGTGAGCGTCAGGAATGGCTAATTCAATTAGCGAATCGTGAAGGGGCGTGGCCGAAGAGGCCATACGAGTGCTTTTGGTCGAAGGTGGGCGTGTCCAGAATCGGCCAGGGATGATTATGCGCGTGTAATTAGCGACCGGAAGTGGCCCCTGAAGAAAAGGCCGGTAATTGCCCACATCAAAGCAAGATCAAAGCATTCTTTCTTAACTATTAACCGCAACGACTTATTATACACTAAGTAGAAAAAAAAAGCAAATTTAAATAAATAATCTAATTCATGGGGGGTTTGGGAGTACTTGGGGGGACAATTTTTACATGGGCACGCAGAATGGGTCAAAACTAGAGATTTGACCGAACAAATTTTTGATTCACTCCTTAGAATTAAAGTTCTGGCCCTTTGAAGTTTCCCCATATGTTTGTATAGGAAGCCATGCATTTGCAATGTTTTCCGCCCACGCGCGCACATTAACGTGACGACCTTTACCCGATTTGTTCAAAATTGGAGTACAGGCTGCCTGCTTGCATGGTATGGCTCTACTAAGCATCCATCTCAACTATGTGGTGGTTTTGGACAGTTTTTTTTTCTGCTTAGTGTTCTGGTCTCCTTGAAAAAAAAAAAAAAAAAAAAAAAAAAAGCTTATTAGGCCTAATTAAGCATGTGGGCGTGTTCCTGGCACTGTGTGGAGTGTGTGCGTGTGCGTTAATGCAGGTTTTATTGCTTCCGACTGGGCGTGGCTTCACGGGCCAGTGCTTGGACATCGGCGCCTGGGACTTGGCCTCGGCGATAGGTGGGCGTGTCCCGGAAGCGGTGGTGACCTTTGAACCCCGCGAAGAGGCTTTGGGGGCGTGGCAGGAGGTCAAAGGTGAGGCCATGTCTGTTAATGAGGCACTGTACGGCGGTGCGATCGAGGGGCCTGTACGGCTGGACGGAAGCTGACGATGGTTTGAAGCGGATGTGGTTGCGATGACGTGTTGTTACTCCGCCCACACAGGAAATGAGGTGAGCTCTTGCGTGGGCGGTGTGGCAGAACGGCCTCCAAGTGTTTGTGTGTGTTTTGGCCTTGAGGAAGCTGTGTGTTTTAATTGGGATTGATTGTGGGCTTCCGGTGGACATCCGGTGGTTAGTAGGCACTTGATTGAGAATGGTGGTCCTTGGGGAACAGGGTGGGGCTGTTTTGGGCGTGGCCTGGCCCCTCCCTTCCGGCTCGGCTTCCGGTCCATGGAGGATATTAAATGAACACTTCCGGCTCTAGCAGCCACACCCCTGAGACCTGTGCAATTAAAAGGGCGTGGTTACACAACATGCACCTCACTAATGACTTTGATGTGGTTTAGGTGTCATATCCCCCACCTCACGCCCACGCAATTTAATGGTACCTTAAAGTGTATATCCTGTGGATGTGGAGGAGATTGGTCATGAAGGTTGACGGTTGCAGGGGTATAAAACTTACACCGTAGTAGCTGAAATTTTTGTATTAGCATCTAATAATAGCTAGAATTGTGTATTATATAGCTATGCAAACGGACACTTTTGTGTCAGTGGAGTTTGACCTTTCAAGTTCACATAATCATATGCTAACTATGGGGTACAGGCAGCTACTGGTGTTTGTCAAATCTTTGAGCACTTGTGATCAGTCCTTAATCGAAATAGAAGCGGCCTGGAGAGATCACCATGCTATGCTGTAGGCCATATATACCGTATAGCGGGAAACTTTCGAGGGAGAAAACTTTCACGAATTTCGTGATTTTCCAGCCATCCGCGAAAGTTTTCTCCACGAAATTCTAGGCATGCCACACCCATTATGCGACCAGTTTTAACATTCCGCGAAAGTTTTCTCCGTGAAATGCTCCTTTCCTACCGATCCGCGAAAGTTTTCTCCCTCGAAAATTTCCCGCTATACGGTACATGTGCATGTAGGTGAGCTGCATGGGTGTTCTGGTAATTCTATCATACATAATATTATATTCTGTGGGCTTTATGGCTAGGTATACCGTATTACCTCTAATTTAACGGACACCAGAAAAATAATTATTTGGCCAGTATCCGCTATTATAATAATTGAAGTGTCCGATAAATTGGAACACGCTTTCACGCATGTGCATACATTCGGTCAAATGGACGTGCGATCGAGCAGCTGCAAAGATTGAGAAAATGAGACGGTACCTGGAGCTCCCTGTTCATGGTAGGAAAGAAAACAACTCTCCTCCCTCACTACCACCAAAGAAGTAGCTGTCCATTGCAAATTTTGCTTGATCAGTACCACGCTAGCACGAGCTGTCCAATGATGTCCGGATAATAATTAGAACAACCAAAATTCAAACTTCATGACTGTCCAGTTTAATTAGAGGTAAACAAATAATTCGAAATGGTGTCCGGATAATTGGCTAAGAGATGTCCGTTAAATTAGAGGCAATACGGTAATAAGAATTTGGACCAAAAAAAAAAAATTCCTGCTATACGGTATATATTGCTGTAGCGTAAGCCGCCATTTATCGGCATGCAAATTTTCCCGATTTGTAACTCCCGCCAGGAATGACGTATGAACTTGGTTTTTGCACTGAAAGGAAGCTCTTGACGTAGGCTTTCATTAACTAGAATCCAGCGAGGTAGGCCCTATTAATCAATGAGCTATAAGCGCTAATGTGCAGACATGAAAATACCATTTATCGGCAACCGGTACGTATTATCGGCACACCTATTCTTTTCCATAATGGCGAATGCGCCATTTATTGGCACCTTGGCCTTCTCGAGCCTTTTACTGCTGCCTTACTTGCCAGAAAATTATAGAAAAAATATCCCCAGATACTTCAGGATGTCCTCTCACTATATCTCTCTTCTCATATTGATCGCTTGCATCGTCTTTGAACGGCAGCCGTGAATGTGTTGATACTACACGTAAAATCGATACTGGAGCCGTTTCAACAGTATAATAAATTCGTGAAGGACTTGGATGTGTTCTAGGCATCAGCCTCCACCTTAAGAGCAACTATGACGGAATAATAATCTTTCTAGCTCTTGCTAGGCCACGGTAAAGCCGCCATGAGCTGTTTCTCCCTGTAGACGCCAGATACTTCATCCGATTTTGATCGAACTTGGTATAGAGCTTCTTCACCACGCCTTCTTGCCAGTAATATCATCCTTTTCTTCCTGTTTACTTTCCTTGGTGTGCAATGGCCATTGAAAGTTTCAGGTCCGTAAACGCTTCAGCGATGTCCGTATAATCCCGTAAAATACGTCGTAAACTAGATGCCGATGATTGGCACGGGCGGTGCCGATATTACGTACATGCCGATATATGGCGGCTTACGCTACAATGGTGACATACTCTAATCAGAACAGATGATCAAACCATTTGAATGTATATTTACGTAGTTATGACGTTGTGTGTTTGTGTGTATAATAGAGTGCAAATAATTTGTCGAATGTGTTCTGTGTAAGAAGCCATTTGGACATGGAGGTGATCTTTTAGTAGTATAACTATGTCCATTTGGGCATGAAGGTGATTACTTAGTATGTGTACTGTGTGTTGAGCCATTTGGGCATGGAGGTGATCTCTTAGTATGCATATTGTGTATATAGAGCCATTTGGGCATGGAGCTAATTTCTTAGCATGTGTACTGTGTGCATGTTGAGCCATTTGGGCATGGAACTGATTTCTTAGCATGTGTACTGTGTGTTGAGCCATTTGGGCATGGAGGTGATCTCTTAGTATGCGTACTGTGTACAAGAGCCATTTGGGCATGGAACTGATTTCTTAGTATATGTACTGTGTGTTGAGCCATTTGGGCATGGAACTGATTTCTTAGTATATGTACTGTGTGTTGAGCCATTTGGGCATGGAGGTGATCTCTTAGTATGCGTATTGTGTATATAGAGCCATTTGGGCATGGAGCTAATTTCTTAGCATATGTACTGTGTGTTATGTACAATGTGTTGAGCCATTTGGGCATGGAACTGATTTCTTAGTATATGTACTGTGTATAAGAGCCATTTGTGCATGGAGCTGATTTCTTAGCATGTGTACTGTGTGTTGAGCCATTTGGGTATGAAACTGATTTCTTAGTATATGTACTGTGTGTTGAGCCATTTGGGCATGGAGGTGATCTCTTAGTATGCGTACTGTGTATAAGAGCCATTTGTGCATGGAGCTGATTTCTTAGCATGTGTACTGTGTGTTGAGCCATTTGTGCATGGAGCTGATTTCTTAGCATGTGTACTGTGTGTTGAGCCATTTGGGCATGGAGCTGATTTCTTAGCATATGTACTGTGTGTTGAGCCATTTGGGCATGGAGGTGATCTCTTAGTATGCGTACTGTGTACAAGAGCCATTTGGGCATGGAGCTGATTTCTTGGATTGTGTACTGTGTGTTGAGCCATTTGGGCATGGAGGTGATCTCTTAGTATGCGTACTGTGTATAAGAGCCATTTGTGCATGGAGCTGATTTCTTAGCATGTGTACTGTGTGTTGAGCCATTCGGGCATGGAGCTGATCTCTTAGCATGTATACTGTGTGTTGAGCCATTTGGGCATGAAACTGATTTCTTAGTATATGTACTGTGTGTTGAGCCATTTGGGCATGGAGGTGATCTCTTAGTATGTGTACTGTGTATAAGAGCCATTTGTGCATGGAGCTGATTTCTTAGCATGTGTACTGTGTGTTGAGCCATTTGGGCATGAAACTGATTTCTTAGTATATGTACTGTGTGTTGAGCCATTTGGGCATGGAGGTGATCTCTTAGTATGCGTACTGTGTATAAGAGCCATTTGTGCATGGAGCTGATTTCTTAGCATGTGTACTGTGTGTTGAGCCATTTGTGCATGGAGCTGATTTCTTAGCATGTGTACTGTGTGTTGAGCCATTTGGGCATGGAGCTGATTTCTTAGCATGTATACTGTGTGTTGAGCCATTTGGGCATGGAGGTGATCTCTTAGTATGCGTACTGTGTACAAGAGCCATTTGGGCATGGAGCTGATCTCTTGGATTGTGTACTGTGTGTTGAGCCATTTGGGCATGGAACTGATTTCTTAGTATATTATGTACTGTGTGTTGAGCCATTTGTGCATGGAGCTGATTTCTTAGCATGTGTACAGTGTGTTGAACCATTTGTGCATGGAGCTAATTTCTTAGCATGTGTGCTGTGTGTTGAGCCATTTGGGCATGAAGGTGATCTCTTAGTATGCGTACTGTGTATAAGAGCCATTTGTGCATGGAGCTGATTTCTTAGCACGTGTACTGTGTGTTGAGCCATTTGTGCATGGAGCTGATTTCTTCGCATGTGTACTGTGTGTTGAGCCATTTGGGCATGGAGCTGATTTCTTAGCATGTGTACTGTGTGTTGAGCCATTTGGGCATGGAGGTGATCTCTTAGTATGCGTACTGTGTACAAGAGCCATTTGGGCATGGAGTTGATCTCTTGGATTGTGTACTGTGTGTTGAGCCATTTGGGCATGGAACTGATTTCTTAGTATATGTACTGTGTGTTGAGCCATTTGTGCATGGAGCTGATTTCTTAGCATGTGTACAGTGTGTTGAACCATTTGTGCATGGAGCTGATTTCTTAGCATGTGTACTGTGTGTTGAGCCATTTGTGCATGGAGCTGATTTCTTAGCATGTGTACTGTGTGTTGAGCCATTTGGGCATGAACTTCAAGGTGATCTCTTAGTATGCGTACTGTGTATAAGAGCCATTTGTGCATGGAGCTGATTTCTTAGCATGTGTACTGTGTGTTGAGCCATTTGGGCATGGAGGTGATCTCTTAGTATGCGTACTGTGTACAAGAGCCATTTGGGCATGGAGTTGATCTCTTGGATTGTGTACTGTGTGTTGAGCCATTTGGGCATGGAACTGATTTCTTAGTATATGTACTGTGTGTTGAGCCATTTGTGCATGGAGCTGATTTCTTAGCATGTGTACAGTGTGTTGAACCATTTGTGCATGGAGCTGATTTCTTAGCATGTGTACTGTGTGTTGAGCCATTTGTGCATGGAGCTGATTTCTTAGCATGTGTACTGTGTGTTGAGCCATTTGGGCATGAACTTCAAGGTGATCTCTTAGTATGCGTACTGTGTATAAGAGCCATTTGTGCATGGAGCTGATTTCTTAGCATGTGTACTGTGTGTTGAGCCATTTGTGCATGGAGCTGATTTCTTATCATGTTTACTGTGTGTTGAGCCATTTGGGCATGGAGCTGATCTCTTAGCATGTGTACTGTGTGTTGAGCCATTTGGGCATGGAACTGATTTCTTAGTATAATATTATGTACTGTGTGTTGAGCCATTTGGGCATGGAGGTGATCTCTTAGTATGCGTACTGTGTATAAGAGCCATTTGTGCATGGAGCTAATTTTTTAGCATGTGTACTGTGTGTTGAGCCATTTGGGCATGTAGGTGATCTCTTAGCATGTGTACTGTGTATATAGAGCCATTTAAACATGGAGGTGATCTCTTAGTATGTGTACTGTGAGTGGGGCCATTTGTGCATGGAGCTGATCTCTTAGCATTTAGTATCAGCTACCATAATCTTAAACCCCAAATTGTGGGATAGTTAGAGGTGATAAAGTGTCATTAGTATGTTAATGGATCAATAGTGACTGCTACCAAATAGTCAGATGTTGGTTTTGCATATTCTATGAAGCGGCAAAGAGATGATCTCTTGGTATTATGTTCTGTGTATATAGAGCCATTTGGGCATGGAGCTAATATCTTAGATATGTGCTACGCAAAGAGCCATTTGGACATGGAACTGATTTCTTAGCATGCGTACTGTGTATATAGAGCCATTTGGGCATGGAGGTTAGGGAATGCGTGAAGTTTGACCAGCCTAACTGGCCAGAGATAATAACATGCAGCTTATAGATACACACTTGATTAGTCATAGATATGCTCCATCGAGGCCCTGAGTTTTCTCATAATTACCTCATAGGTTTCATCATAATTATACCTAATATCACAAAAAAAATAAATTGCTATTGGGGATGTAATGTGTAGCCATTTGATGTTAACATTGTCATAGTTTTATCTTTGAATGTACAGGCACACTGGTTCCTGATGACATATTGACTTTGATAACCTTGAGCAGAGAAAATTATTAAATTTTAATTCTGATATGCATCATTTTGTCAATTAGTATGTACAGTGGAACCCCGCTTAACGGACACCCCTCAACGGCGGACACCTGGGATATAACGGACAATTCTGAATGTCCGGATTGTATTTCCATAGACTTCAATAATATATTCAAACCCTCTTAACAGCGGACACCCTGCTACTCTGTACAACAGACACTAATTTTGGTCCCGGTCGAGCCTGCGTAGTAGTGAACAACCTCGCATAACGGACAGTTAGGCTATACCCATCATTAAAATCGGTCGGTTTCAGCAACCAGTAACTACAGTAAAGCCTAAATATCATAGTATGTCTCAAATTCCTACTTATAGGAGCTGTCAGTTGACAGATCTCTCATCAATACGGTCTTTTTCGTCGTCCTCAGTACTACTAGTGCTTTATCATAGCTGGCTGCGATTGTAGGAGGGGCGTGGTCAACCACTAACCCCTGAGCTAAGGACAGGGCCTCACTACAGCGACAAAATTTTTGGTCCCAATGGTGTCCACTTTAGAGGGGTTCCACTGTATATGTAGTTGTAGCTATATAATATAGCTACCATGTAATATCATGATAGTATTTATTTTGACTGTAATACTATACTATTCATGATAATTAAATGCACATCAGTTTCTGATGACAAAGTGACTTCAATAGCCTGCAGAAGAGAACAGCATTCACTGTACATCATGAACTTTTTTATGCTGTATAAAAATTATAATATCATGCAGGTATTATTTTTTAATGCGCGCACTTTTTTAATGTGCGTAGCGAATATTCCTGCCAATTAAATTTACGCATATGGGAGGGGTCGTCAAAGTATTCGGTAATTCCGTGATCACGGAGTTAATGATGCGGCCGAGCCATTCCAGCACGGAGCCACTACAGCACGCTACAGCTAGTCTACAGGTACATGCATGGGGATACATGACACTGTATGCTTCAAACTTATTAGAACCGCTGCTGGAAACATGCATGCTATCTTTTACACAATAGATAGTAATTTTATTGTTCTGGAACAATAATATAATTATTATAATTGTAAAAACACAGCGCTAGTGTGTGAGTTGACAGTCACACCCATCGATCTGTTATTGTGTTGAATACAATGATGTACAAACTTATCCATGCATGTACAGACAATAATATTTATTTTATTGTTTGCTCATGAGAACATGTGACTCGTTCCTGAGAGAATCTGAGACAATGTCAGCAACCATGTCTGAAGTCACATGTTGCATTTTACAATGACATGACATTGTCCATGTCTCACAATCTAAACCAAACTCATAATCAAGGTGTCATCGATAGCGCCACGGTCGGCATTCCCTCATAATGGTAATGTATAGATAGGTTTAGTCAATACACAGTATCATAATTATAGCTTAATAATAAATTCACAGTGCATACGTAACTTTACAGATATCGTACTACAACAATGTAAAGCCCAGAAAATAGGAAAAAAAAGTGTGCTGGTTTTACACATATAGGTGTGCTAAGTCAATGTCTCCAGTTTTGACACAATGCACATGTGCTGAAACTTGCACTGTGCTGAAGTTGCACATGTGCTATTTGCATATTTGTGCTATTCTAGCATATGAAATTGTGCTATTATTGATGTGTTGATTCAAAATAGTCACATGACATTACAAAAAATAGTTGCATATTTAATTTAGTACACAAAATAACGATAAAATACAAACAATTATTAAACAAAATGTCATAAAACACACGTGCACAATATCATGTACCTATGTACCTGGCAATCTATTACAAACATAACAGCTGTCTATAACATACTTGAAGTTTGTAAAAGTAGAGTAGCTTCATACAAGCATCTCCATCTTGGTTTCTTGAGTGGTAGCTACATGTATATGATACCATATGCTGTAATGAGAGAGAAGCCAAATAAACTTTTTACAACTATTACAGCATAAGAGGGAATGTATGTAGAACACCTTATACAAGCACTGTTAGCTACTAGCTTTTTTACTGCTTTTGAAGACTGATAGTCTAAGACTTATATTATATGTGACATACGTCAAATTTTATTGGTAAGGCTGTCTCTATCACACCTAAATTCTTTTTATTGGGTCATTAATATAAATAAGTACCTTATTTTGATGGTTCTCAGGGTTTGAGGCTTAGACTGGTGACTTCTTGACCATAAATTTGATGACCTGCAACTTGTAGATATTTAAAGATGTATAATATGGCTGTACCTTCTCTCTTAATTTCTCCCCTTCTTACTTTTGTAGCCGCTTAGTAAACAATATGCTAGCTATAGCACATAAGGCATGCACACACAGCAGCTGCAGGTAGTAATATGATTTATAGAGTTCACTATTAATAGCTCACCATTTTTTATGAAAGTACTGCTCAACTCAAGCTTCCTTTTCCATTTCTCATTGACTTACAAACTCCAGAGCTGTGTTCACTCCATTTTGATACAGAAAATAATTGTAGCTAACTTTTGACTTCAGCAGCTTTTTTTAAATTGAGTGGCAGCTGTTTGGGAATGCTGAATCTGATGTGCTGTTTGTAATGTGATAATTAATAACTAGCACACTGCTGTGTGCATTTAGCACATTTGCTGTGCTACTTTTGGAAATCAGCACACCTTGTGCAGTCTTAGCACACCAAATTAGAGCCAAACTACACGCCATTTTTTCCTGTGAAAGAAAGTACTTTATCTAGCTATACATTCTTCTACATATCATCTTGTCCTATACATAACTATTACTGTAACAATGATTTTGGCTTGCAACATTCAGTAATTACTGCTTTTAGACTATCAATTAACTTTTGTTGACATAAAAAATAAGCCTATATATAAACTACTCACAATACAATATACCTTTTAAATTTTCAGCTAATTGTGGTAGTCCAGCATCAATTAAAGCCTGAGTGAGTGCAGTCCAGGATACCTCACCATTATTGCCTTCTAACCATGTGGCTAGCATCTCACGGCATGCTTCCTCATCATCATCTGAATGTCTGGTCTTGATCATGTCAATGTCTTCTCGTCCCATGTCCAGTGCTTTGGCCACCTCCTCCCACTCAGACCCTATGCTCTCAACAACTCTGACCTTTCTCCCCCCACGACCTTCTAGCTCCTCAAGAGCTTTGATATTAAGTGTTGTACTAATGCCGGAGCCTAATAAGTATATTGTGTAAATTTTGTGATTGCTAAAATGTAATTGCAATAAAGTAGCACTACCTTGCTCTATATGTGGTGCCCCTGCCGGTTCGCCATCCATGTTCCAGTCCACTTTACGGGACTCTTTTTTATCACATTTTGAAGATAATTCTGCTGTTACAGTATGTATGTATGCACGTAACAATAAAAAGATTTTACATGAACGAAGCATGTACACACAAGAAATTAAAAATAATAGGACATTGAATAGAATAATACCTTTTGCTTTCATATTATCAGAATCAACAATGGATGATTTTTCTTCAGACTCAATGTCTACTACCACTATAGATGAGCTACTATCATTAACATCTTCAGCTTCCTGTACATTAACAATTTGATTAATATAGAGCTGTATGTTTTGTCTAGTAATAACTTAGGTTGAAACTTACAATCTCAATTGTATAACTTAATATGTCAGCTATTTCCGTTAGATTTGCTGCTGTTAAAGATTGGATGAAAATATCCCATGTTGGAGGCTGAAGGTCACGACCTCCATTCAACCACTCGGTGAACATCTCACGACACGCCTGTCTTGGTTGATAGTGTGCACCCATCTTTATCGTTTTAATCCTGGCTCCATCAAAGCCTAAAGCCACAGCAACTTCATCCCATTCAGGAGCCACTTCCTTCATGATTCGAAGTTCAGTTCCATTGGGGAGCTTGAGCAGCTGAAGTTCACGCAACGTAGGTGCATTACCTGTAAAGCAGTTGGCTAACACTAATAATTGTATGGCAGTCACTATAGCTATATTGTCTCACCATGTGGTTTTAGTTTGCATTGCTGTTTCTCTTCCTCCCCTTCTACAGTGGCTGCTTTGGGAAGCTGTAGTTGTTTCCCTGCTAGTTCCTATTGAATTTCAGAGTTTATAAAAATTAACACATGTTCGAACTGCAGTAAGTTTTAATGACTTACCAGTACATTTCTTCCAGCAAAGACACTGTATTGGTCCACAGTTTGGCGAAGTTGTTTGTATGTTTTCTTATTAGTCTTATCACTATCTCTCCATCTCAATAGATCTTGATAAAGCTGACTTTCACCTTTACTACTTGTTAAACTTCCTGAAATCAAGTAGCTTAGTTCATCCGTTGCTTTTCGAATAAATTTCAAAAGAAAATTATCTGAAGTTGTTTTGTTCTCATTGTTCTCATCCCATAATTCTTGAAGGGTGAGTGATTCTATCTCAGTGTATGGCTCAAATGAGAGAAATCTTTTAGCAGGAACTGCTTTTCCAGAATCTGACAGAACAGCTGACGGGCTCTCACAGTTACTCACTAGAGCTTGTGAAAGGTCATACAATGTACAAAATCTTTTGTCAGAATTAAGATCAAAGGGATATCTTAGGGGAGAAGAGGCATCAATGAATGATTCAGTCACAGATACTCGTGGGCAAAACCTATTTTGGCATTCTAGAACAGTACACACCACTTCTAAACGATGCTTGAGACTCTTTTCTAAATTTTCTCTTTGAAATCGAGAGATTACAATGACAGATTTATCTCCAACTACTTCAACAAGTGTTTCCATACCAAACTCTCTTCCCCAGAAAATGCCGTTCTTCCATATGGAACACTTTCGATGAATTCCTATTGTATCACTGCCATCACATGTAGATTCCAGAGCTAATGAGAATGCCAGTCTCAAAATTAAAACTTGAAGAAACCGAGATGTTAAAAATTGCTCCATATTCGTGCATTGCAAAGTCCATCCAAAATGAAAATCAAAATCAACTTCTGTTTCCCACACATTTCTTTGTGCTTCCAACGATATCAATCCTGGGAATAGATAGTAGCGTTCCTTTGAATTCAGTGCTTGAGAGTGATCTTTTGAAATTTGCTTTAAAAGATCTTGATCTGATATTTCATGACAAAATTCGAGATGAGTAAAAAAAAGGCAATCAAAATGTTAGTATCACTCTCAGGAAAGCAATGAGCAATCTTTGATAAGGGCACCACACCAGTGTTTGATGATAAATCCTTGTGTTGTTTAAAGCCTTCTGGAGCAAAGACTGTGCCTGATATCTTTGAGAGCAGGAACTCTTTATCAATAACAACATAGCTATTTTCAACAGCTATTCTGTCCTTTAATAATAAGATATGACCCCTATCGTTAAGCTCCAAGCAGATTTTGTAAAGTTGATCAAAATTTGTGGGAAGGAACTCTAATACTCCTTTGGACTGCTGATTTTTTTATTGCTTCAGAAACAGTTTTTATAGTAACTGCTATGACATTGAACTTGTCTATCAAATATACAAGAAAGCAATGAGCATTGAATGTAATGGGTTCCTTTATTCGTAGTTTTTGACAACTTTTAATCAATAAACGGTGCAAATCACTCATGCCTGTTGATTCATGTAACTGACAGTTCATAGCAACAAAGCCAATATACTCCATATTAGTAAAACACTTTGTATCAAGGGTACTATAGATAGATTTTACTTTATCTTTGGGATTTACTTCCTTCAAAATGTCGGCATGGCTACCAACAAGAATGATATGGGGTCTACACGTGACAGAAGCACATTGATTTTCCATGCAGAAATGATATCCAATAAAGGATATTTTTGATAATTTTATAATCATCTTCAGAAATGTTGACTACAAGGAGGAATATTGGAGGAGTAGACTCTATAGCAGTCTGAAGAAGAGCAGCATGGCCACTGTAGAATTCTCTATGACCTGCAAAGTCATACAATGTAACACGACCGAAATGTCCACCCTCTAAGTCATGTGGTACTATTCCAACCGTCTTTTCATCAACTCCAGAGACTTTTCTTGAAGAAAAATATCGGGCAAAAATCCCTATCTCAGTCTTGAGTGCTGCAGTAAGGGTACTTTTTCCAACTAATGGATTTCCAACAACAAATACCTTGACTGGAGGTTGGAGTGGCTTATTTGTTCCCAGAGCTTTTTTATAATATGATTTATACATAATGCTTGTTTTGGCTCCATGTCTTATGAGATCTTTGATGATTTCTGAATTTGTTGTCAACTGAAGTGGCACTTTGTTACTATTGCTCTTTATGTTTGGATCACAATGACCTTCAGTGAGTAAATGTTTCACTATAATAGTTTTTTCTGCTTTGCAAGCAAGATGAAGAGCAGTGTAGCCCTCAATGCCTCCTTTGATGTTTGGATCACAGTGAGCTACAGAGAGTAAGTAAGTCACTATGACAAAACTATCAGCTTTGCATGCAAGATGAAGAGCAGTGTAGCCATCGCTGTTCAAGTCGTTAGGATTCCATAATAGTGTTCCTTTCATTGTTGAGAGTTTAAGTAGCTCACATAATCTATAATCTATGTTATGCAATGATATCAGCTCAAATACAACATCTGTTGTCATTTGTGCACCATTATCAATAAATGTCTTCATGATCCCTAAATCTGAAGTCAACTGAATTGGCATTCTCCCTTTGCTATCCAAGCAATTAGGATCACACTGACATTCAGTGAGTAGGTAATCAATCAACCTCTGTTTATCACGTGACATACTACACATGCATATAACATGAAGGAGAGTGCTTCCATCTTCAGTTATGGTTTTGTGATTATCTACCAATGATTTTAGTATACATAACATTGTTGTATGATCAACCTTTGGGTTGTTCAGCCGTTTGATAATTGTCTGTGAACGTAGTGATACTCGATTATGTTGATAAACACAATTGATAATTTTCAAATTTGTTGTCATGTCAATAGGCAAACTCCCCTCACTGTTTTCTACAATTGGATTGCACTCAGTTTGATCTATTAAATATAACACTAAAGCAAGTTTATCAGTTAGGCAAGCAATGTGAAGGACAGTATTTTCATCACTGTCTGAAGTATCCGGATTCCAACCATTCTCCAGTATATAATATTGCATTAGCTCAATTACTTTGTCATTCTCAATGTTGGATAGGCAGAGAACATGAGGAAAGTGAACTCCATTCACTGTTTTCCAATTTGGATTAATGTTTTTGATTTCATCGATAGATATCTTCCTGCTATTGCTCAATAGCTTCGTCAGCATCTGTGAAGAAATTCTTGATATGGATCGTAGTATGAGTTGAAGCAGGGTATCACCATCAGCTGTCTTACCGTCGGGTATGGCTATAGTCATAGAGTGAAGAACACTATTCCTTAACCAATTCAAGAATACTGTGGAAGATATTTGTATTAAGCATTTCTCAGACTGACATATTAGTTCAAGGAAATTGTTACCATCCGCTGTAGTCCCTCTTAATGTATCAATTTTCATGTCATTGAGATCAGTGGAGTCACTTAACCACTTCAGCATCAATGCTGAAGACATTTGTGATACAAGAATCTCAGATTGGTACACCAATTGAAGGATAGTATCACCATCAGCTGTCCTCAAATCAGGTTTAAAATATCTAATAATACAACTGGCACTACGAGAATTTGATATTACTGCTGATGGCATATGTGCTATGTGCATCTTGGAACTACCCACAAGTTGAAGAATATTGTCCCCATTTGCAGTTTTCCACATTTGATCCTCAATGCTGCTGTATACCCATGTATCAGTTCTTAAGATAATAAATTTCATGAGATTGACAGTCGTCTTAATTCTGTTTGGACTTAACATCTCATCTGAGGATATATGCTGGCAGAGGTATACAGCAATGGAAGGTTCACAGCATAATCAAGAGGTTCTGATTGGTTGATACTATCTCTCATTAATAGATTTAGTTGCTGCTTGTTGACAAGATATTTAACGATATAAAAGTTACCACACTGACAAGCATGATGTAATAGACTTTGGTTGCTTTTATTCACTATATTAGGATCACAATTATACTTTTCAAATAATAGCTTAACAACATTAATGTGACCATATCGACAAGCATAATACAGTGGACTTTCACCACTCTTTGTTACCACATTAGGATCACAGCCATACTTTTCAATGAGTATCTCAACAATGTCTAACCAACCTTGTTTACAGGCTTGATGGAGAGGAGTATCACCAAAACGAGGGTGTACATATCTGACATTATTCTGGTTTGCTATCTCAAGAACAAGATGTTTGTAGCCATTAGAACAAGCCCGGTACAGAGAATCTGATTTATCTGCAATGGACATCTTACTGAACTTGATCTTTGAATTGACATACCTGAGATCCACCCACTTTGCATGTTGATAGGCACGTGATGAATGAATAACAATATTCATTAATGACAATAATTGTAGTTGTGGTATTATGCAGGTTGGCTGTGAATAATATTATATTATTATCTATAGGGCTCTTCTTTCTGAATGGCTCTGTTTCAAACCCTCCCCCAATTCATGTCATGAGCATGCACATCAAAAACTGTGTGTGCAATGAGTTCATAGTCCAAGGTGTGTTCTACTGGCTGCCACTGCTAGAAAGCCAGCATGGAAAGCTAGGCCGCATTGATGGGAGAACCCAAATGTGCCCATGTGCCGCCACTGATTAAATGCAGCTGCTACCTGAGATGGAAGTCGAGTCTCCATCACAATTAAAGTCATAGAAATGGAAGAAAATAATGGTGCACATATAGATTCTCTCCCTCTAGGGTTGTATCTAAGGCCCTCAATCATACAAAATTAATTTTGTTAATTTAAAATAAAGTGTTCCATTTAGAGGGAAAGCAATATAATAATATTATAATAATTATTATCATCAACAGTATATTATAATAAATATGGCTTGTGAATCAGATCCAGATATTATTGTTCTGGTACAATACTATTGTAAGGATACAGTATTATAGCCCAAGTAGTGGTAATTAAGGCACACTCCATCTGCATGGATGCCATAATTGGTATTATATTGAGTACAATGCATTGTACAATAGACACCGAGGACAAGGGATCTACAGTACTTAGCATCCCAATGGCCCTGAGCTGTGATATCCAAGCGTTGCAAGGGTGTTACAGTGTTACTAAGAGGACAGAGGGATGCTAAATACTGTGGATACCATTGGACAAGGTGAGCTAAGTTACTAACTTTTAGAGTTTTACAACTGTTACTATAGTAGTACAGCTATTTGCCTTGGAGCTCTCGTAATACCATGGATCCTACTGGCCAAAAATTACATTGTCAAGTTACTATTAGACTGAGTAAATTTACAAGTAACTAAGTAAAACCTACAGATTACAGGAAAGTGTGGCAGTAAAATTCCAGCAAAGATAGCTAATGCTGTTTGCTTCGTGAGAACATGTGACTCATTCCCTGCGTCTCATGATCAAGTAAAGAATTAGGGACAGTGTCAACAACCAAGTTTGAAGTCAGATCACCATACAGATGTTACAATAAATTAATACTATTATAATGCATTTTTATGTCATATATGATATTCTTGTTGCCACACAAAGTAAAAATAATCATGGCATGCACCATCATCACAGTCGGCATTGTCTCATAATAATGATACAATGCATGCTCACTATAGAGTAGACAATGGTACATGTACCACCATTGTCTACTCTATAGTGAGCAATACTATAGCTAAACCTATAGGGACATGCCGGTCAGGAGTCACTCATAATGCATGATCGACTCTGTCCAGATGGGTCACTAGGCTAGTCTACAGGTACATGCATGCCATGGAGATACATGACATTGTATGCTTCAAACTTATTAGAACCACTGCTGGAAATATATGCATGCATGCTATCTTTTACACAATAGATAGTAATTATTTTTATTGTTCTGGAACAATAATATATAATTGTAAAAACACAGTGCTAGTGTGTGAGTTGACAGTCACACCCATATATCGATCTGGATGCAACAATTGGTATATGATATTATTGTGTTGAATACAATGATGTACAAACTTATCCATGTACAGACAATAATATTTATTTTATTGTTTGCTCATGAGAACATGTGACTGTTCCTGAGAGAATCTGAGACAATGTCAGCAACCATGTCTGAAGTCACATGTTGCATTTTACAATGACATGACATTGTGCATGTCTCACAATCTAAACCAAACTCGATCATAATCAAGGTGTCATCGATAGCGCCACGACGGTTGGCATTGCCTCATAATGGTAAATTGAAGGGCTCAGAACCAGAGTGGCCTAACCCACAAATGTTGAGTTAGCCCCCCTAATCTTGAAAACATGTTCAAAATGCATTTCATGAGCAACAGAAATTTCACATTTTAGAAAATTTGAGTAATTTGGTAGAGTAGAGTGTTTGGTTTTTAGTCCATTTTTGAGCTTTTTAGACAATTTCCCGCATTCAATTTGGGGTTAGGCCACTCTGGTTCTCGACCCTTCAATTAATGTATAGATAGGTTTAGTCAATACACAGCATCATAATTATAGCTTAATAATAAATTCACAGTGCATACGTAACGTTACAGATATTGTACTACAACAATATAAAGCCCAGAAAATAAAAAAAGAAAGTACTTTATCTAGCTATATACACTCTTCTACATAATATCATCTTGTCCTATATAACTATTACTGTAATAATGATTTTGGCTTGCAACACTCAGTAATTACTGCTTTTAGACTATCAATTAACTTTTGTTGACATAAAAAATAAGCCTATATAATTATAAACTACTCACAATACAATATACCTTTTAAATTATCAGCTAATTGTGGTAGTCCAGCATCAATCAAAGCCTGAGTGAGTGCAGTCCAGGATACCTCACCATTATAATTGCTTTCTAACCATGTGGCTAGCATCTCACGGCATGCTTCCTCATCATGATCTGAATGTCTGGTCTTGATCATGTCAATGTCTTCTTGTCCCATGTCCAGTGCTTTGGCCACCTCCTCCCACTCAGACCCTATACTCTCAACAACTCTGACCTTTCTCCCACCACGACCTTCTAGCTCCTCAAGAGCTTTGATATTCAGCACTATTTTAATGCCAGAGCCTACATAGATTGCAATTATAAAATTTAATATTTTATACGTATGAGATTATAGCTAGAAGTATGTGAGTGTATACCTTGCTTGGCTTGTAGTGCCCCAGCGAGTTCACTGTTACCACTTGTTGTAGTAGATTCACTTTCACATTTTGCAGATTTAACTGTGTGCACACATAGATAATGATATTTGGTACATAGCGGCATCAAAAAGAGGAATATACCTTGAATACTACCACTAACGGCATCAGTAGTGGCAGTGGTCAATGCCTCTTGAGTTTTGGTGTCTACTGTCATTAGAGCCTCATCAACACTAGCACCCTAAAGATAATTATAGATAAAGACAGAGTATATGTAAATTATGCCCGAGTTAATAAGAGGGCTCTGTTAAGTACTATACTAGCCGAGAGAATAATAAAATGGGACATATTATTGTGGCAAGAATTATACAGAAAACAATGAAGTGACGATGGCAGCACCAAATACAGTAAATACACAATATCATGTGGACATGTATAGAGACTTGCTTGTATAATCTAGTATGGGTGCACTGGCCATGGCATACAGGTGGACGTACGGACCCACACGCATGCACCCCCCCCCCCCCATGCATGGTGACATTACATCTTTTTTCATATACATGAAACTTACAGTCTTAATAAATTTCAACAAGTCAGTTATTTCTGGTAGATTCGCTGCTCTTAAAGACTGGATGAGAACATCCCATGTTGGAGGTCGAAGGTCGTGACCTCCAGCCAACCAATCGGTGAACATCTTCAAACAGGCATCTTCTGGTCGCCAGGGTGCCCCCATCTCTATCGCCTCAATCCTAGGTCCATTGAAGCCAAGAGCAATTGCCACCTGCTTCCATTTTGGTGTCACTCTCTCCATGATTCTCACAGACTCCCTTCCTTTGTCAAATTCAAGCAGTTGTAGCTCATATAATTTAGGCGTTTTGCCTAATAAATTTTCAATCATGAAAACAAATTCTCATTCAATGAATAGCCATCCACTATTACATACCTTTAACAGTAATGGGGAGCCCATCGTGTGTAACTCCTGCAGATTGTGTTTCATCTCCTGCAGCAGCACCAGTATCACTTTGATCCTTGTCACCATCTAATTGTCTCGTTTTGATCATGTCAGAATCCTTCAGTGCTTCAGCCATTTTCTCTACATTTCCATCTAAAATGACATAATGTATGTGACATAACAATATAGTTCAAACAGCTATGACTGTATTACCTTCTACCCTCGACGCTGAAAGTAAATTTCGGTCTTCATTAATTTGTGATTTTAATTTTCCCTCATTTGATAATGGTTCTTGCTGATTTCCTGCAAGATCCTATTATTATGATTATGGTTAATAACGTACATAATGAGTCAGCAAATTTGTGTACTTAGCAATACTTACCAGTACATTTCTTCCAACAAAGACACTGTATCGATCCATTGCTTGACGAAAATCTTGGTAGGTTTTTTTATTAGTCTTATCACTATCTCTCCATCTTGATAGATCTTGATAAAGCTGATTTTCACTTGTATCACTTGTCGAACTTCCTGAAACTGCTTTAATTAAATAGCTTAGTTCATCTGTCGCTTTTTGAATGAACTTGGCAAAAAAGTTATTTTCCATCACTTTATTTTCGTTTTTCTCATCACATAACTCTTGAATAGTGGGTAAATTCATCTCAAGATAAGGCTCAAATGACAAAATAATTTTGGCAGGAACAGTACAAAATGGAAATACAACATCTGGGTGCCTACAGTCAGCTCTTACAACAGCTGTAGTCAGATCTTGGAGTGAACAGGTATGATTAGTAGTGTCTGCAGGATTTAATGGATACTGGAGACGTGAAGAGGAATCAACAAATGACTCAGTTATAACAACCCTTGGACAAAATTGCTCTTTGCATTGCAGAATGGTGCTGATGACAGCTGATCGAAGATGAACACACTGTAAGAGATTTGCTTTTCGGAAGCGTGCTAAAACAATGACGGATTTGTTATCTGATGTGACTTCAACTAGGGTCTGCATGCCAAATACACTCCCCCAAAATACTCCATTCTTCCATAAATGGCAATTTCGATGAATTCCCAGATTGGTACTCTGGCAAGCTTTGTCGCACGATGCTTCAAGAGCAAAAGAGAAGGCTAGCCTCAATAGTAAAACTTGTAGAAACCGAGAGCTGAAGAACTGTTCCTGATGAATACATTTCAAAATCCATCCAAAGTTACAATCATACACAGTTGATTGTATTTGCCATACAGAGTCATTGGCTTTTAGGGAGATTAAGCCAGGAAATAAGTAGTAGCGCTCACCAGATACTTTGGGATATTGTTCAGATATGAGCTGGTGAAGAGCTTGATCTGAAATTTCTTGACAGAATTCAAGGTGAGTTAAAAAGGCAATCAGACTATCTACATCTTTTTTGCGAACTTCAACTTCAGAAAGCCAGCTTGTTACTTTTGACAAAGGTACTACACCAGTGTTAGTAGACAATTCATTGTATTGCTTAAAGCCTTTTGGAGCAAAAATAGCACCAGGTACTTTAGAAAGCAGAAATTCTTTATTAATGACAACTAAACTGTTTTCAATAGCCATTCTGTCCTTTAATAATAAGATATGGCTTCTATCATTAAGTTCCAAGCAGATTTTGTAAAGTGCATCAAAATTTGTGGGAAGGAACTCCAATACTCCTTCCTTTGACTGTTGATTCTTTATCGTTTCAGAAATAGTTTTCATCGTAACTGCTGCAGCAGTAACAGCTGTGCAATTTATGAATTTGTCTATCAAATAGACGAGAAAGCAATGAGCATTGAACGTAATTGGTTCACTTATTCGTAGTTCTTGACAATTTTTGATCAATAAATGACGTAAATCACTCATACCTGTCGATTCATGTAACTGACAGTTCATAGCAACAAAACCAATATACTCCATGTTGGTGAAACACTTTCCATCAAGGGTAGCAATGATGGTTGTTATTTTATCCTTAGGATTTACTTCTTTCAAAGTGTCAGCATGGCTACCAACAAGAATGATATGGGGTTTACAAGTGACAGAAGCACATTGATTTTCTAGAAACGATATCCAATAAAGGATATTTTTGATAATTTCATCATCATCTTCAGAAAGATTGACTACAAGAAGGAATATTGGAGGAGTGGACTGTATAGCAGTCTGAAGAAGAGCAGCATGGCCACTGTAGAATTCTCTATGACCTGCAAAGTCATACAATGTAACACGGCCAAAATGTCCACTCTCAAAGTCATGTGGTACTATTCCAACTGTCTTTTCATCAACTCCAGATACTCTTCCTGAAGAAAAAAATCGAATAATTCCTCTCTCAGTTTTGAGAGCTGCAGTAAGGGTACTTTTTCCAACTGATGGATTTCCAACAACAAATACTTTGACTGGAGGTTGGAGTGGTTTATTTGTTCCCAGAGCTTTTTTATGAGATTTATACATAATGCTTGTTTTGGCTCCATGTCTTATTAGAACTTTAATGATTTCTGGATTTATTGTCATTTGAAGCAGCACTTCTTCACTATTGCTTTTGACATTTGGATCACAGTAAGCTACAGAAAGTAAATAATTCACTACGATATAACTGTCAGCTTTGCAAGCGAGATGAAGAGCAGTGTAGCCATCACTATTCATGTCATTAGGATTTATTAACTTTGTTCCTTTTCTTATTGAGATTTGAAACAATTCACTTACTCTAGAATCTGTGTCATGTATTAAAATCAGTTTAAATGCAACATCTGACGTCAATTGTGCACCATGCTCAACCAGTGATTTCATGATCCTTAAATCTGAAGTAAGCTGAATTGGCATTTCCTCATTTTTGTTCTTGATATTTGGATCACAGTGAGCTACATGGAGTAAAAGTTCTACTATAGTAGAATTACCAGCTATACAAGCTAGATGAAGGGCGGTGTAGCCATCAATACCTCCTTTGATGTTTGGATTACAGTGCAAAGAAAGTAAAAGGATTACTGTGCCAGTGCGGTCAGCTTTGCAAGCAAGATGAAGGGCAGTGTAACCATCATAATCCACATCATCAGGGTTCCAGGTTGTTAATAGTAGTTTGATTAATGAATGCTTATTTGCTTCACTTTCCATAGCCACAAATCTAAGTACTATCTTTGGAGTTACTCTCGCTCCACTTTCAATAAGTAACTTAGCAACGTCCAAATTTCTTGTCACCTCCAATAGTGAATTAAAAAGGTAATTTGCACTTGGATCACATTTAGCTTCTGTAAGCAAATAAATAACAATTGCTGGCTTATTGTGAGAATCAGCAAGTTCTAAAGCATTATTACCTTCTCTATTTACGTCTGTAGGATTCCATAACATTGTTCCTTTTCTTGATGAGATAGCAAATAAATCAACTGCTGTAGACTCTGTTATATACACTGATGTTATTACTTGAAATAAAATGTCAGTTGTTATTTTCGCACCATGTTCAACAAGTATCTTCATGATCTCTGAATCAGAAGTCAACTGAAGTGGCAATCGCCCTTTGCTATCCAAGCAATTAGGATCACACTGACATTCAGTGAGTAGGTATTCAAACAACCATTTTTTATTATGTGATGTGCATCCCATGGCCACAGTCACAGTGTCATGCAGTAGAGTGCTTCCATCATTAGTTATGGTTTTAAGTAAATTCACCAATGATTGCATCATTGTTGTATCATTAATCAACAATCGATTGTTCAGCCATTTACTAATTGTCTTTAAAGGTAATGACACTTGGTAATGTTGACAAAGATAATTAATAGCTTCCAAATTTGTTGTTAAGTCAACAGGCAAACTCTTTTCATGGTTTTCTATATTTGGATTACACTGAGCTTGATCCATTAAATATGACATTAAAGCAAGTTTATCAGTTTGGCAAGCAAAATGAAGGACAGTATTTCCTTCACCATCCAAAGTATCTGGATTCCAACCATTCTCCAGTATATAATATTGCATTAATTGAGTTACTTTGTCATTCTCAATGTTGGATAGGCAGAGAACATGAGGAAAGTGAGCTCCATCCACTGTTTTCCATTTTGGATTAACATTTTTCATTTCATTGATAGTTATCTTTCTGCTACTACTCAATAGCTTTACCAGCATCTGTGAAGAAATTCTTGATATAGACATATCTGATCGTAGTATGAGTTGAAGGAGGGTATGACCATCAGCTGTCTTACAGTCGGGTATGGCTGTGGTCACAGAACGAAGAACTGTCTTCCTTAACCACTTCAAAAATACTGTGGAAGATATTTGTAACAAGCATTTCTCAGACTGACATACTAGTTCAAGGAAATTACTACCATCCGCTGTAATCCTATCTAATGTAACAATTTTCATGAGATCAGTTGATTCACTTAGCCACTTTATCATCACTGCTGAAGAAATTTGTGATACGACTCTTCGAGATTGGCATACCACTTCAAGGATACTATCACCATCAGCTGTCCTCAGATCAGGTTTGAAATATTCAATAATACAACTGGCATTATGAGAAATGGACATTAATATTACTGTTGATGGTATACGTGCTATATGCATCTTGGAACTACCCACAAGTTGAAGAATATTGTCCCCATTGGCAGTTTTCCATAGTGGATCCTCAATGCTACCGTATACCATCCTGAAGATAATAAATTTAATGAGATTGACCGTCGTCTTGATTCTGTTTGGACTTAACATCTCATCTGAGGATATATACTGACAGAGGTATATACCAATGGAAGGTTTGTCATTGTTTATAGCGTAATCAAGAGGTTCTGATTGGTTGATACTATCTCTGATTAATGGATTTAGGTGCTGCTTATTGATAAGATATTTAATAAAATCAATGTTACCATGATATTGACAAGCATAATGCAATAGAGTTTGGTTGCTCTCAGTTGTCACACTAGGGTCACAACCACACTTTTCAATAAGTAGCTTAATAAAACCAATGTTACCACATCGACAAGCATAATGCAGTAGACTTTCACCACTCTCAGTCACAGCATTGGGGTCACAACCATATTCAATGAGTAGCATAACAATCTTAATTTGACCATATTGATAAGCATAGTAAAGTAAACTTTCATTACTGTTAGTCACCATGTTGGGATCACAACTATACTTCTCAATGAGTAGCTTAACAATGTCAATGTGACCATACAGACAAGCATACTGCAGCAGACTTCCATTACTCTCAGTCACCACATTAGGATCACAGCCATACTTTTCAATGAGTAGTGTAACAATATCATTGTGACCATATTGACAAGCAAAATGCAGTAGATTTAACTTATTCTTAGTCACAACATTAGGATCACAACCATACTCTTCAATGAACATCTCAACAATGTCTAACCAACCTCGTTTACAGGCTTGATGGAGAGGAGTATCACCGAAACGAGGATGTACATAATTCACGCTATTCTGGTTTGCTAACTCGAGAATCCGATGTTTAAAGCCGAGAGAACAAGCCCAGTAAAGAGAGTCATCCGCTGTCGACATAATATTACTGAACTACCCACAGCAATCACATGATGAGGTTGGCTGCTAGGTGCGCATGCGCAGAAAGGGTGTGGCTCCTCTGCGATCATATGCATAATCTCCGCCCCAAAATCTAGAAATGGATCTCGTTCGTGAAGGAATAGGTCTCTTCTTTTCCGAACGTTTCTGTTCCTACAGGTATTAAAATCAATAGATCCAGCTTAGCATGTCATGAGCTGAAGCTTCTTTGGTCCTTGTACTCACAGGAATGTGGCTGCAGTTGTTGGTATTCTGTGGCTGTCTTGGTTGACGTTGAGAGCTCTAAAGGCTCTTGCTGGTGACTTTTGTGCCTTCTTCCTGGCTCCTCTGGGAATATCAAGAATAAATCTCAAGAAATATGGATCATGGGCAGGTATAATCTCCTGTATGCAAATCATGTAGTATGCATTCCCTCTCTCCTTTCTAGTTGTAACTGGTGCCTCTGAAGGAATTGGGCGTGGTTATGCTCTTGAGGTAGGTGTGAATTCTGACAAATTTATTCTTTAGCGTCTATTTACTCTGTTTTTGTAGCTTGCTAGGCGTGGTCTGAATGTTGTGATCATGAGTCGCTCTCAAGAGAAACTGAAGAAAGTGGAGGATGAAATAAGTGAGTACAGCAAATGCACCACTCTCTCCACACATCACACACACAACCACTGCACACATACAATACCGTAAAGTCTGATATTAGCCATGCAAACTGCATTCATAGTTTAGCATCAGCGCCTGCATGCTGCTCAGCCTCCCTGCTTCAAGCTCATTTGGCTTGAATTTGTGGGATGTGGCACCAATATGGGGGCGGAGTAAGGCCTCAAGGCATTTGGACTATGTATGTTTTACTATACTGACCTCAAGAATGTAATCTAATTAATTATAGTACCGCCTGCCTGCATGTAGTTCAAGGATGTGGATGATGCTAAACTATGAATGTACTTCGCCTGGCCTTAATAAGCACACATACCTATTAAGCGTATACTTCCTGTTGTTAAATATTGTCCAATAAGCGTATACGTCCAATAAAGATGACATCACCGTTAGATTAAGAGTTGTCCATGCTCTACATGGCTAAAATTTGTTCACCAACCTATTTTCGGATAGCCAGCTGCATGAGGTTGGCTATACTCAACACTCTGCAATTTCCACTGAGACGTGGTCGGACTCTTGACCTCGACTTCGAAGCGAGTCTTGCCAAAGATATCGGCTGTTCTTCCATGATTTGCTTCCAACGATGGCTTCTGATCATACTTCCACGAACTATTATAGAGCTTTTTTCGAGAATCGCTATGTTCATAACTTGCTAGCTTTATCATTGAACGCTCGAACGTGCTGGCAGTGGGTGGGGCCAAAACTTCACTCTCTGTTAAGCACACATCGTCTAATAGGCGCATGTTTCCTTACCACCGAGAGTGATAAGCGCATGCATTTATTAACCAGACTTTACGGTGTACTCTCATACATTTACATAATAATATTATATCCATACACACACTACACCATACTCATACACCCACAGAAGAAAAGTACGGTCGTGAAGTAGTTATCATTCCTGTTGACTTCTCTGATGGAATGGAGATCTATCCAAACATTGCTGAACGACTAAACGACTTGGACATTGGTGTTCTTGGTATGCAATTAGCAAAAAAGTTCATCATAGTGCTATTATTTTGAATTCTCCCTTATCATAGTCAATAACGTTGGGCTTGGGTATGAACATCCTGAATTTCTCAATGAATGTTCAGCTGAGGTGAGTTATGTAATACACAGCAACTCCAGAGATCAACTTTTTAGTGTTTTATTCTTTCTTTTGCTTTGTAGAGGTTGTACAAAATTATTGAAATCAACTGTCAGTCCATGGTCCAGGTAAAGCTCTTTTTCCCTCTCTCTCTCTCTCTCTCTCTCTCTCTCTCTCTCTCTCTCTCTCTCTCTCTCTCTCTCTCTCTCTCTCTCTCTCTCTCTCTCTCTCTCTCTCTCTCTCTCTCTCTCTCTCTCTCTCTCTCTCTCTCTCCATCCCTCCTTTCCAACTGACTCCATAAATTATGCACATGCGCACCTCTCCCTATACATACTGTCACAATCTCTCTTTATCCATGATCTCTCATTCTCTTGCAGATGACAAAGGTCGTGCTTCCTAAGTTTCTTGAGAAGAAGGGAGGAGTGATTGTTAATCTTTCCTCCTCCGCAGCTGAACTGAATCCTCCCATGTTCTCAGTCTACAATGCCACTAAGGTGACCTTTAGTACTGAGCTGGTTCACTCTCATGCAACATCTGCACTGCCTATATAGTCCCAGAAATGGCTTAATATTATTTATACAATCATACTTTATTGATGTGTGTAGAATTTCGTGACCTCATTCAGCCTCGGACTCTACAAAGAATACTCCAGCAAGAACATCGTCATCCAGGTGGGTTCCTCTGTATGTACTATCATTATGCACCTGTTGCTATGCATAGTGTTGTGATGTGTACTGTGTACATATTGGGTACTATATCTCGGTGGGTACCCCAATGTGCCTCGATATTGCTGATAGGCTTAGCTGCCTGTATTCTTGTGGTACCCTTGGACTCTGGCTTGTATGCATGCATGGCATTACACTGCTTGAACCCAAGTGAGTTGCGATAATATTGGACATGCAATATTGCTCAGTGTACTTCAGTCTTGTGCCAAGGCTTTGCATCATTGTCCTTCAAGTTAAGATGTAGCTAGCTAAGTCCCCAAGAATTGGAGGTTAGGCTACAGTGAGGGAAGTTGAGTTGATGTTGACACCACAGTATGGAATTCGATACAACACACTAGGGTTGTTGCTGCTATGTGAGCCATTGAACCTTGAATAACACTGCTGTGCAAGTATAATATTAGCCTTATCTCTGTCTCGCCCCAGCCCCAGCCCTTTAGCTACCCCCTTTACTGCATGTAACTGTTGAAGCATGCAGCTAATTAATGCCATGCAACGCGCCAAGGGTTTTGTGCTCGAGAGAGCTCTAGTATGTGACAGCGGTAGTTACTTATCGATCTTGTATAGACTATTTGAAGTTCAAACCTGCCATTTGAGCTGCGTTATCAGGGGCAGATACATGTGTATATAAACATGGGTGCATATTCGAGTGAACATTAGACCTTAGCAGGAAATTGAGCCCAAAGTGGGGGGTGGGCAGTGGGCCCTCTTTCGCAAGGGTACGGTATAATACATTTTCACTGAATCGGCAATAATCTGTGTTTATGTACAGTCATGGTATGACTCCCTTCTGTGTAGCCATGGTAATGAGTGGCATTTGTATTATTTTTGCTGACTCAGCAATATTTTGGATTATTGCTGACTAACCAATAGATTTTATTTTTGCTGAATTGGCAATAGTCAGATTCTGTGTATAATTATTTGATATTACCCCGCTTCTTTGCAGTGTGTGACTCCCTTCTTTGTGGCAACAGCCATGAGTGGAATTCGTCGCACCAGCCTCATGGTTCCGGGCGAAGTCGGCTACGGCCGGACAGCTGTGGCAACCATCGGCATAAAGAGGGTCACCTATGGATGCTTGTCGCACACCATCCAGGTGAGGGAATCAGTGAGCGAGGGAGAGAAAGTTACATTAAGAGTTCATTATGATCACTCTAAGTAGAATAATGAAAATTAGAATGGGACATGTACCAGGAGTCCTGCATAATATTTAGCCTCTCTCTCTCTCTCTCTCTCTCTCTCTCTCTCTCTCTCTCTCTCTCTCTCTCTCTCTCTCTCTCTCTCTCTCTCTCTCTCTCTCTCTCTCTCTCTCTCTCTCTCTCTCTCTCTCTCTCTCTCTCTCTCTCTCTCTCTCTCTCTCTCTCTCTCTCTCCCTCCCTCTCGCTCTCTGTTTCATTTTCTCTTTCATAAACACACACAGATTGCATACACCGAAGTATAATTTTACCTCCAATTTGCCCACATATGCATGCACTCCACTTTAGGGCTATGTAATGAGCTTCATTCCTGAGTTCATCGTGGCTCCTTTTACGCTTAGCGCCTTGAAGGACATGAAAGCTCGCTATCTGAAGAAGAAGGCTAAGGCCAAGTAACACTATCTCCATAGCATGGTTGGTACAATTTTTGTAGAGGTGATTATTAAATTTATAGACGTACATGTATATAGCATTCTATATTGAACACAGTACAGACTGTTGAGATTTATACTGTAGTTCCCTTCCCTGAATAGAATGTTTTTCTGCTGTTTGGCAAAGGTTGTCACGTGTACATGTATAATAACAGTAATGTTGAATACACTTCAAAAAAGTGGGCTAGGCCTAATTTACTGGTATCATGCCGAATTTTTAAAAGAAATACGACGCAAAAGTTGCTTATCACAACTAAATTAATCATTCAGACACTCGATTACAAATTATACACACAACACACCTTAAAAAAAATCAGCAAGCTTGGACGTTGAATAGGACATACTGGTTGTTTTGCTTATGACAACAAAATTTAACAACAGTATACATGAACACACAGCACACCTTTAAAAGAGTCAGGTTCTACTCAAGCTTGGACGTTGACTGGTACGTACTGGTTGTTTCGCTTGCGACAACAAAATTTAACGGCAGTATAATATATGATGTACACAACCAGGCCAATGAATAGTGCGAGTAGAAATAGAGCAATGGGAAGAGCACTCGTCAGCAAAACCTCCGATAGGTGCTCCTTTACTTCAAAGTGTAAAATACCGCCTTCATATTCTGTATATGCGACAATGCACACCTTTCCAGTTTCAAATAATCCAAGATCGACAGTGCACTCCCTCTCTTCATCGATATCTGAGATATTGCAAATCTGCTGAGCTGGCGTTGTGATCACAGATGTTACATTAATGGTTAAATTCAGGTTGTACTTGTACTGGGGGTCGATAATTACACTGTGGAAGTTGTAATACCCTCGTTTCTCAACTGAATACGAGTCGTCAAAATATGCACCTTTCTTGAACGTTTTGTCACTGAAAATTGTACAGTCCGGCGACCTATTACATTTTTCCGAATCAAATTCTTTACTCTCGGGCCCGTACGTGATATAAGCATATCCTATTGGCCCAAGTCCTGCATCAGATTCTAGTGGTTCATCCATGTCTACAACTCTAATAGAATTGTGATCGACCGGTGAGATGGTGTAACGTATCATGGATCCTGGCAATAGGTAATGGTGGGTGTAATTTTGGCCTCCGTTGACGTTTGATTTTTGCCAGTGAATGATATCATGCTTTGTCGGTAGACGATCACAGCTCATATTAAAGCGATAAACTTTTATGACACTTTCTTCGAGACGGTACCCCACCTTTGGAAATAGCCGGAACTGGCGGTCATAGTACTGATTTAGGTCCGTGATAATAACCGCACTTTTGTTGTACACAAAGATATCATCGGATGTCTGCATGTGGAATACATGTCTCCACACTGTGCCACAAAGACTACCAGCCAGTGCCAGAGTTATCACAAGAGCTAGGATCCAGCAGCAGCATAGGATTGCTTTACAGTGGTGGGTACGTGAATCAGGTCCAGTAGTTGACGTTGGGACTGGCAAAATAGATGTGTCCACTGCTACATGTATAATATTATTATTATGCAGATAATTGTTATGATGATTGTAATATTTCTTATTATAATAATATAATAGCCTTGTTTCCTGGCTTCCCCCCCCCCCCCCCCCCCCCCAAAAAATTCTTGAGATATAGGTTTAATATTGAAATTCTTAGAACAGGATAGAGAAACAAGCCCAATATAAATAAAGACGAGTGTAGACAATAATTATGTACCATTCATGATTGGTTTAATCAAGATCAACGGAACTGCACCATATTGTTCAGCACAATAACTAGTGTGAGAAGGTTTACATACACGGTATGATCCCAGTGACAAGTAAAACACACAATACCACCTGGTCCTCTGTCTTTTGCACAATACTACACAAACATGCACAGGAAATCATACAATATTATTATTATTAATTACCTTGTGAGCTGAATTCGGAATCACTAGTTGAAGTCCCTTCAGATTCTATTGGACTTAGTTGACCTATAACAGAAAATATTACCCAGGCCACACGCCAACATTTCGATAATTAGCTAGCTAGCTAGCTGTAGGATAGTTGTTTTGTGGGGTGGGGGAGGTAGATGAAGGATAGGGATATACATGTATCTATATACAGGGGTAGGTAAATTATGCCATCTTTTGGCCTATAATGTTATTCTCAATGCTCAAAAACTCCCTAATAAGGCCAGACCAATTAAATAAGTTGTTGCACGGATTCGCTCGCTCCAATTTTTGCGCAAACAGAAAAAATTTTTTAATTAAGTTGGGTGGAGCTTATGTACAGTAGAGTGGTTTTTGTATTCTATCTTGATTCCTTAGTCCTAGATAATAACATTAGTCTATCTTAATTAGATTGTGGTCTGTAACCATACCCCAATTAATTGCTTTTTTTTCGATCGCTCGGTCCAATTTTTACCTCACAATATCCGAGCAACAACAAATTAAATTGGTCTGGCCTTATGCTCCAGAAGTGCACCTATTGCCCATTATACTCAAGTTGAACCGACTATAACGTTAACAAAATTATTGATATGAGACATGAGGAGACACAGTTATAGAGTGCAGCCATTCTCAAATGCACACCTATTATGCTTCAAAATTATGCCAGCATAATTTACCTACTCCTGTACATCTATAGAGCTAGATCTGGCACACATACCTAGAGTCCTCAAGCTTTCGTCAAAGTCCCTGCTCCTGTGATCTTGCCTGTCTCGGAACCGACGATAGCCATAGCGACCACTTATCAAAAGCCTGGACCTTGCGTATGCAGCTCCATGGCCAGTGTCAGACGATTGGTCTAAAGAGAATTTTCAACGACTATTACACAATTATTTAGCTAATACATCATCTCTTACACTTTTATACCTGTGGTTATGTAGGCTTCGGTTTGGGGATCTGTATAATAATATTATTACAAAAACAAAGAAATTAACGACGATAATATTATTATTGGAAAATGTTGCACAATGCTTTATGGAACGAACCTTCTTCGATATCCCTCACTTCCTCAATTTCATCCAGGCCTACAGACTTGTGGTATTTGTTGAGACATATCAGACACTGCACTGCCCTTGTACTTCCCAATTTCAAAAGAGCTCTCCGCAGGTGGTAAGTCTTCTTTGGGGCGATGATGTCATTCTGTACCAATCGAATGAAAAGATCTGGAAGGTGCTTCAAGTGGCGAGGGTTGACGTTCAAGAAACGCCTCTTCGAGAATCGGTATTTCAATCCTTCTTCAAGATCAAGCCCCCTTGCTTTCTTTGCAATTCTCGTTAGACACTCAAAGAATTGCAATTCCTCGGTCATTTGATTTTGATCAGAAGCAGTTGGCAGGGAGAGCCCGTATTCTTGTAGGCAGTTATCACCAACGAGATAGGTACCCCTCAAGTCACCTCCAAGTAGACTGAGTCCATGAGCAAACCAGTATAAGGTCTTTTCCTTGTCGTTCTGAAAACACTTCTTGAGAAGAAAATTGTGAATCTCACTCGGTGTTTTCAACCCCTCTGCAACAGCATATTCTACCCTCAAGTAAGGGTACAGTGGCAGCTTCAGGAATTCCACACTTTCTCCAGGCGATATTTGCTCGTCTACGTGTCGCAACCACCGGAGAATCGGGTCTAGTAGAGATGGAGAAGTCGCCATTCTGCAACGGTTGGGTAATCTGAGAGCTCCACGGATTGCGCATGCGTAGTTATGTAACACGACGAATGATTGGTAAAGGATCGCGTACGCTAAGGCTGCGTGCTAATGATGTCATGATGATTTAATGCTAGTTTTCATCATGAATGTTTCACTATTGTCGTCACAAAATGTACAGTTTATCATACACCTTTGGCAACGTTATTTTTACAACATTTTCAGTTCTGGAAACAATAGCTATAATTATAGCTTGCCACTGAGCTACAATTATATCATAGCTATTTGACAATAGAATAGCTGATTGTAGTGCTGACTATAGCTACCCAGTGAGTGCACTGATTCACAATCCAACGATGTATAAATATCTTAGCATTAAATTTTACTTAGTTATTCTGATAGCTTTAGTTGCGTCTGTCGGGTGTAAAGAATTTTATGTTTCATCTTCAACAGCTAATAGTTCGTCATGTAGTGCCAGTACTAGTACTGATTCATGTATGAGCCTCTCTGATATTCCAGCCGCAGTCTCTGATCTAGATGCAGAATCAAACCTTACCATCATCTTTTTGCCCGGAAACCATACTCTCAACTCTACAGATTTTTCTCTTATGATTTCCCATGTCACAATGAAATCACAAGGAAGAGATGGACCTTCCGGTTATGTGATAAAGTGTCATAATTCTTCAAAATTTCAATTCAGATTTAATACTTTAGTCCATATCAGTGGATTAATATTCAATGGATGCTTTGAAACTGAAATATATCACGTTAATGAGTTTGTGGTGGAAGATTGTTGGCTATTTGGCAGGGAAACACCATTAAATCTTGGTAGAGGCTTGGTGGTGACACAGAGCGAGCTGAGCATTAGGAGAACTTATTTCACATCATTTCATGGAAGTGCATCACACAAAGGTGGGGCAGTGTACTGCTCACAAAGCACTGTTCATCTGTCTGATTGTGTGCTCACAGAGAATAGTGCTATTAGCGGAGCAGCGGTGTATGTTGAAGACAATAGTACTCTGATTGTGTCAAACTGTTCATTTTCCAACCACACTCTGTGCAGCAACAGTTATAATGAAACTGAAAATATTCAATGTTATGGTATTGTGTATGCGAATGCTTCTTTTATCGTCCTATCAGACTCTAGTTTCAGTAATAACAGTTTATGTCCGGGGAATTTCACGACTAGCAGCTGTAACAGTGGAGTACTTGGTGCACTGAAGAGCAATATCAGTATCTCTGGGTGTACTTTCATGGGAAATACAGCCTTTAATGGAGGTGTTATTCACTGCCATGAGGGAGCAAAGCTTACGATTTCTGACACAAAATTTACTCAAAATAGAGCAATAAATAATGGTGGAGTTATACATCAATTAGATTGCGATGTCCACATCTTTGGGAGTAACTTCAGTGACAACATTGGCAAATTAGGTGGCATACTGTATCATACTGCTGTGCAACCAGTATATGAGGCTAGACTTGTAATAAAAGACAGTAGCTTTCACAAAAATTCAGCAGACAGAGGTGGTGGAATCTATTTCTTCAGAGGTACCACAATAATGAATGGGTGCCATTTTAGTTTTAATACAGCCTCTGAACATGGAGGAGCAATGTTCCTGGCTTTCTCAAAGGCCACAATGATCAGCAACCAGTTTAAGAATAATGAAGCAGTGACACTTGGAGGAGCCCTTCGAGCAATGAATGATAGCCAAGTGTACATTTTAGGCTCTGTTTTGTTTGAAAACAATTCAGCATTTTACGGAGCAGCCGTACACCTTTACAGAGCTAAAAAGATTGAATTTAATGGTACCATCATGATTACTAGAAATAATGGCAATCTTGGAACCATTGGTGTAATAGATAGTGAAATAAGCTTTTTCGGTAATGTATCCTTTGCTGACAATGTTGGATCCCTTTTCTGTTATGGTAGCTACATTTACTTCGGAGGTACTGTAACTTTCAGTCGACACAAGATTGAAAGCTTAATGACAGGTTACAATAATACACTCGAAAAGAAGGAAGGGGGCTGTATAACACTACTTCTGAGCCAAATCAGTATCCATACTGATCACAACAATATTGGGTCATTATCGTTGAGAGAGAGTATTGCAATCAATGGAGGTGGACTGCTAGCAATCTCCAGTATATAGCATTAATATTTTTGACACTACACTTAATATACTTGATAATAGTGCAATCGACACAGGAGGTGGGGTCTATATGTACCAAAGCAAGCTGTATATTAGAGGTTCTGCAAATATTTCCTGCAACAGAGCTGAAAATTTTGGTGGTGGAATACATGCTATTAGCTCAATGATTGTCCTACACATTCAGCATACTGATAGAGTCCATCTTTATCTACAATCAAACATAGCAAGTAGAGGTGGAAGTGCCTGCTTGGAAACGAATTCAAAATTTTTTATCACACAATTATTGATCCAGTTCAGAAATAATGATTCATATGAAGCAGTAAGGGCTATCCACTTGCTCAATAACAGGGCAGATTATGGAGGGGCACTTTTTATAGCAGATAAAACAATAAGAGGTACATGCTCAAGCGGGCAGGAGAATACAATAACGGCATTTACGCAGTCAGAATGCTTCTTTCAGATAATTGCAATAGCAAATGACTCGTATACTTTTAGAGACGCATTTGAATTTGCTAACAATTCTGCCAATGCTTCAGGTTCGCTGCTTTATGGAGGATTGTTAGACAGGTGTACAGTGAGTACTATTAATAAAAGTCCCACAAAATATTCCAGCATTCCTGGATATGTGGATGATATCATCGATGACACTACCTCTGAGCCTGTCAAACTTTACGGCTGTGATGAAAATGGTATAGCAATATGCAATTATACATCATGTCAAATAAATGCCATAAAGGGTGAACAATGTACTATGAAAGTATTTGCTGTGGATCAGGTGAATCGCACGGTTAATGCCACAGCTAGTGTGTATTTGCCAAGTGAGAGCCATGGATCATTAAGTGAAGGGCCAAAAGCATATAACATTGGAGCAATATGTACTGAGATACCATTTACAATTTTCTCACAAAGAACCAGTGAAGAAATAGTCATCTATGCAGATGGGCCATGTAAAGATTTAGGAATCTCACCGCTGAAGGTTAGAGTTAATTTTGATCCTTGTGATTGTCCATCAGGATTCGAACCCTCAGACGATGTTGATGACAGATGTGTATGCGTCTGTCAGAGAAATTTATTATCTTTATCGTTCATTAAGGAGTCCAATTGCAACAGTACAAGTCTCAGGATTGTAAGAAACAAACCATTTTGGATTTCATCCACGAACGAAACCTTCATTGTATACGAAGATTGCCCTTTCACCTACTGTTTCCCCTCTGTCCCTCCAATTAGTATCGATTTAAACAGCTCTGATGGAGCTGATGCACAGTGCAACTTCTATCGCTCTGGAATCTTGTGTGGACGATGCCAAAGTGGTCTCACACTCTCTATTGGTAGCTCACGTTGTTTAGAGTGTCCGAGATACTGGCCAGTAATATTCTTACTGATTGTAGTTGGTACATTTCTTGCTGGACTAGCCCTTGTAGTCTTACTCATGCTGACAAATTTAACTGTTGCTGCTGGAACTCTAAATGGAGTCATCTTCTATGCTAACGTGTTCAGTGCTAATCGAAGCTTGTTCATGCCTTATCGACAAACCAACTTTCATAGTATCTTTATAGCATGGCTCAATCTAGACATCGGTTTCGATGCTTGCTTTATCAATGGTATGGATACGTATGTCAAAGCATGGTTGCAAATTATTGCCCCGATGTACTTAATTCTTGTTGTCGTGGCAATTATGATATCTAGTAGGTACTCAGCGAAGTTTTCCAAGGTCATCGCTCGAAAGAACCCAGTTGCAACTCTTGCCACGCTCATACTTCTCTCTTACACCAAATTTCTCAATAGTGTTATCACAATTTTATCATCTGCAACTCTTTCATTCATTCCTATATCCGGCGGTGACCCCTTTAAAGAAAGACGATGGCTCTATGATGCCTCTCTGCCATATTTTACTGGAAAGCGTATACCTCTTATCGTTGTAGCAGTCTTCATTGTAATCCTTGGAATTGCTTACACGATTTTGCTTCTCTTTTGGCAATGGTTAGTTCTACTACCGGATCGAAGAATCTTTCGATGGGTAAGAAATACAAAGCTATCCTCATTCATAGATGCTTATCATGCTCCTTTCATGGCGAGGAATCGATATTGGACAGGGTTATTGCTTTTATCTCGTGCAGTTATTCACCTTACTGCTGCCATCAATGTGTCTGGTAAACCTAGTGTAAATTTATTGGCAGTTTCTTTAACAGTTGGGTTCATTCTAGTGCTACAGGGTTATTCTGGAATCCGCACGTACAAAAAATGGATGCTAAACGTTCTTGAGTTCACGAGCTATTTCAATATCCTTGCGTTTACGATGGCCAAATTTTATGTTCTGCTGACAGAAGGTAGACATACCACGACTATTGCTAGTATATCGATTGGTATTGAATTTGTCCTCTTTCTTTTCATCATTGCATATCATGTCACGGTTGAAACCGACTTTTTGCGCAAAACAATACGCACTAAGTGGTATAGAAATCATTTTCACAAGGATCTAAGCGTTCCATTTCTTTCCAATTATCAAGATCAGGAATTTATGTCAAATCAGGGTGCTGTTACAACCAGTGAGGTCCAGATACTTGGTTCAGACTCAAATTTGGAGCAAGCCATGGAATCAGAAACGGATGATATAGTACGGAAGGAGAGAGAGGATATCGCACTGCTGTTCTAGCTAATAAGTTAGCTACTTTTAAATTAGTAGAACTCAGACTGCTGTTAATACTTATTGTATACATGTAAATCAATAATAATAGTAATTATAGGAGGTAGGGGTCTCTACGTGAATTATACACCGAGGGCCAAAGTTATTCCCCCCACCGCCCCCCCCCCTCCCCCACCCCATAGATAGTTGTTCGTGCATCATAAGTATTCAATAATGATAATAATAATAGTAATAATATTGTGAATGGGACATGTACCAGGTAATTAGTAGGAGTTGCCAAACTGCAGAGAGGAAGTCATATTCTCTCTCTCTCTCTCTCTCTCTCTCTCTCTCTCTCTCTCTCTCTCATAAACATACACAGATTGCATTCACCAAAGCATAATTTTTACCTCCAAAATTATATGAATGCACTCCACTTTAGGGCTGAGCTTCATTCCTGAGTTCATCATGGCTCCTTTATAATTAGTGCTTAGCGCCTTGAAGGACATGAAAGCTCACTACCTGAAGAAGAAGGCTAAGGCCAAGTGACACTATCTCCATAGCCGCGATGGTTGGTACAATTTCGTACAGGTGATTATTTTATGAGTTATAGACATATAATAGCATTGTGTATTGAACTTTGCAGTACAGAAATGTTGAGATTGATGGTACTGTATTTTCCTTCCCTGAATAGAATTCTATTTTTCTGCTGTTTGGCAAAGGTATACATGTATAATAATAGTAATGTTGAATATAAAAAGTGGGCTAGGCTTAAGTTACTAGTTTCATACCAAATTTTTAAAAGAAATATGAAGCATACATTGTAAGTTGTTCATCACAACTAAATTAATCATTCAGACACTCGATTACAAATTATACACACAACACACCTTAAAAAAATCAGGTTCTAGTCAAGCTTGGACGTTGACTAGTACATACTGGTTGTTTTGCTTGTGATGACAAAATTTGATGACAGTATACATGAACACACAGCACACCTTTAAAAGAGTCAGGTTCTACTCAAGCTTGGACGTTGACTAGTACATACTGGTTGTTTCGCTTGCGACAACAAAATTTAACGGCAGTAATGTACACAACCAGGCCAATGAATAGTGCGAGTAGAAATAGAGCAGTGGGAAGAGCACTCGTCAGCAAAACCCTCAATATGTGCTTGGTTACTTCAAAGCGTAAATTACCGTCTTCATACTCCGTGTACGCGACAATGCACACCTTTCCAACTTTAAATCCAAGATCGACAGTGCACTCTCTCTCTTCATCGATATCTGAGATGTTGCAAATCTGCTGAACTTTGATGGTTAAGTGCAGATTGTACTTGTATTGGGAGTCGTCAGGTACACTATGAATGATATCGGGCAGACTATCACAGCTCGTATTAAAACGATAAATTTCTATGACACTGTGGTTCTTCACATTTGAAAATAGCCGAAGCTGGCGGTCATAGTACTGATTTAGTTCCGTGACGATAGCCACACTCTTCTTCTGCACAACGATATTATCAGATGTCTGCGTGTGGAATACATGTCTCCACACTGTGCCACAAAGACTACCAGCCAATGCCAGAGTTATCACGAGAGATAGAACCCAGCAGCAGCATAGGGTTGCTTTACAGCGGCGGGTACGTGAATCAGGTCCAGTAGTCGACGTTGGGGCTGGTGAAGTAGATGTGTCCACTGCTATAATGTATGCAAAATCATAATAATAATATTATTATTATTTTTATTATGATATTGTTACTAAACCAGCATAGTCTAAGAGTCTTGTATCCTGGCTCTGCCCCCACCCCCCCTCCCCCCCAAAAATTCTTTTGAGGTTTAATATTGAAATTCTTAAAACAGGATATAGAAACAAGCCCAATACAAATAAAGACGAGTATAGACAATATTATGTACCATTAATTTTAATCAAGGTCAATGGAGCTGCACCATAGTATTGTTGAGCACAATACTAGTGTGAGTAGGTTTACATACACGGTATGATCCCAGTAAACGCACAACACCACCTGGTCCTCTATCTTTTGTACAATGTTAACACAAACATGCGCAGGAAATCATACAATAAAATATTTACCTTGTGAGTTGAATTCGGAATTGCTAGTTGACACTGAAGGCCCTTCAGATCCTATTGGACTTATTTGACCTAATACATGAAATAGCTAAGTGCCTTAATTCTTGGAGAGAAGCATACGTAACTACTTCATAAAACAGATCTCTCTCTATTCATCCCCATAATAAACACTAGGCTACGTAAGTATCGTCCAACCCGACGCAGGCCATTCTCAGACTGGTCCCATGGCCAAACTTAGCTATCTGTAGGCTATTGATTTGCAGTGGTTTTAGGGGGTGGGGGGAGATGGATGAAAAAATTAATAGAGATAGCTACATCTCATTTTTAGCTGGTATTATGCTTACCTAAGGTCCTCAAACTTTCATCAAAGCCCCTGCTCCTGTGATCTTTCCTGCCTCGAAATTGATGGTAACCATAGCGACTACTTGTATATATGGGCCTTATGTATGCAGCTCCATGGCCAGTGTCAGACGATTGATCTAAAGAGAATTTTCAACGACTATAAAACAATTATTCATTACCTCTTACACTTTTATACCTGTATTTTTATAGGCTTCGGTTTGGGGATCTGTATAATAGAACAACAAAATAATTAATGATAATAATTATTGCACCCTGTTTTGTGGAACAAACCTTCTTTGCTATCCCTCACTTCCTCGATTTCATCCAGGCCTACAGACTTATGGTATTCGTTGAGACGTATCAGACACTGCACTGCCCTCGTACTTCCCAATTTCAACAGAGTTGTATGCAAGTGGTAAGTCTTCTTTGGGGCGATGATGTCATCCTGTACCAATCGAATGAAAAGATCTGGAAGGTGCTTCAAGTGGCGAGGGTTGACGTTCAAGAAACTCCTCTTCGAGAATCGATATTTCAATCCTTCTTCAAGATCAAGCCCTCTTGCTTTCCTTGCGATTTTCGTCAGGCACTCAAAGAATTGCAATTCCTTGGTCATTTGACTCTGATCAGGAGCAGTTGGCAGAGAGAGCCCATAATCTTGTAGGCAGTCGTTGCCAGCAAGATAGGAACCCCTCAAGTCGCCTCCAAGTAGACTGAGTGCGTGAATAAACCAGTATAAAGTCTTTTCTTTGTCATTCTGAAAACACTTCTCGAGAAGAAAGTTGTAAATCTCACTCGGTGTTTTCAACCTCTCTGCAACGGCATATTCTACCCTCAAGAAAGGGTACAGTGGCAGCTTCAGGAATTCCACACTTTCTCCCGGTGATATTTGCTCGTCTACGTGTCGCAACCACCGGTGAATTGGGTCTAGTAGAGATGAATTCGGGTTTGATGCCATTTTACACTGCGATAGAGATACCGGCACCTCGCGACTGAGATAGCTCACGACTGCGCATGCGTATTTGAAATTGTGACCATCGAGCGTGTCACGTCGCGTCACATCGCGTCGCGTCATGGCAGCGTTCAAAGTCCAAAGGTCAACCGATTGCGTTCGCGCCGCGCTAGCAGTTTGCGCCAGCGCCATGGAGGAGTTGAGAAGAGATAGAAGGATCATTCCCTTCATTTTAAAGGGTGAATTAACTGGAAGACAAATTGGTAGCGGTCCCTATGGATCAGTTGAAGAGGTAAGTTCGGTCCCGGATAGACGCTGGCGGGCTGGGCAGTTGGGGAGCTTCGCCCCTACTGAAGGGGGGGGGGGGGGGGGGGGGCTGCGCGTATCTCTTCTCCAAACAAAGGCTTTAGTATACCCTATAGAAACACCTTATGTAGCTCACTTTCTCAGAGCTCACTTTCTTAGTCTATGCTTTTATTATAACAAAGTTAGTAATAGTGAGCAGATAAAATCTAGCCTCATTCCTAGTTAATAATAATTTGGGGAGCAATCAAGGCTGCCATTTTTTTATTTCGTTATCTACCATTATCATTCTGGCCTATTGGCCACTTATTTCATGATACAGATTGAAGTCAATGGACTACTGCACGTTGGAAAACGGATTCACAAACGCCTCATCACCGCAAGCGGTGCAACCATTGAGGACATTGCAAGAAAGTATTCTCAGGAATGTCAAGTGATGTCCAGTCTACGTCATCCAAACATCACGATATTTCTGGGTCTCTGTTTCGTGCCAGATTATCATTTTCCGCTTCTAGTGATGGAGAAACTCGAAGGAAGTCTAGACGATCTTCTCGAGACGATTCCCGATATTCCTCTAGTTTTGAAACGTTCTCTTTTGGAAGACATAGCCAGGGGTCTACTGTATCTCCATAGTCACAGTCCACAAATCATACACATGGACTTGATGGCCAAGAACGTGCTGCTGACTACGTCCATGGAGGCTAAAATATCTGACTTTGGAAATTCGTATGTGGTGAATGCTCAGCCAGACTTTAGAGCTACTTCGAGGTACACGCTGGCCTACATATCCCCAGAGGCGATGAACGAAGCACCTCATTTCAGTCCAAGTCTCGACGTCTTCTCGTTTGGTCAACTCATTCTTTTCACACTGAATCAGGTAGCTGCATATACTAGCAATATAGTAGCTATTTTTCTATAATGTAAGTATATCCTGGCCCTAATAAGCAAATTTTATTTGCTCTATATTAGATCAAAATTCAATTTTTGAATTATGGTTTCAACATGTAGCTATCTCGTTAATGTGAGCACTTAATGAATAGTTGCTATGTTATGTAATACCATAGGAATTCTCCGAAGACATTCCCGAAGCTGAGTATACTGATCCCACTAGTCCTAACAAACCAGTACATCGTTCAGAAGTGGAGCGCAGAGCTAAATACTTTGACCAATTGGATGATAAGATCATCAAAGGTCAACATCACCCTCTGGCCCAACTCTCCAAGGACTGCCTGAACAACAACCCATGGCAACGACCGTCGGCTGAGCAGCTGCTCTCGGCTCTGGAAGATATGGAGGAGGAGGTGGAAGGCCCCTATGGTGAGTTCACAAAGTTGGACGCCATCAGGCAAGTGGCAGCGATGAAGTCTCTGTTAGAGAGAGACATTGAAGTGAGGGAGAAAGCCAAGAAGCTTGCGGTGATGGGGGAGAAAGTGAGGCAACTTCAGAAGAAGCTGAAACAGTCAGAACAGGTGCATAAGGTATCTACCTTCTTTCTCTTATTCAAACTCCTAGAGCCTCAACATAAAGCTAGCTAGTTGTACTTACTGGATTAGTAGCTATACGTATCGAACCTGTGTTCATTGTATTAATTTTGTTTACATAGACTACTGCAGATGAAAGGCTTGAGGCTGAACTGCATAAGGATATTGAGATAGAGGTGAAGGAAGCTCAGATATTGGAGCTCAGGCAAACTATCACTGATCTGAAGGTACTTTATGACATAATTATTCTTCAATCACAAGTGTATGATAGCATAGTACATGTAGGTCAAAAATTAATTATTAGGAGCCATCACTAGACTAAAACTGTGATTTCCTTCTGTAGTGTTTACCAAATTTCCTACATATACTTGTCGGCGGATAGGGCAGAATTTTTGCTAACTTGAATGAAATAAGCAGAAATTTTGCTCTATCCTACACATTTCCTACCCACACGAAATCCATATTTTCATCTAGTGCATTAGTGTACAACTAACAATAATATGCATTGATTGGACTATCTAAAAATTTTAGAGACTTCTCTTATCCGCAGGAAAAATTGGAACAGAAAGAAAGTGATCTTCTCTATCAAAATGCGCTGCTTCGACAGAAGGACTCAGACATGCTACGGAAAGATGAGGAAGTTTGTACAAAAGAGGATAAAATTCAAGAGAAGAACGAGACCTTGCGGCTGAAAGATGCTGAACTGAATCATAAGGACGAAGAAATATATCGGAGGGAGATCAGAATCATCTTGAAAAATGCCGAGCTTAAGTACAAGGACAGTTTACTGCAAGGGAGGGAGAGACTCCTCCACCAGAAGATCTCAGAACTGAAAGAGAAACATTCCGTGCGTGAAGGCATAGACAAGAAACTTCAACAGCTGCAGGTCAGTGGAGTTTGTGTACACCATATAATATACGTGTACGTAGAATTTTCACCAAGAGAAATTTTTCCTATTTCACCACCTGCTCTCATTGGTGATAATTAATAATTTTTGTCCTGTATTAAAGATTGTGTAGAGGATATTATGGTGACCTTTAGTATATTGGTGAAATTTTTATCCGATGAAAATTTGCAGTGTATGTGTGTGTGTGTGCATATGCATGCAATCTTTAATTACAAGAATGTTTGTATTAATTTATACATACACGTGACCTCTATGCATGCTATTATAGTTGTGTATACATCAATTCTGTAGAAGAAACTTAAAGAGAAAGTGGCCGAACTCGACAAAAGGAGCAACAGAGAGGAAGATTTCCAACAACTAAATGTTTTCCTTCAGCAGAAGAGCAAAGAGCTTCGTCAGAGAGAAAAGGAGCTTCAGCTTAAGGACGAGGAACTCCATCTCAAGGACGCCATAATCAAGAAGAAAAATGGAGAACTTTGTACCACTGAGGAGCAGCTTTGTCAACTCCAGGTATCAACTTAATAAGCTGGCTTTTGTTCAATGTCATCATTTAGTTCTGTTTACTATTGTAGCAGCTATTAGCCAAATTTGAAACAGTTATAAGATTTTACAATTGCATGAAATCCATCTGCACACTGTAACTATGATGATGCTGATGAGTTACATAATATTATTGGAATTTGCAGGCACAGCTTGAGCAGCTGAAGAAAGAGTCACAGCAGCGGGATAGTAGGCTTCACGAAGCAGAAGATGAAGACTCAAAACTTACCGAGGCGCTACGTCAAAAGGAGGCTGAGTTGCAGATGAAGGAGGATGAGCTACAAGAGAAGACAAGCCAACTCCAAGAAGCACACGCCGAGCTTGAACGTAGAGATAAGCAACTTTTACAGAAATGTGAAGAATTGAAACTGAAGGACAGAGATCTCAAACAGAAATGTAGTGAACTCAATTGCAAAGATGAGGAGCTTTGCAAAAAGTGTGAAGAGTTAAAGCTCAAAGATAAAGAAATGGAACAGAAGTGTGTGGAACTTACCAGCAAAGATGGAGAACTGCACCAAAAGACTCCAGAACTTCAGCTCAAAGAACTTCGACAGAGGGAGAAGGAGCTTCAGCTTAAGGACGAGGAACTATATCTTAAGAACGCCATAATCAAGAAGAAAAATGAAGAACTTTGTACCACTGAGGAGCAGCTTTGTCAACTCCAGGTATTGGCTGGCTTCTGTATTATCATTGTTATTGAAGCAGCCACTAAAATTTGTGATGATTAATATTATTATTAAATTTAGCCACATAATTTTTAATTGGCGTGCTTAAGTTGGGAGAGTGTGCTCTTCAATGCGTGCATATGATTGATTGATCTAAGCCTGCAGTACATCTTAGTACCGTATAGCCGGAAAATTTGGCAGGGAACATAATAATATTATTATTGGAATTTGCAGGCACAGCTTGAGCAGCTGAAGAAAGAGTCGCAGCAGAGGGATGTTAGCCTTCACGAAGCAGAAGATGAAGACTCAAAACTTACCAAGACGCTACATCAAAAGGAGGCTGAGTTACGGATGAAGGGGGATGAGCTACAAGCAAAGACAAGCCAACTCCAAGAAGCACATGCCGAGCTTGAACGTAGAGATAAGCAACTCTTACAGAAATGTGAAGAATTGAAACTAAAGGACAGAGATCTCAAACAGAAATGCAGTGAACTCAATTGCAAAGATGAGGAGCTTTGCAAAAAGTGTGAAGAGCTAAAGCTCAAAGATAAAGAAGTGGAACGAAAGTGTGTTGAGCTCACCAGCAAAGATGAAGAACTGTACCAAAAGATTCTAGAACTTCAGCTTAAAGTTGAAAAGCTTACCATAAAGGAAGGAGAATTTGAAGGCAAGAATCAAGAACTGAATGAAGTGGTAGCCGTATACAAGGATAAAGTTGATCAAACAACTGACGAGCTCAAAGAAAAGGCTGCTGATCTGAAGAAAGCAATCGAGAAGCTAAAATTGAAAGACACTGAAATAGAACAAAAGAGTACACTAATCTCTGAAAAAGATAATGAGTTGCACCATATGCAGGAAGTGATTCAGAGATTGGAAGCCCAAGTTCGACTGCTGAGTGTGCAAATTCATCAGAGAGATGAAGAGCTCAAGCGAAAGGAATCTGAAATTGCTACGATCCAGGCACAGATGCAGGTTAATAATATCTAGTCTATCTATATACCCGCGTTCCATGAACATCAGTATGATAATATTATGCATGACTACTAATGAGCCTTAATTAAATTTTGGTGGGGTGGAATGGCCAATAACAAACAGTCTGATACACATAAAATTAATTTCTTATTAGCCTTATCCAATCCCCAGACTTTCAATATAGAGCTATTATAGAATTCCTTGTGTTACTTTTCTTTTATAGAAGGATACAGAGATCCATCAGAAAGAAACGGAGATGAAGGATACTGAACTGGGAATTATCATGGAACACATCTATCAACTACAGGTCAGACACTAATGATTATCAGCAATAGACTAAGTACTGTGTATAATAGCTGTAGATCGGGATATTTCACTGGTAAAATATTTCGCTTGTAAATTTTTCGCGTAGTCTAAATTTTGTCGCCAGACTTTAGCGACCAAAATGGGTATAGGTCAACGTACGTTATACAAAGTTTAAGTGTTTAATTTTCGTCAGAAAAGGTCATCGACGAAAATTTTTTAATGGCGAAAATGTCGCGATCTATGGTATAAGTGTTAAAAACTACTGATATTATGTCCATAGGAGACTACAGGAGAGCTACGCAGCGACTTGGACCGAAGGAATTCCGATGTCGGCAGACTACGAGACGAGCTCACGAGAATGAGGGTACTTCCTACCATAATGAGAAACAGATGTGTCTTCAATTACAATATTTTATTGTTATTATAATAATAGGAGAGACCTCAGATTTTGGCTGCTACTGGTCAGATGAATGACACCCAGTTGCTTCCGAGTGAATTGCCCCTAAAGGTATAATATTATGACTAAGGTGGTAATAAATTTTCTGAGTTGTTACTATGCATAGCGATCGAGAACTTCGTTTTTAAGGGGTGTATTAATCAGTGTAGCACTCAAAAAAGTTAATTTTCAAGGAATGTATTAATTTTATCAGTGTGGAACTTAATTTTTGTGGCTTAGTGATTAATCTGTGCCATTAGCATTTTTTTTTATTATTTTTATTATGGCTTGATGATTTATCTTGTACTATGATTCACCAGCTTACATTTCTGTGCAGGTGGAATTGAGAAATGGTAAGGACATGCCCCACGGTATGCGCTACCACCCTCAAGCTGTTGTCCTGCACGGAAAAATCTACATTGGTGGAGGCAAGTCTGAATTTCATGAAAGGAACGTTCAGGTGATGATGTACGACCCCAGACTGGAGGTGTGGTCCGTGCTACCTTGCTATCACTACGAGCTCTTTGCCATGACCAGCATCGAAGAACAGCTGGTACTAGTCGGCGGAGAGGATGCACGCTCGAGGAAGAAGACAAATGTTCTTGGAGTTTGGGATGAGAGATTGCACTACTGGACGCATCCCTTCCCACCGATGTTGACAGCTTGTAGTTCACCGACTGTCGTCAACTATCAAGAGAAGTGGCTGATAGTGGCCGGAGGTACTGGGGATGGAGGCGACCTGTTCATCGTGGAAGTCATGGATATTTCCGACGATCACTGGTACAGCGCTCCCCCTCTGCCAGTTCCGGCAAGTAAAATGTCCGCCACCATAATTGACGACAACACCATGGTAGTGCTGGGAGGAGCCAGTGGCTACTATTTCTTCAAGAAGGTGTTTAAGGTGAATTTGGACGAGCTCATTTCTCAGGCCATTGCCCAGCAGCCGACCGTGAGCAATAGGAGGTTACATCGTCCTGTGCCAGCCCAGACTCCTTGGCAGAAGCTACCCGATACACCATTCACACAATCAGCCGCTGTGACATTCAGAGGTATGACATTGTAGCTAATAGCTATAATTATTATGTACATGTATTATAGTGTTCTTGAAAATTTTATACATTATTGATATGGAGCCTAATAGCTAGTTAAATTTTGGCATGGACTTGATTAATACTGGAGTCTATAATAATAAATTAAGATATTATGTTGAGATTCTTGGTTGGATAATAGATCCAGTCATAGCAAGAACTATCATTCTTGTTACACTACCACTGACAGAATATTCTACCAAAGTTGGGCTCATTCTTGTTACATCATGCACCACTGGCAGATAATTAATAAAAATATTCAGGAATTTATCTCCCAACCCATTAGTATTACCACTACATATCCTGATTTGGTTAATTAATATTATTATTTGTGGTTAATAATATTTATTTCATTGTATTCAGGTTCCCTCCTGGCGGTTGGAGGTCTGGGTGGAGCTACCATCCACTACTACCATCCAGACAGCAGGAGCTGGGTCAAGGCTGGAGACCTACCCAGTGGCGAGCGACTGCAGTGTGCATGCACGGTGCTCCCAAACGGAGAGCTGTTCCTGGCTGGAGGCTCAAACACGGAGGACTGTGTGGAAATTTTGACACTTTTGTAAGGCCAGGAGTACCAGTATAGTCGTAAACTTGACGACCCTTTACCTTGTATTGTATGGAGCAAGCATTATTATACTATATAATATTATAATAAAAAATATTTTTCAGACGATCATTTTCCTACCGTTCTAGCCCCGTTATCGATAGACCGTCTCAGAAAATGCTATTTATTGAGCTGGAACAGGGGGGGTAGCAAAACACATATGGATTTACCGTTGGAATGTATGACGTAATTAAGAGCTATGAATATCATTAATTCTATACCGCGGCGCGCGCCGAAGTGTATCTCAGCAACGGAAAGAGCTATGGAGCTGGAACAAAAACCAAAATGTAGCTCTTGAGCAGATGAAAGCAGCTACCATGGTCCTGAACATGTTAGACTATGCCATAGCATACATACCAAGTTTCTTCAAAGACATTGAATCTTACATGTATGATTGTCACATTAAATAATTTTATACTCAGACCAAAAAAAACGTATTTCAATAACGGTAATAGTTATTATGGAGCTGGAACAAAGACCAAAATGTAGTTCATAATCTAACGAAAAATATTTTTCAGACAATCAGTGTCCTTAATACCTTGAGGGCATTACTGTGAATAACTCATGCACATTATCCCATCATTATTACATCAAACATACTTGTACTACACTAAAATAAAATTAAGAGAATCCACATTCCTCAGCACCTTATCAGACATACTTAAATTAAACCACGTAGTGCCTTTCCCAGGCACTCCTGGGAGAAGGCTACCATTATTATTATATTATTATACATACCCACTTGCTGTTTGACCTCAAAAACACGGTCGAGGGTTGGTCTCAGACTCCATCTCTGTGGTTGAGGTGCTGGGATCCATGTGGCTTGTAGACTGCGCGCACTATATTGACGACCTTGTACCATATGCAACATTATAATAATATTATGGGATGTGGTCAAGTATACCCACTTGTTGTTTGGCCTCAAAATAATAATTAATAAACAATGCTGATAACATGGATATGGCGGTGGTGTATAATACTATCATTCATAACTATAAAAACATAAAAAGGTTGATCTTAGTCAAGTGTGACAGATTATCCCAAATGTTGTTTATCGCCTGTGCGGAAAATTTGCAACCGTATGCATCTATGGTCACTAAATTTACTAAATTTGCCCCAATGTGTGTCAGGCTAGTGTCCGTAAGCATAAGACACTGCCCAATTTTCAAGTGTTTTAGTCCGGGCATGTGTTCTGATATCAGTCGTACACCGTCGTCAGAAATTTTTGCGCACGAGAGGTCGAGCTCTTCGAGAGTATTTAACGCCCCCTCGCTGTACCTCCTTGAACTTTGCACTCTCGATCCCGGCGGATGATGTCGTGCTATTCTTCTCAATGCTATGTCCTCAATAGTGTTGTCTGTTAGCCAGTCACAGTGGGCCAGATCCAATATCTTTAGACTGGGACATCCCAGTAGAACAGCTGCTATTCCGTAGCTTGTGACATTATCGACAGATCTCAACTGCAATTTTGTGAGATTTGGTAGTGCTCCGGCAATCGCTTGTAGTCCCGGATCGAAGATGGATACACAGAAGCTGAGATTGAGCTTTTCAAGCTGTAGCAGATCTGCAGTGGCTATGCACTGCAGACACTCGTCATGAATGTGGTCGCAATCTTCCAAATCGATTTCTCTGAGGTTGGTCATTCCGTCAAGTACTCCAGATAAGTCTTCGACTCCCATCTGTTTGCAACCGGCTATGCTGAGGTATTCTAAGTTCTTGCAACTTGTTCTGACGCATTCTTTCACGTTCTCCTGTCCGATTCGAATCTGTCTGCAGCCTCTCAGGCTGAGCGTTTCGAGACCGGGCATTCTACTCAGAGCAAAGCACAGACCCTGCTCCGTCAAGTTAGAGCAGTAGTTCAAAGTGAAAATTTTCAATTCTGTAAACTCTCTTGCAGAGGAGAAGGCCTTCTCCATAGCTTCATCGGTTGTGTAGTAGCACCCGCTAATGTCTAGCGAGGTGATGGTATCAAATGTTCGTGTGATGAGCTCGAGATTGCTTTTGTGTTCGCGGATTTTGAATTTCTTGATGCCTCGAAATCGTATCGAGTGTAGGATGTCTTTGTTGGTTTGCGAGAGGCGGAGTGTGGCCGCCTCGTCCTTCCAAAGGCTGTGTCTGTAGCAGACATCTCTCCACAGGTGAGACACCTACGCAGTGAAACATTGTTTTATAGTAAGCTAGTGAGTGGTATAGAATCTGATAACTACTGAGGCTTTCAGCCTCTATTCATACTAGATTACAGCTTTAGCCTTCAAATTTAGTCCATTGAGCCAGAGAGAAGGCAGAATCATAATTAATTCTTATATGTAGCTAGGCTAGTACCTGACTTTGAAGAGGAACCTGAGAAATTCACTCATAGTAACTTATTCAGCTGTCGTGCCAACTTTAGCTAAAACTTTAATTATATATACTAGCCACCATCTTCCATCCTGGATTGCAGATAGCTCACTGCACATGCAGTACTGAGGTAGCTACAGCCATCAGTCTTACCTGTGCAACTCTCCCTTTATCACAAGTGGAGAGGTATTTAAAGATGTGTTCCAGGCAATCTGGTATGAGCCTAACTGTCTCACAGTGACCAGTCTCAAGATCAACCTCAGTCAACCGAAGCAGCTGTTGCTGTTGCTGCCTTCCATGACGTTGTTCAACTTCCATCACTGCAGCTGGCTGCAGCAGTGGATCTCCTGCCACTGCAGGACTCCGTGGAATAATTGTAGCAGTTTGTGTCGTGATTATCTCCTCTTTTTGTTCCTCCTCTCGAGTAGCAGGCAGCCTTGTACACTGCATGACTGTTGCCTTCTTAACAATTTGATCCTTGTATATTACGTAACTTGTATTTTTTTTGAAAAGGCTTGCTCAAATATTGTGCAAGCTCAGCAAACCACAATTTTGAATCAGCAGAACTATAGCTATCTCAGCTACTGTGGGAATACAAAATTTTTGCACAACCACAAGATACTGATAGCTATAAAACTTTTTGCTCAGCTAAGCTAGCTAGCTATCTATAGCAGCTATAGTATACTTGACTGTAGCTATATAGCTATACTTGTTTCATACTCATACACACACACACACTGAGACAGACAGACACACACACATACACATACAAACATCTGGCAGGACTTGTACTACCAGATATGCGGTTTTGAGTCAACAGCAGGCACAGTTTTATGCCCGCTCACATGCATACATACACATAATATTTGCTGGCATTCCAAGCTTATCAGCACTTCCTAATTGCGTTAGAGCGTGGCCAATGTGTGGTACACACTCCCTTTGGGCTGACTTGGTGGCAGCTTATCACAGAATTAAGATCAAAGATTCAGAATGGTGTGTATAAACTATAATGTTGTTTACGGCGGAAGGAAGGGCGTAGTGAGTGGAATAGTTCCGTGAGGTGTGATAGACTGTGAAATAATTTTCATTTTTAGCGTGGGGCAATTAATGAATGACAATCAGATGTGTATGTCACATGTATTCATTGTTTTGCTTTGAACAAAGAAAGTGTTAAAATTACAAAGGCATCATAAAGACTAGTGTTAGATGTTTGACCAATATGTCATTAAAATTTAATTACCAGATAATGTCCGATTTTTCATACAATAAGTGAAGTGGGTTGCTTATAATATAATAGTTAATTATAGTATAAAGTTTACTAGCATAATAATATTATTAACTAGATTGGTTAGCTGATATTACATCACATGATTGTTTATGTTTCTTCCAATGCTTTACCTGACATTCTCTGTGTGGAATCATGAGAGTGTGTGCACAATCACATTGTGATAAAACCTAGAAATCTCCACTATGACAGTTTTCCCATAATAGTATTATTATGATTTATAGGTATGTAGTATGTGGGTACTAAAGTCTATCCCATAATAATAGCTACAGTTCATTTTACACTCATAAGAGGTGCTATAACTTGTAGAACACACCACTTAAATTGAATGTATGCCATAAACACCCCCCCTCTCCCCCTCTCTCTCTGTCTCTCCCTCTTCTCTTTCTATCCCTCCCCATCTCCCTCTCTCTCTCTCTCTCTCTGTTGACTCTCTCCTTCCCTCTTCCCTCCCTCCCACCCTCTCTCTCTCTCTCACTCTCTCTCTCCACCCTCCCTTCCTCCCGCCACTCACCTTCCACAGTACCACTCGTTCCTGCACCTTGAGCATCTCTTAGTAGCCTCTTTCCCGCACAGAGCACATTTTGGAGGCCCAGCCACGAGCGTCTCTAGCATGTCGAGGTTAGCACTGTCCACCCATCGCTTGGCTTTGGCCTGTAGCTCCTCTTGGCTTGGCTCGAGGAGAAGCTTAGCGTGTCTCTTAGCGATGGCCCCCCACCTGCTAGAGTTGTCTTTCATCAGTTTCTCGTATATCACTGGAACCTGCATACACAAGAAATAATAATAATAACTATAACATGTACACAGCTTCCAAGTAGATCACAAAGTACATCAATTTAGCCTTAGAGCTACATATCATGGATCATTTCTTACACTTGTGAAAATGATGTTACCCCCAAAAATAATATTATTATGTTTCTGGAATACCAGTTTGGTAGTTACAATAACTATGGCTGTTAAATTAATTGCTATACGAATGAATAGTGTGTGTATGTATACTAGTCCAATGACTACTAACCTGTTCCAGAACGAGATCCTTCTTGATTGGAGGTGGTTCCATGAAGGAGAGGTGTTCCAGGTAGCGCTGGAGCTCTGTCAGGTGAGGGATCTGACCCAGCAACAGCTCTGTCAGGTAGCCACGAAGCTGTATTTGGGGGGAGAGGGGAGGTATGTGAGTACATCGTCATGTATACAATAATATTGCTCCAAAGTTCATAGCGTTGCTGATAGGAAGAGAAACAACAGAGAGAGAGGGAGAGAGAGAGAGAGAGAGAGAGAGAGAGAGAGAGAGAGAGAGAGAGAGAGAGAGAGAGAGAGAGAGAGAGAGAGAGAGAGAGATTGAAGGTTATCAAGGGCAGTACGAGAGCTACACATTATTTGCGTAGCAACAACACGACATTGTGTATTCAGGTGTACAAGTTGTGTGTAGTACAGATGGCAGTAGTACAGTGTATCTATTATGTAAGCATCTTGATTTCCATGTAGCCTACAACTCCACAACTATTCAATTAGATAATGGACATTACTCTACAATGTCCAATAATCACTGTGCCCCAAAATCCTTCCAGTATTTGGTTAGCTACAGGGAAGTGACTTGTTTTACAAAATAATTATGCACAGTGACCAGTATTATTACACACTGTACCACAGTTGTAAAATTCTGACCAATCAGATTGCTGTGTGGGAGGACAACATGTACACATAACTAATTGCCCTTATGGGCCTACACGTACACCGACATGTACATGTACACGTACATGTACATGTGCATGTGCATGTGCATGTGCATGCATGTCAGGGCTGTTTTCCGTGACCACATATATAGCCACGTGTGTTAGATTATCCCCCCAGAGTTGGTTCCCAAATCAGGTTATCATTATCTCAATATTACTCTAAACTATCACTGGCTTCATTCTTAGCGGCTATATACAATAGTTATGCCATGTCCAGGAATGTAATTAGATCTAGTGTCTGGCATAATAATATTATTATAAAAATTATGTTCAACTTTGTTTATCAAAGGAAGTTGGTCGTTACATAATATGGTTACATAAGGGGCTCTGGTAAAATTAGTAGTAGAGCAATTATTTTATTAGAGTAAACTATAATGCCGGAACCATCACACATGTACATGTACATGTACTACATGGAGCTACACATGTACATGTACGGTGTAACTTCCATACCCATTAGTACATTAATGTTTACAAATTAAGACTCAGGCTATAGTACACATTACTCTATTAACCCTTTTCGTATGCAATAATGCAAAGCTGAGAATAAGGCCTGGGAACGATGCTACTTACAGATTGATGCGGGTGTGCTTTGTGCCATTGCATTAGCCTCATCCCCAGGCACCCCGCCCTGACAATCTCTTTCAATGCATGTAAGAGAAAAAAGATTGGGGCACGTGGGGACAAGGATATATTATACTACCGTAGTTAATTGAATACAATGCATGATCCAATTTAACGTAAGAAATTAAATTTTTACGAATTCTCATAATGTTAATATTATTATATAGAGCGATTGACGACCTTTATCAGAAAAACGCGTGTTTTTCAAAATTAAAATTATTTTTTTCCATGCGTTGTATTAGATTAAATACGGTATTGCATGACATTGTGTGTGTTGCATTAGCCTCGTCCGAAGGTGCCCTGCTCCAATCTCCTTCAATGCACACGAGAGAAAAAAGATTGGGGGACGTGAGTTATACTATTGCATGTGCGTGTGTACCTTGAGGATGACCGCTTTGTTGTGGCTGTTGAATTCGTACTTCTGCTGGCAGTCCTTGTCCATGAGTAGCTGGTAGAGAGTCAGCCAGACCTGTCCCTCCGTCTTACACAGCTTCAGACGGTCCCTAGCACCTATCACCCTCCACTGACCATCAGAGTACCTCATCAGTTCACCTGCAGATATTATATAGGACACAAGTTAAAAAATAGAAAATTATTGATCATGAAAATATTTCAGATTTGCAGGGGCTTACATGTACTTTGTATGTGAATTGTGTGGTAATGTACAGCTACATATACTGTACTTTCTCTAAAAATTCAGCCCTTCTAATTATTCAGAACTCTTTACCGAATGTCTGAAAATAATCTCTAATAATTTTCAGTGAAGGTTATCACGCATACACTGTATTATTATTACTGTATTGGAAGAAATACACAATGTACATGATGCTCGAGTTCCTAGCCATGAGAACTCCTGGGCCATTGTAAATGTGATCCCTACAAGGTACATGTACATGTATGTGGTTGGTATAACAATATAAAGTGAAAATTTTTTCGTTCTATGGGAATTCTCTCCACCGAACCTCAAGTTGTACTTGTACACATGTACATGATGTGCAATTTTGCTGTATAGTGGGTAATTTACCTTTCTCGTTGGACTTTCTCCATGGTGCATTTTCCAGCACTGAAACCAACATACCAGGGATATCTGTACACACCATAAAGTGTTAGAGTAAACACGATGAGAAAATTAACGAAGCTTGTGCAAAGAATGCAGGGCCTAGTGTGTTTTGAATTTACCATGTGTGTTCAATAGTCTAGTAGTGACACTCAGAGGCAGCCTGCAAAGTCAATACAACAAGGTGATAATCAATTCTATTTCCAATTACTGCAATTCGTGTAGGTGTATATGAAATTTAATTTTTATCAATCCCAAACAAAAGAACATACAATATCATGCAATATACATATGTACATGTAGGTAGTTAGAGCTTACACTGACAAGTGGTCACTGATGTATCTGAGAATTGACAATACTTTCATACTGACACTGAACTGTAGTGTTTGCTCCTGTTCTTTGAGTTCCTGTGGAGATGGAAGGAAATTAAGAGAAATTGAAAGAGGACTCTCTCCCTTCCTCTCTCTCTCTCTCTTTCCCTGTCTCTCCCCCTCCTTTCCTCTCTCTCTCTCTCTCCCCCTCCCTCCCTCCCTCCCTCCATTGTACCATCAAGATTTTTTTCTTAGATGGAACATTATCTCCATCATCCTCTTCGCTACTGCTTCCCTCGCTGTCCACCATCTTTCCCGTCCCTCCTTCTCCCTCGCTCTGCACCAGCAGCCTGGTGATGCTCCGCTGACAGTAGTCCAGTAGGTCCAGCACACAGTCTTCCCCACTCTCACAGCACTCCTGTAATCATTATCTTAATAATAAGACTTAGTGCTAATTTTGACAATGTCGTTAATGCTTCGTTTTGTATCAAAGATGCAAACAGTAGACACACAATTGGCAAATAATGCTAGTCACGGTAAATTTTGTGGAATTTCTCTTATTGCACGCATACATGTACATGTACAAGTACGAGAACATACGAAAATCACTGGAAATCCATTGAGAACCTATGAAAATCACTGGGAACCTATGAGAATTACTGAGAACCTCATATCACCAAAGACAGGAGTGTTATTATTTTTTTTTTTACTTTCCACTCAACATACTCTGTAGTATAGAGATGCTTCCAGCAAGCTGGCCACTGTTCCCTCGTGGTAGAGCTGCAACAAATACACCCAGGTATATGATATCAAGATCTTATAATAATATTATTACTGTAGTTAATTGAATACAACGCATGATCCAAGTTAACGCAAAAAAATTAATTTTTATGAATTCTCATAACGTTTATTTTATGGAATGATTGACGACCTTTACCAGAAAAACGTGTTTTTCAAAATTTTTTCCATGCGTTGTATATATTAGATTAAGTACGGTAAATATTTGTACCACTAGATAAGCTGGGAAACTTGTGCGTGGCTTTGCTGTTTTCTCCAGCATCAGTGGAAACACCTTCTCCCTCCAAATCTCTGCCGCAAGTAGTTCGTGAACCAGGGTGGGCAGCTGTGAGGGTGGGTAAGGGGTCGTCACACCAACAAGCACAATACTGCTATCAAGTGTGCTAACCTTTTCATAGGATATGAGATAGTCTTTGATGAATTCATCAGTCTGCTGGCTGATATTGCACACAGCCTGCATATATGAGGAGATCAACACAAATAATAATATTATTATTATTACACCACAGCATGATAATTATAATACACAAAATTACACAATTATTCTAATTTTAGACTCGTCCCCAGGGCCTCTCCATGCATACAAAATTAATTAAGGTACACTGTACATGTACATGTGTACTAGTTCTCTTATTCTCTTACTTGCATATTAAGCTGTTCAAGACGTTCCCTTTGCACGGACCACCTACATGTAACATGCACAATAAAACTATGCAGGGGATATGCACTGTAATTATCATTAATATTATTTGTTGGCGTGGTGATTGTACTTATTGGAGCCAATGTCTGAGATTGAGAATGTGGTGAGCTCTTGAACAAAGGCCTCTGCCTCCATGGGAAAGATCACGTGATTCCCTGACACAGTAGAGTTCTCCCTGGCCCCAGACCCACGTCCACCTGATTCATGTCCATTCATACTGCAGTCGACCATAAGTCACATGATCAATGATTGAAAAAGTAGCATTTTACCATCCTACCTCATGATATTTCTTCTCTAATGATTCATGCAGTGGTACTGATCCATTCACCGAGTAGTATCATAACCCACCCATCAGATTGTGTAATTTCAATGCAGTGTCCACAGCAACCAATTTCTCTATTTAATGCACACCACCGTTCACGTCCGTACACTCATGCCAACTCTGCACCGTGCACGAACGTATACTCCATTCGTTGGAAAAAATGGCCAGCCATCTGAGCAGGAGAATATTCACTCTGAGCTCGTCTCGGACGCTTCGAAGACACCTACCAAGAGCGCGCAATTTTGGCGGCAGTGGCGGGAATCGCCCGAACGAGGTGTTCATCGTGAGCTCCGCGCGGACGCCGATCGGTAGCTTTCGGGGCAGTCTGTCGTCGCTTCCTGCTACGAAGCTGGGCTCGATCGCCATCAGTTCAGCCTTGGAGAGAGCAGAGATCCACCCAGAACAGGTAGGTGCTAGACTTAGTAGATGCTGATATAAAAAATTAATGATAGTTTGTAGCCTTGTCATATTAAATAATTACTATGAGAAGGTGCCGCCCAGAGGGAGGGGGCTGGGAATAATCGAGTGAAATTACTGGGACCTGTATTATACATGTACATGTACATGTTGGGGATATTGTCATACCATATAAATCCACTCTGCTAATCTGCATGGTGCTTATGATTCATGGCTTAGGAGTAATATTATAAAGTACATGTGTTGTTGCGTACGTAAGCTTACATGTACATGTACCATAATTTGTAGTCTTATCCTAGCTCCACATGCACACACACACACACATAGATGTAGTGCTGGATTTGCTTAAGATTCTTTTTTTTGTGTAATGATGCTGCTGCAGGTAAATGAGGTGTACATGGGTAACGTGCTCCAGGCCGGTCAGGGGCAGGCCCCTGCTCGTCAAGCGGCTCTGGGGGCGGGGCTGCCGGTCACGACACCCTGTACTACGATCAATAAAGTCTGTGCTTCTGGTAAGAATCCTAACGAAGAAAGAGAGGGAGAAAGGGAGGGATGTGGGTGCAAGTTTAATTGTTTAAAAATTTGGCACAATTGACGTAAATGTTTAATGTGTATACATGTGCATAATATTATTTAATACTCAGTAACTATGTAAGCATATGTGAGCCATGCTTAAGAGTCATGTGTTCAGGGGCACCTAGATATTTGTTTAGACTTCACCCCATGTACATGTGTACGATTTGTATTCCAACATGCACTTGCTCAGGTATACCGTAGTGTCCCAGGCAAGCGCCCATGTACTTCATTTCAAGGGGTCAATATAGCAGCTTCTATACAAACGTACATGTATGGAAGTTATATCCTGGGTAAGCGCCCTTGCAGGCCAAAATCACAGGCACTTGCCTGGGACACTACGGTATACCTGAGCAAGTGCATGTTGGAATACAAATCGTACACATGTACGTGGGCTGGGCACTTACCCAGGACAGGACATTTGCAAGCATTTGCATTATACAATGTACGTGTACATGTATATGTACACTCATATTATATGTATGCAGGTATGAAGGCTGTTATGTTGGCTGCCCAGAGCCTTGCCGTTGGGAGTACAGAGATCATGGTTGCCGGGGGGATGGAGAGCATGTCCAACGTCCCCTACTACCTCACCAAAGGTCGCGAAGGGTTCGGCTACGGGCACCAGAAGGTGGAGGATGCTATCATTAAGGACGGACTGTGGGACGTCTATAACCAGGTATGCTGGACATTACCATAGATCGGGACATTTCCATTATCAAAATATTTTTTTTTGTTGGTGTGAGCCACGAAAATATATTTGACTATGCCAAATAATGCAGTAGCAAAAGATCTTCAGCCACAATATACAATTTTTAATACATAATAATTATGTAGTTATTATGTCCTTGGCACCATGGCATTTCCTCTCATGTGACCAGCATCATATACATGTATTATTGCATCACCTGCACAAAATCAGTACTATTTGCAAACTTGCTATCCAGCAATGTGACTTGTAAAAATGCTTGCATGTAGCTGCATGTGTATTGTAGTGCTGCATGCCATAGCAAGTATTGTAATTATTTTCCCCTATGAATAATAATATGAAACATGTTTTAGAACTACATGTACATTACATGTTACATGTAATTTATGCTAAAGAGGTTTCTGAGTTTGAAATTATTTTACTGAAAATACAATGATCACTGCTAGCCAAATGTAGCATTAAAAGTCTAGCGTTACTTAGAGGACTTATATGTACTTTTTAAAACTGTTGTTATATTTCATAGTTCCACATGGGCAACTGTGCCGAGGACACTGCCAAAAAGTACGACATCTCCCGTGTTGAGCAAGACGAGTACGCCAAGAGGTCCTACATGAGCTCAGCGAGAGCCTCCGAGGACGGAACCCTCTCCAGGGAGATCGTCTCCGTCTCCGTACCACAGAAGAAAGGAAAGCCCGACGTTGTAGTCAAGCACGATGAAGAGTACCTAAGGTACATGTATAGAAATTTAGTAGGTTTACCATGTTTATTCTAGTTGATTACAGTTTTATCTTTCACGTGATTTTCTGGTAAAGGTCGTCACGTCTACATTACAGTACATTATGAAAGAGTCCCATAATGCGAATTTTCTTGCACTAATTGGATCTTGTGTTTTATTAGCACATAGTGCATTTGGTACATGTATATACTTGCAAGAGTGTTACATACTCTTGGTACTTGTAATTAAGTACATAAAATAACCTACATGTATAGCTGTTGTAGGTTGGCTTAGACTTGTTTTAGTTGTAGAGTAAATATGTATGCAAGTGTTTCGCTGTTCATATGGAAATTTCTTGTTCTCCCACACAAACAACAAGCAACTGCTTAAAATCGATCCCCATACAGTGCTATAAGATTTACTTGGGGGGAGTACTCAAATTTTGTGACACTCCCCCCTCTCCGACTTAATTTCAATCACCCAACCTTCGAACGCATTAGCATCATCGAAAACGTGGAAGTGGCCTGGGGACGAGGCTATGAACACATTAGACACTAAAATTAATAATTCATCTTTATCCTCCCATAGGGCTAACTTTGAGAAGTTTTCCAGCCTGAAGCCAGCCTTCGTCAAGGAAGAGGATGGGGGAACAGTGACTGCGGCCAACGCTAGCACCCTCAACGATGGAGCTGCTGCTCTTGTACTCATGACAGAGATAATGGTCAGGAAAACAGAAGTTACGCCCCTTGCTAGAATTGTTGGTAAGCATGCATGGTTAGGAGGAATCTAGAATGATAATAATTATTGTATCAAAGTGAAGATACATAAATTATATTATAAGCTGGGGATGTTTTTAGAGTGCCCAATTTTCAGTTGAGTTTCAACCATTCTGACGTAATTTCAACATCCTCTCACTTCTCTCTCTCTCTCTCTCTCTCTCTCTCTCCAGGTTTTGCTGATGCAGCACTTGCCCCAATAGACTTCCCGACTGCTCCAGTGGCTGCCATGAGTAAGGTGTTGGAACTCTGTCAGCTGACGAAGGAAGACATTGCCATGTTTGAGATCAACGAAGCCTTCTCTGTCGTTGCCCTTGCCAACACGAAGCTACTGGAGCTGGATCCAAGCCGAGTGAATGTCAATGGAGGTTAGCTACAAAACAGAGTTGTTGTATTTCTAGTCTGTACATAATACTGCATGCCATGTTATAAATTAAATATTAATCAGAATTGCAGTAGAGAATCATCTTTATTGTCACTTTTATGAAGATTGCAGTTGATTGTTTTATTTTAGCAGCATGCATAGCAACACTGCTACATGTAAATAATGATTTTTGCAAGTTAAAGATCTCTCTCTCTCTCTCTCTCTCTCTCTCTCTCTCTCTCTCTCTCTCTCTCTCTCTCTCTCTCTCTCTCTCTCTCTCTCTCTCTCTCTCTCTCTCTCTCTCTCTCTCTCTCTCTCTCTCTCTCTCTCCCTTCCTCCTCCCTCCCTCCTCCCTCCCCCTCTCTCTCTCCAGGTGCTGTCTCTCTTGGTCACCCGATAGGTATGTCAGGTGCTCGTATCACTGGTCACCTAGCACACAACCTCAAGCCTGGCGAGAAAGGTCTCGCTGGGATCTGCAATGGAGGGGGAGGGGCATCAGCCATCATTATCGAGAAATTGTGAACTATTTTATAATTTTCTGTGTCAGTATTGTAAATTGCTAACTACCACCACCGTAGCTAGCTATACATGTAGTTCACCATAAAATTCATTTCGATGAGAGTCTGTGTATATAATATTATGTGTATTTCACCCCCAGTCTGCGAGCAAATTGTGTTAATTCTTTCATAATTACTGGAATATCAAAAGTTTTGCACTTTTGCGGCTGCTTAAGCTTGTCTCTAGGCCACAAGCCATACCCCACCTGCACCCCCGCCGCGCCAAGTAGCAGTAGTAAGGGGTCGCACTGTCAGCTGCACTTCTATTCAGTGCTCAAGATTCGCTCGTGAATCGAAGAACATAGTCAAAAGTCTTAGATTCTACTACGTACTTCTGTACAACGCGGCAGTGACCTAACCGTACCGTACCGTACAGTAGTGCTTCGTCATTCATCAGTGTCAATACAGGCGAGCTTTATTAGGAAAAACGCTACTAAAGTCGTGATAATTTCAGCATTCATGTCGGAGGAGTGTGACACGGCACAGCCGCCACCAGCAAAGAAAGCACGCTTTGACAACCACTGCAACTCGCACAACAACCAACGAGACGCACAAAACCAGGTAAGATCTCTTGTGTGTATGTGTTCTATTCGTCTATATGTGTGTATATCTTAGATCTACGCCATGTGGGTTTCGGGGCCACCGATCATCTGATGCGCGTTTTTTTTTCTTATCATGCATGCCCCTTACAAGTCCCGGGAAGTTCGCGGTTTTGTTAGATAGCGTGTGCGCCATTTTTAATTTTGCGCATGACCCCTGGCGCCGCGGGCGCTGGCCCTTACCGCTGGGTGGGGAAATCCCTATCGTTTTCAACTCCTCTCTCGAAGCAGCCATTTTGTTTTGTGTGAAACACTTGTCTATCCACCTCTTCCAGCCCTTCTTCAAGTAAGTGAATATCATTTGCAGCTCTTAGAGTAAAGCTTTTTAGCTTCTTGGTAGTTTATGTGTGTACTATGAGACAGCTACAACTGTTGCCTATCCCATGTTTAAATTTGACACTGGCATCTGGGGATTATCTGCTGTTGACAGCTAAATGTTGTGTTTTCTCATGTTGGTGTTGTGTTCATCTCTAGTTGTAGCACGAATTCTGGTGTCCATCTTTATGAAGCCTAATTACATAAAATTAATAATTACCCCATAAGAGATTTGGGGGGGGGGGGGGGTGTATATGTATGTGTTCATCTTTTACAGGATTTAAATTTGCTGTGCACAAGTGGACGTTCGTTTGATAATTTATGTATTAAAGGAGAATTCTAATACTATGTGCTAGGTGCATGTTCAATTAGCGTCATGCTTTAATATAATTACAAGGTTCGTCTTAGTACGAAATGAACGTTGGGTCCATGCACGGATAGTATTAAATTTCATCATTTTTAATAATAATTATGTACCCCCTTTCTTTTCTAGGATTCAGTGAACGACGTTGAAATGAGTGAATCGGCTGAGATTGATGAGGGGCTATACTCCAGGCAGCTGTGAGTATCAATGTGTGTTTGTATGTATAGAATGCCGTAATACATGTATGGCCGAAACTTTTGCTAGACAAAAATTTTTGTCAAGCCCAGCTATACATGTACATGTACTTGCATGTACATCCCTTCGTTTACCAATTATTGTAAATGAAGCTATATATTGATGATCCTTTCCATATACATGTAAGTTTTCATGGCTTGTGCTATCAGTGAAAATATTTAACAATAAAACTTTCACTGTCTACGTGTACCTAATAATATTTGCGTTGTAGCTACGTCCTGGGCCATGAAGCCATGCGTAAGATGGGTGCTACCAATGTGCTGATCTCTGGCATGAAGGGTCTGGGAGTGGAGATAGCTAAGAACGTGATCCTAGCTGGAGTCAAGTCAGTCACCATCCACGACCCAGAGGATGTCAAGATAGAACACCTCTCTTCACAGGTAAGTTAGCAGGGGGGGGGGGGGAGGGAGGGGGAGAGAGAGAGAGAGAGAGAGAGAGAGGGAGAGAGATATCGAGCTAGAGTGATCGTGAGTGATCAAGTATGTAACCAAATCATTTTGTGTTGCACGATGCATACTTTATGATGATTTCGATTGTATAACTTCCTGTTTCTCTAGTTACTTACTCACATACCAAAGATCATCACATACCTAACCAGTAGCAGTTGTTGCAACAGGGCACGGCCACTGTCCTGTAACCTATCAGCCAAGAGACTTTGTTAGCTCATCGCTGAGTCTGCTTCCTTTCCAATTATCATTGCATGCAAACTTCCTCTGAATACATAAACATTCAGATAAGATTGCAAGTTAGTTAGCTTGTCGTAGCATGGATCAACAATTTGATAGAATCAGACGTTTCGGTCGGAGGACCTTCATCAGCGATTAACAAAATTGTACACGTACCAGAGTATGAATACCTACACGTACTATGACGTATGCTACGACACGCTAACTAACTTGCAATCTTATCTGAATCACGTAGCAATGAGCCTCTACTCCACATGAATATTCGTTCCCTCCCTCTCTCCCTCTCTCTCTCTCCTTCCCCACCCCTCTCTCCCTCAGTTCTTCTTCACCGAATCGGACATTGGTAAGAACTGTGCTGAAGTGTGTCACCCTCGCCTGGCTGAACTCAACAGCTACGTTCGAGTTGAGATTCTTCCCGGCGGCCTCTCCGAAGATGTTGTGAAGAAGTACCAGGTTGTCGTACTGACTCAGTCTAGCTTCGAGGAGCAGAGGAGGTTGGGAGACTTCTGCCATGCTAATGGGATCAGATTCATCGTCACTAACACCAAGGGACTGTTCGGGTGAGTACATGTGATGTACATGTACATGTACATGTAAGTAGGGTACGGTATGATTTCCCTTTGTGTGTGAAGAGACACATTCTAAATTTTCTTGAGCATTGCATTTCACATTCGTAGCCATGCATTATGGTACATGTATGGGAACATAATTATGTTCCTGAAAATATTAGCTACAATATATAATATATATGTACGTATATAGAATCTGGTATACATGTAATGATGTGACTATGATTTTGTGGCTTTACCCCTCATTTGCATATGCATGTATATGGTTACATGTATGTTCCCTCTGTTATTAATTTTTTACATGTATGCATGTACATGTACAGTATTGCATGGCACTTTATATTCATATCGTAGAGGTTCATTGCTATGGACTTAAATGAGATAGAGTTGTTTAGCTTAGCATAGCATACTTTTCATTAAACTTCATCGATTGGACGTTTCGGTCCGTGGACCTTCGTCAGCAATAAAACAGATACACGTTACACGTAAATAAATATGAAATATTGGGGGGAAATATTGTAATCTGGACTGTGGGCTGACGCTCAGTGATACATGGAGCATGCGCACTCGATAGACCACACCCCCCAATATTTCATATTTATTTACGTGTAACGTGTATCTGTTTTATTGCTGACGAAGGTCCACGGACCGAAACGTCCAATCGATGAAGTTTAATGAAAAGTATGCTATGCTAAGCTAAACAACTCTATCTCACTTTATATTCATGTCTATATTTTATATTACAAAATTAATGAAGTTATACATGTACATATTATTATAGATAGTTACCAGTTACCACGTAATCCTCTTCCCAAGATTTTGCAAAAAATGAAGATCATGAATATGATGGTTAGAATTGCAGTGATGGGTATTCCTACAATCAGTCCCGTAATCCATCCAAAGATGTAGCCATCCATTTCTTTCTGTAGTAATACCTGTAACAGCCAGTAAAAGTTTGTAGCAGTTACATATATACAGTAGCAGCATAATTTTCAACCCTCAACTAGAGTCAGATTTGAAATGAAAGGTAGATATACATATACATGTACATGTACATGTACTGGTCGCCACCTGGTGATGCGGAAAAGGTCATCAAACGTGTGTTTTCAAGATCGATCAAGCATATTATTATGGCAAGTCAATCGATTAAAGGAGGATATGTAATATTTTAGGTGGCCATCATGGCCTAAGTATTTGGTCGTTCTTGTGGCTGAAATGCACGAAAAATGGCCGATGGCCACCTGTTATTCTGTCTCTATTCAACTGTGGGATAGTCAGAAGTGGTAGAGGCTCGGTAGTGACTCTTGGCAAGAATTTTGGATGTTGGTTTACATGCAAATGTATATGTATTCTATAAGCAGCATAGGACTAGAGGAGGTTGGACACGATTACGTGCACACAAAAAGTGGGCGTGTTGCCCCATATACAACAGTACAAGTCCCACTCTAAACACTTGAAGTCAATGTGAAAGCATGTTGAAATCCATGAGCCCAGTACCATACCCCACCCATCCATCCCTTCAAACTTCAAGCAAATCGAGAAATTCGGTCCTCAGAATGGCAGCACCACAAATTAATTGCAATAGGGGTTCTTTCACTGTTACAACATTACATGTAGATCTAGATGATAAAATAATATTAGTTCTAGAAAGCAAGCATAGCATTAAATTTAATGTAGGTTTACATGTACATGTACCTTATCTCAGTCTGTAGTGATAGCATAGGCTAGAGTCACTGTTTCCACCAAATTATTGCTGCTCACGAGAAAAATAGGTTGACTACGACCGGAGTAACCAACTGCACTGATAAGATTGTCTTAGCTTCGTAGTTTATATTCACGACACCGATATGGATTTGACTGTATTTGTCAAAGTATATCCCCCCTGATTATACATGTATTATCTGATAATGATTGTGAGTAACCTGCACGTACATGGACGTAGTTAGTTATCTATCCATGTCAGCAGTGTGCATTATTATGATTATTATGATGATGACGCAAATTCGCCTTACATGTAGTTAGGCTCGTGATACTCTCTTTTGTGTGTACGCTAACGTTGCGACATTTCTATTCCATCAGAAGTAGATAAGGGTCGTCGTGTATATTGTGTACATACATGTACATGTACATGTACATATACATGTGCATGTGCAAGGGTGACAAGGGTATTTGTTATGATGGTAAGTGTGCACGTACGTACATGTATGTGCCTAATAGGGAGCAGTAAAGCATAAAACTAGTGTCTTCTTACATGTATCAGCGAGCTGCATTTACCAATCAGAGACTGAAGTAGTGTATTGGGTTGGTTGCGAGAAATCATTATTTTTTGACCATAAATGTGTGCAGACAAATCTTCTGTGATTTTGGAGAGAGTTTCACTGTGTCTGACGTGACTGGAGAGCAGCCTCACTCGGTCATCATCTCTTCAATCTCCAAGGTAACCTACTATCACATGTACAATAATATTATTAAAAGCTACTATGTTTTATACTAGCTGAATTAGTGCTTGTTCAGAGTGGTTGTAGTTATGAATGGAGCAAAAGATCTGTGGAATGGAAGGGTCTGTTGTGCTCTAGTTCCATTTGGCTGCTGTCAATACAGATATGAATGAATATGAAGGCTCTATACGTCCTTGGCGTACACATGTACATGTAGATGAGAACATCATATGCACGATCCTGATACAAGATCAAGAACATGTAGCTTAAATGATTAGAGAAAAGATTGAAGTAGAAAGTCTTCCAGGGTTATAGTCAAATTGTATGCAAATTTATGGGAAAAGTACCCCATACTGAGATTGATAACAGTTCAGTTGGTTGATAAAATGATTTCAGAGTGCATGCATGTGGTTAGTGTTCCTATTTGACAAGGAAATTGCATGTTTATCTTAATTAGTGATAAATGCACACCTTTCTGTGACTGTTGACTCTCTCTCTCTCCCTCTCTCTTTTCCTCTCATCCCTGTAGGAGGAGAAGAGTGTTGTGACATGTTCTGATGAGGCCAGACACAACTTTGAAAGTGGAGACTATGTCACTTTCACAGAAGTCGAGGTTATTAAGTTTTCCTTCTCTCCTCCCTCCCCACTTCTCTCCCTCTCCCTTTCCCCTTCTCTCTCTCTCTCTCTCTTTCTCTTTCTCTCTCTCTCTCTCTCTCTCTCTCTCTCTCTCTCTCTCTCTCTCTCTCTCTCTCTCTCTCTCTCTTGTGTGCACATAGGTATCCCCCTGACATTTTCACTGGAGGCAAAACTGATTTAATGAGGCTGATGTGACACATACAAAACATTATTATCACATGGCAGTCACATGAGCATCACATGATAGTCATGTGACCTCCACTCCACCTGCAGGGTATGACAGAGGTGAATGGTGTTGAGAAGCAGATATCGGTACTTGGGCCGTACACGTTCAGCGTTGGGGACACCTCGTCTTACTCTGAATACGTCAGGGGCGGCATCGTTACTCAAGTCAAGAAACCAAAGACCATCTCCTTCGTAAGTACATGTACATGTAAATGATTATTGTACGTGGCTGATTAATGGTGATTAGCCGGGGCACAGCCCATTGTGAAAGTTAGCTGAATGTTGCCTGTCATATTGGGATCATGTATTAGTGTTGATCTCTATACATTCTTGGCAAAGATTTGCTCATTAAAAATCAATTTTGATAGCTTTTTACTTTGAATTCTACCTGTATAATGTCATATACATGTACACATGTAGATGTATGACGCTTTCTCTCTCTCTCTCTCTCACCCACCCCCCTCCCACATGCACGTGATCACATGAATGCAGAAAAAATTCAGTGACTCTTATGCGAATCCCGAGTTCATCATCTCCGACTTTGCCAAGTTTGATCGACCATCTCAGCTACACATCGCCTTCCAGGCTCTGGACAAGTTCCGTGCAGATAATAAGGGGCAATTGCCTCGCCCCTATAATAAGGAAGACGGGGCTAGGTTTGTGGAGATCGCCAAGGAACTTGGAGCCAGCGGAGACTACAAGGTAACCAATCAGATAGCCTGTACAACATACATGTACATGTACATGTACATGCAGTGGTTTATTTAGAGGATGGGGAGCATAGGGATTTCTCACCCCTGACATCGATTATCTCTCCCTAGAAGTTCTAAGATGTACATGTACATAGGTCATACATGTACATGTGCATGTAGTCCTGTATAGGAGTATATTTGAGCCCCAGATGATGACAAATATTGCACAACTTGACAGCAATTCCTGCATGTGGAGGCAAAAACTGATTTAATGAGACTGATGGGACTCCACATAATTGCAATATACATGTATTATTCCCTTATCTGAGTTATTGGACTAGAATTAATACATTGTGTACATGTAATCTCACCATACAGGTGGAGGAGGTTGACGAGCGACTGTTGGCCAAGTTCTCGTACCTGGCCTGCGGTGATGTGTCCCCCATGCAGGCTGTCATCGGGTCCATAGCAGCACAGGAGGTCGTAAAGGTTAGTGCATGAAATCAGTTATCCAAGGCATGTACAATGTACATGTACATGTACAATGTACCTACATGTACATGTATAAGAATGTCAAATCCATTAAATTTTGCATGATGTCTTCTTTCCCTTCTCTCTCTCCCCCCCTCTCTCTCTCTCTCTCTCTCTCTCTTCCTCTCCCTCCCTCTCTCCCTCCCTCCCTCTTCCCTCTCATCCAGGCCTGCAGTGGCAAGTTCAATCCGATTATGCAGTGGTTCTACTTTGATGCTCTTGAGTGTCTCCCGGAGGACTTTGACCTCTTGCCAGAGGAGATGGTGAAGCTGCGGGGATCAAGGTACGACGGACAGGTTGCCGTGTTCGGAGCAGATTTTCAGAAGAAGCTGGAAAACCTCAAATACTTCGTGGTGAGTGTAAACTTAAGCATCGCAGAAACTTCTGAGGGGTAAAATATTTACATAATAATTGGCCAATGTTTGGGCACTGGAGCCTGGCTCCCAACCATTTTACTGTGCTAGAATATGTACATTTCGGTTCGACGACCATTACCTACTGTTTACTGGGTTCTCAATTGTGGACCCCTTACCTACCGTACTGTACAGGTTGGTGCAGGGGCCATTGGTTGTGAAATTTTGAAGAACTTTGCGATGATGGGTATTGGTGCAAGCCCCCAGGGGACTGTCTTCGTCACTGATATGGACATCATTGAGAAGAGCAACTTAAACAGACAATTCCTCTTCAGATCCTGGCACATACAGGTATATACGTGTACTTGACTGTGTATGTGTGTGAAGTATATGTATTTAAATTTTCATAAAAGTTTTTGATTTGCGTGTTATATACTCATAAAGAGATGCAGATTTCATGCTATCATGCTTACTACATAGTATATATATGTAGGGCAGACATATTTACATTGAAATGTGGTAAAGGGTCGTCACGTTAATATTTTTCTCCCAATTAATCTTGCTATTTCTCTCTCTCCAGAAACCGAAGAGCACTACAGCAGTTGAGTCGGCCCGTGCCATGAACCCAGCCTTCAACGCCATAGCTCACCAGAACAGGGTGGGGCCAGAGACAGAGAACGTCTATGATGATACCTTCTTTGAATCGCTCGATGGAGTTGCCAATGCCCTGGACAACGTCGACGCTAGTGAGTCAAAATATGTATGCAAGTAGAAGTTGTTCAATGCACACTTTATGGATATGTTGTTATGACGACCTTTACCTATATTAACTTTGTATTTTGACGACCTTTACCAATTGTTCAATGTCCCTCAGGATTGTACATGGATCGGCGCTGTGTCTACTACCGCAAACCACTGCTAGAGTCTGGAACTCTGGGTACAAAGGGCAACGTTCAGGTATGACAGTAATACCATATTATTATAGCCAGTTAAATTTGGCAGTTGAGCCCAAAATAGCTATTGCAAGAATATTAAATTTGGCGGTTCGGTACAGGATCACCATACGTACATGTACATGTATATAGCTAGCTACTAGCTACATGTACTGTACAGTTGAAATCATACAATCAAAGGTTAAACTGTCATCCGATTTACGGGGTTTTCCCCTCAGGTTGTGATTCCCCACCTGACGGAGAGCTATGGCTCCTCTCAAGACCCTCCCGAGAAGGAGGTACCCATCTGCACTCTCAAGAATTTCCCCAACGCCATAGAGCACACGCTCCAGTGGGCCAGGGACACATTCGAGGGACTCTTTACACACCCGGCCGAATATGTTAACGACTATATCACGTGAGTAAAACCCTGCTAATATAATAAAGTCACCAATAGAGTAAAATTCTGCAACTCGGTGTTCTCCCCAAGCTAAATTCAAGGCATGACAGGGAGGGAGGGCATACTTTGGAGTCTGTGGCCACATCAAAGCACATGGATTATCCCTCTTCCCACACCAAAGGAAGCTCTGTAGTGCTTGTTGAGCCGACATGCTTTACATGTAGGTATGCTAGGGAGAACACTGCAACTACATGTACATGTAATAATAAGTACACTTGTACATTATGTGAGTAAAACCCTGTTGAAAATCCTATAGCCAAATATGTTAATGACTATATCACATGAGTAAAACCCTGTTAATGTAAATCCTGCGACTACATGTAATAATAAGTACACTTGTACATTATGTGAGTAAAACCCTGCTGAAAATCCTATAGCCATAATAATAACATTTTATCAATCATAATACATGTACATGTGTGGATTTGGTTTGCATTTTTCTTGCAGGGATCCCAAGTTTGTTGATAGAATGGCCAAGCAACAGGGACAAACACCAGTGAGTTGATTCACGATAGCAATTAATATAACCATTCCTCGAGTCCTAGTTACAATGTCATGTAATGTACATGCATGACATTGTAGTGTGTTTGACACCTGTGTGTGAACAGTGTATGTATTCATTGCCTAGCAGCAAAATTCTCTGCAAAATGGTGCAAATTATCGGACTATAGTTGCTAGGTGTGTTAGTTCAGAGTTGAACACGAGCATTGGCAAACCTAAAATTTTGATCCAGCTACAAGGTTGACATAATATAATATACATACATGTATATGTACAATGTCATGTATGCACTTAAGCAAATATACCTATCTCTCTCTCTCTCCCTCCCCCTCCCCCCTCTCTCTCTCTCTCTCTTCCCCGACAGATCCTGATATTTGGTCAGATTCGTAAGAGCACCAGGACTGAGGAGGACAGGCCCACTAGCTTCGATGACTGCATCAAGTGGGCGAGGCTTCTCTTCCAGGAGCACTTCTACAACACCATAGCACAGCTCCTCTTCGTATTCCCTCCAGACCATGTAAGTACATGTACATGTAACAGGGCTGATCTAGCGGGGTGGATAGAGTAGCTAGCCACCTCCCTTTCACCAGTATAGTTGTAACTATGGGTAGCCAGTGCCCACCCCATCAGCCACCTTCCGTGCAAAATTTCTGGATCTGCACCTGAAGTATCATGGTGTGGTGGTTTACATGCAGTTAAAAGAATATTAACTTTAGCAGTAATGAGCATGCCTTATTGTCAGGGGCGAATACATGTACATGTACATGTACATGTACATGTAACTGAGTGTGGACTTCATGTGTTCTATAATAGCATAAATCTCTAGTTTTGACCCATTCTGCGTGCCCATACAAAAATTATGCCTCAAACTCCTTTAATTTTTATCAATCTGTGTTTTCTCTCTCCAGAAAACCTCTACAGGGCAGCCGTTCTGGTCGGGTCCAAAGCGCTGTCCCAAGGTCATAGAGTTCAACGCGGAGGAGTCGGTCCATCTTGACTTCATTGAGGCGTCGGCCATACTCTTTGCTGAGACATATGGAATCAAACGTAAAGATTCATAGAGACATGTAGATTTTTAAGTGGGGGGGGGGGGGGGGTGAGAGCCTTGAAGTGATGAAAAATGTACTCATGTACAATGTATAGCTGTACTGACCTGTTATTTCCGAGAGTAGGTGCCAGTGTGACTCATACATGTACCGTAGATTTATTCAACATTTCTCTTGTACACAGTGTTCTCTGTTTCATGCATTTAAGCGATTCTAAACGTCTCTTTTCATTGTACATACATGTACATGTACAGGTCCTGAGAATCATCGAGACTACATCAAGAGTAAAGTTGTGTCGGTGGAGGTGCCTCCCTTCAAGCCAAAGTCCAACGTGACCATCCACACCACAGACAGCGAGGCAAGGGCAGCTGAGCAGGGATCTGCAGGTTAGTCACTATAATATTACCGTAGATATAAAAAATTCTCGTCGATGACCTTTTCCGACGAAAATTAAACACGCGAAATATTTTATGTAATGTACATCGACCCATACCTATTTTGGTCGCTAAAGTCTGGTGACGAAATTTAGACTATGCGACAAATTTACAAGCGAAATATTTTACCGGCGAAAATATCCTGATCTACGGTATGATCTACCCCTGACGGTATCTATGCTGATAGTGGTAGTGCACCCTAGCTGGTGGAAAAGGGTGTAGAGGTAGTGTAGATTTTGAAGCTTTTTGAGCATGAATAAGTATTGATTCTCCCTCTCCCTCCCTTCTCTCTCTCTCTCCCTCTCTCTCTCTCTCTCCCTCTCTCTCTCTCTCTCTCTCTCTCTCTCTCTCTCTCTTTCTCTCCCTCTCTCCCCAGCTGATGAAGAAGTTTCTCAAGCTAAGAAGACTCTGCCCACTAGAGAAAGCTTAAAGGGATTTAAGATGTTTCCTCTTGACTTTGAGAAGGTTAGAGCAACCTTATGCACGAGTTGATCTATATCTGCAAGTGTTTTGGTATTCATGTATTTTATTGTCATGTGATTGTCATGTGACTGCAGGATGACGACACTAACTTCCACATGGACTTTATCGTGGCAGCTTCCAACTTGAGAGCGGCAAACTACAGTATCCCTCCAGCTGACCGACATAAGGTATATACATGTAGGACGTTTATCAGAGTATATACTCTGGTACTCTCTCTATGAGTGAAGGGAGGGAGGAGTGAAGTAGTGGAGAGAGAGTGAGAGACGAGGAGGGAGAGAGAGATAGAGGTAGAAAGGGAGAGGGAGAGGGCCAGGGAGGGAGAGAGAGAGAGAGAGAAGGAATTCCAAAGCCTGTAACTTATGCAAATCCTTCATGCTCACTACAAATTATTTCATTCTGTGAATTCATTTATCATAAATGGTTAACCATTTGAAGCACGTTGTGTACTCTCTGTTTCTCCCCAGAGTAAAGGCATTGCTGGTAAGATCATCCCTGCGATAGCTACCACTACGTCTCTGGTCGTGGGTCTGGTTGCCCTGGAGCTGTACAAGGTATGCGTGGAATGTTACTAATTAGTTGTAGTCCATCTGCTAAGCTGTTGTGGTGTGGGACCACTCCCTGCATGCCCTGGTTTGCTTGCATGGGGGGTAGGGTAGGGTATATACCCTAGGGACTGATCGAGCGCCAAGTGTCCGGTAAAAATGAAAAAGGGAGAGAGATCATGAAAAAATTTCAATGCAAAGGCATTCGTGCTGGTAGAGTTGAGACACCTGCAAAACATTTCAAGGGTACAATGTAACATGGTGGTACTTAACCAATTCCCAATTCTCAATCCTTGGTGTAGTATATACACATGTAGATCGATTGCAATCAACTCATTCGTTCAAATTTTCACATTCCTATGGTTCATGTGAAGATTGTATACGTTATCTTGAGCTTGTGCAAAATAGCATAATCTGTTGTATAGTATTGAGTGTCGGCTGTGGATATTTTAACCCACCCCCCCTCTCCTTCACTCTCTCTCTCCAGCTGACGAACAAGAGTAAAAAGCTGGAGACATACAAGAATGGATTCATCAACCTGGCCCTGCCCTTCTTTGGCTTCTCTGAGCCGATCGCCGCACCAGTCACAAAGGTACAGTAGCTACATGTACATGCACATGTACATGTATATGTAGTTTAAGTTACGGTTTTTTACCAAGTAGTATTTCATTGGCGGCACATACATTGTACATTGTATTATGTAAAAATTTATAATTTTATGGTCACAGTCTTTATTGGCGATCGTATTTGATGTAAACAATGGAGCTTGCCAGGGATCAGGGATACTTAAGAATTTAAGCCTTTTAACTTACTGTACATGTAGTACGAGACTGATACTGTATTTTATGGGAAAGAACAGTTAGAGTAAGTTACTAGTTCCGCATTGAATTTCATAACTATGGGAATTACTGGTAATCTGGTATAAAAAATTGGAATTTTTGGCTGAAACTACTCACCACGGGCTTGATGTTGGACCATCCTCCACCAGTTGTAACTGTTTGTAATTGTATACTAATTGAGGGGATGTACATGTAAGTGCATGTACGTGTACCTGTATCCACTCTGATGCAGGAAAATCACTATAATAATAACAACACAATCGAAGAGCGGTGAACATTAAAGGGTATTCATGGCGTATAAAACCACTAAAGGGATGTTTATGCACCATCTACCATTCATTAGTGGCTTTCCTGTGATATACATTATACCCTGTCCTTTGTATCCTCTTGATAGTATTGACCGAGTAGTGTTTCATGAGTCCTTAGTATGATGGAGTCCCTCCTAGTAGTATTATCACTTATACATGTAGATCTAGGCAGGATATCCTGATTGTAATAGGGCTCATCCTGATCGTAACAGGAGCACTTCAATAGAAATCCATGTAGAGCCTCTAGTGTACCTTACACCCCTGAAGTGAGAGCTTGTACGACGTACATGTATATCCTCAAATCATGACACTGTGTCGTGATTTCAGTGGCTTGGAGGAAGAGAGGGAGGCACCCTCTCTCATCGAAATTGTAGTGGGGCTGCTTCCTTTCCTCCTTTGTTTAGACCTCATTGCTGTATACATTTCCTGATTTTGGTATTGGAGTAATAATTCCTTTTCTCTTTTGTGTTCCTGTTTGTCTATCCCATCTCTTCTCTCTCTCTCTCTCTCTCTCTCTCTCTCTCTCTCTCTCTCTCTCTCTCTCACACACACACTCACTCCTCTCCCTCTCCCTCTCCCTTCCTCCCCCCCCTCTCTCTCCCCCCCTCTCTCTCTCTCTCTCTCTCTTCCTCTCTCTCATGCTACGTTCACACCAATACAGTACTATGACATTGAGTGGACCTTGTGGGATCGTTTTGACGTCAAGGGTTTGAAGGACGATGGCAGTGAGATGACGCTGGGAGAGTTCATTGAGTACTTCAAGACTCAGCACAAACTGGACATCAACATGCTCTCCTACGATGTGTCCATCCTCTACTCCTTCTTCATGCAAAAGACAAAGGTTGAAGCAAGAATGGGCATGCCGTAAGTCATGTGACAGTCATGTGATCATCATGTGATGTACATGTACAGGCAACTCATTAGAGCAAAATCAAAGAGCGGTGCTGTGGTTAAACATCAAAGGGTGTTTGTGGTTTCAAAAAACACATCAATTGCAAAACGGCTTTTTAAGAGCGGTGCTGCGCCACTCTACCGCTCTTTAGTGACTTCCCTGATGTATAGCATAGTTTTTATGGTACATGTATATACATGATGGCTTGCATAATAATTATTATTTTTATTATTTTCACTGACAGAATGTCCAAGGTTGCCATGGAGGCCAGTAAAAAGCCAATTCGTCCTGACGTTCGTAACCTCGTTCTAGAGATCTGCTGTACGGATGAAAGCGGCGAAGATGCCGAAGTTCCTTACATCAAGTACAACTTTCGATAAACTTGAAATCGTGCCCAAAAAACACTGAGTGAAACGAGTATTGAAACAGTACACCAGCTTAGACTTTATAATTATGTATAATATTATTATATAATTATTATTGAGTTAGGACTATTATTATTTATCTTGGAAATTCTCAATGTGTAGAATTCGTGCCGTTGTGTAATGTAATAATTTATCCACCCATTAGGTTTAATTGGGGTAACATACATAAAATTAATTATTATTATCATGGTGGTGGTCAATATTGTATCTTTCCGTCTTCCGTCTGTGTCTACATGTGTGTACGTCTGTGAGTGTCCAGGCGTGTCAGTTGCTGAGCCAAGCTAATAACACTTTTTATTGAAACTTGATTGCTAATAATGTACAATTTTGACATCGTGTGACATGCATAATAATAATATGTCTCTCCCTGACCGTCTGTACTGTATTGCCGTACCGTGCGGGCGGGCGGCGGCCCCGGCTGGGAGTGGCGTGGGGACAGACTGGGGTGGACCTCCTCTACTGGACGACTGTCTCACGGGTACGTACATCACAACCATCTGTACGGTAATTTTTTTTTCGAATTATAATTCGTTCTGTGATCATGCATGCACAGCATAATAATAATTATTATTATATATGCAATACCATAATAATAAAGAAAAAGAGTACTGTGATTATTATTAGATAGCATAATGTCTGGCTCACCTCTGAACCATAGAGCAAGTACATCCTAATAATAATAATATTATTATGTGTCGAGTGTTGTTTGTGATTTTTGATAATAATTGGTGTCATGATCTGCCCAATGGTGCATGTAGAATGCACCACACCCGACCATGAGCTCAATACACTTCACACCCACTTGCGTGACCGACTGTCATGGGAATAATATTACCTGCATGGCTAGTCCATGGAGAAAACACTCCCTCAATTGATACTGTCAACATCCGTGACCTTAATTGCATGCATGTATAGATACTGATTCAATGCATAACACTATAGAATCTGATATGATCTGATATGACCTTAATAGCTGATTTGAATTCGAATGTGTGTACATTAATTTTTAATTTGTTGCAGCTGGATTCTATGGGATAGGTGTACCTGATAAGTTAATAAGGCACTGGGAGGTGATTCCCCAAGGGTTTGTAGCATTTTTGAGCCTCCATGTATGTACTGATGATAAGGTTACATTACTTTATTTAATAATTGAACTGGAGCTTGTGATGGTAATTAAATCCTTCGTTTGAAGGGATTAAGCATTAAATTGATTATATTCACTGTCTGCAAGTGAGTGCTCATGGCTTGCATGGGATCGTTTCATCGATTAAACCCTATTACCTAAGCTAAATGTCATTACCATTGGCCACAAAATCTGAGAATATTTCCTCAAATCGTGTCCACTTAAGTCCTAATCATACACCTGATACTCCAAACTTTGCCAAACACACTCCCTTTGCTCAACCATATCACATGAACCCTCCTGCACTTCATGCAATCAGCATGCAGGTCATTTTTCAGCTGTGTTGTCACACTGCAGTATAGAGTGCATGTGATGATAACATTATAAACAGTGTAGACTGGGTGATGAATCAATGTATTAATAGCCACCTCAGATCATGTAACAGCTGCCCTGGCTGTATTGAATATGTGGTTTTGTAAATGAAGTGATCAAGGCATACCAGAGAGATCTATCTGGAGGGTGCAGTATCCAGCTATGTACAAGCACTATGCACTATTAGTATACAGTACAGCTGCAAGCTGTTTATCACTTTATACACTCAATATGCACCCATCTGGTGTGGCCTGCATGCTTTGTTGCCTCTAGCATCCTGTGACTACACTAACTCTGGACCTCCACCCAGTACACTCCTACAGGTCATTTGAGTACACAGTGTCCATGTGTGCGTGCATAGTTAGTCTGTACTGAATGTCTTAGAGTATTCAAGTGTGTGTGCATGTGAGCTCATAATATTATTGATTATCGTTGTAGCTATTAGCTCAGGAATATTTGGCATTTTCGTATCGTAGTGAACTGTAATATAATATTTATAGTAGCTATAGATACTTAGTGTACTGCTCAGTAGTCACGGATTTTAATAGTGTAGACTATATATACAGTATGTCCAGTCCCATGTGAAATCAGTTGTGAGCTACAAGGAGATATTTTAGGAAGTCACAAAATATAAATTTCAAAGGACACATCTCGACATTATCATAATCTGAGAGCTCCAGTCAGTGTGATAAAGCCAACCAAGTTGTAGAGTTCCTGTGGTTCCTGTGCTTCTGAAGCTGACCTTGGAATTAATTATAAGAACTATCACAATCATGAGGTTAGCAATCTCCTGTATAGCTTTATTACTATCAGTGTGCATGTTCAAGATCAGTTTGCATGCAGGGGCTGATCCTGGGCAAGATCGGAGGCTAGGGTGAAATGAGGGGTGCTGATCATGTCCACACGCCTAGCTCCATTTGCTCCTTAGTACTATAGGACAATGTACCATACGTTGCTAGCCAGTCAGTATCCATTATGCATGCCTTTAGTAGCTCTACATTATAATTATGAGCCAACCACCATCTTGAAATTTTCTGGATCAATCCCCTACATGGTTTTAATTAGCTGTTAATAATCTTGCTAGCTATCAGCATGATGAGATGTAGGAATTAAGAGCTCGTGGTGGATACTATTTGATTGGTAATAAAATCTATTCTGCGTCTATGCAGATCTTGGTTCTATGTTTGGCTGATTTCCATGATAATTTGGAGGACTACGGATGCTCAGTATGACTCATGTCACTTCGATGGTAAGCCACAACAGTATAACCAACCAACTTTGATTATATACTGTAGCCATTTTGCATGCATGCTACTTTGCTTATTGATTGCCAAAATTATAATAAGGCATGTGATAGTAGATCTTTCTCTAACCTGTGCATGATCCCAGAAGAAGCCTCGAAAATCCCCCCCCCCCCCCCCCCCCCCCCCCCCAAGAAGAGAGGTAGACCATTAAGGACCTAGTGGTTTCTTAATAAGCTGGTGTTGATTGGTCTCTGACCAGCTTAATAGCTACCTATGGTTGTAATCATCTTAGTCATTGACTCAATCTGATTGCAGCCAAATTCGTCCTAGGTTAAAATTATTTTCTGGAATTTCCTAGGTTAGCCATTAACAATTTTGCTTAAAATTAATCATCACATGTCATAGCTCCTTCACAGGCAGCTTTCACATAATAATATATAATAATATTATGACTTTGTTTATTGGGCTACCCCTCTTTTAATTTGAAATGATCGGGATGACTGGTTATAGTCAAATAGCTACAACAAGGAGATTTAATCACATTTTAAAGTTAGGGCACATGAATACTTGCAGACTTCACTAATTTTGGTTATTCATGCATACATATGCATGCAGACTACCACTCGGTCCTGATTGAAAACAGCATGTCCAGCTACTTCTACCTCAGTCTACCTGGAGTGTGTGATCCTAGGGGAGATGTCTCCCTCCGCCTGCTCACTATGCTAAGCCAACCTGAAGAAGGCAAGGATCTATTCGTGGACTTTAATAACGCGAATCCGAAAGAGAGTGAAAGACCGATCAGAAATCGGTTCGACGTGACACCGTCCTGCGTGGCGTTCAGTGTGGGGAATGTCCGAGGATCATCCGTACTCATTCAGGCCGATAGTGGTGCACCACTGCTGACTATTGGCACTAGCACCATTCAACTATCGATTCCGGGCGGAGCTTCAGTTAGCTTTGATGTGAGTGAAATCGACATCAACACTAGAGTGCAACGGCTGCAGATCTGCATGAACAGCACGGACGCAGTGTTTTATCTAGACTGTGAGGAAATCGAGACGAAGCCGTTTACCGTGAGCAGTTCTGGGATTAATTTTGTATCCATCCTTGGCGAAAGGAATGCAACTACCCTTGAATACAAGAACTTCTTTGATGTGAGTTAAAGGTGACACTATATCAACTGTGTAGCCATGCAGGGAGCAAGAGTCCCCCTTATTTTGGGATGCATAGACTTTCTTGTCTGTGTACTTTAGGTATGAGGTAGCCACTATGACTCTGTGACAGACAATCCCATCGTGAGGCACTGCCTTAGCTAGGAACGCTGGCTAGGGTCCAAATTTGATGGTGTTGAAAAAATTTAGTCAATGTGTAGTTGTGATTAAGTCTTTCACATACTTCAAAGATGCTCGTAGGCATAACTAGACCAATTATTCCAATGACTAGTAATTACTTATTCTATTGTGCTCAGCAAAGTCGTCCATTAAAATTTTAGTCTAATTATCAAAGCAAATTTTTGTATTGTTACTACACACGTCGTCATGTGTGGGAGGAGGGAGGGAGAGAGAGGGAGAGAGAGAAAGAGAGAGAGTCTGAGAGAGAGAGAGAGAGAGAGAGAGAGGGAGAGAGAGAGAAAGGGAGGGAGTGAAGGAGGGAGAGAAGGGAAGAAGGGGAGAGAGGGAGGAGCTGAGAGGGAAAGAAACTCAAAAGGTGGAATTTGGCAGAGAGGTCAAGGGAAAAAGGGAGCACTAGTATTGTACATAAAACCCTCTCTATCTTCCATAGGGAGCAGTTCAGCAACTCTACACTGTTCAATGTAGTGACCAGGATGTTGACTTGGAGGTGCTGTCTATAATACAGTGTCAGAGTATACCAGCTAATGGTGATGAGGGTGGAACTGGCTGCTCACAAAAAGTGCGATCTAACGTCACGCAAGTCCTCAATGAAGTGGTATGCATAAAATATTTATTCATTTTTTATGGCCGCTATACAAGGGAAGCTATTGAAGCAGTGGATCATGACATTGTCAATTAAATCAATGGTCTCTAGAGAACTTTAGGCCCTCAGTGGCACCCTCGAGCTCATTTTTCTTGAGATGCTACAGCTTCAGGTCTTTGGGTCTCGAAATCCTTGGATTTGGCGTTTAATTTTAGCTAAACTATAATGGCTAGTAGCTGAATCGTAGCTGCTACTAAAAATGAATTTCCTGAACTATAGGTTTCTGAGCTTCCCAGACCACCTGAGGACATGCAGGCCTTCTGTGATGTCATTGTTTGGCGTAATGTGCCAGCAATCTCTCCCACGAGTATAATCGGCTACGACGTGAGATTATTCAATCCTGTCACTGAAGAGGAAGTAATACGGAAGAGTCAAGGTTATGCGACATTTTATACTCTCAAGGCCGAGGATGCGTGCTTTAAACAAGAGATGACTATGGTACAGGTAAGCCTGACATAATAGATACAATGCAACTTCTCTATCATGGATATATGTTGAAGTTTACAGGGATCCATTAAGTCAAGTTAGAGGATGGGCCCGGGAGCATAGATATTTCCCTCTCCCCACCCCCAATATCGAATGCAGGGACTAGCAATCTAGTCTTAGCTGCAGCTACCAACCACTGCCCTTAGAGCCCCTAAACTTGATGAAATGTGTTGTGTGATTACAGCCGAGATCCTTAGTAGAGAGGTTCCATGTGCACTCTACCAACTAAGCAATGAAGATGATGCTATATTATATTGGTCAGCAGATATTCTATTTTTATGCAGATCCGGGTGAATTTGATCGCTTCTGACCTTTTTGACCCTTTCAGTGCATTCAGTTTACCCATAGATTTAAGTAAGCCTTGATTCATAATTACTATGGCATGATCAGCACTTACAACACATTAACTTTTGCAGGATGTGGACCACCAGCAGTTCCAAGTAAGTTAATTTTTTGTGAAAGCCTATTATACAATAAAAGCCTTTAACTGATCGATTATTGCTGATTATGCTCAGGTGTTTATTTCGAGCTAAATGGGAATATTATATACGAGAACAACAGCACTGTGTACATGTCTGACATTGGAGAGAACAAGCATGCCCTGATGTGCAGAACTAACGCGCCAGGTTGCTGCAAAGCCGGTGCAACAGGAGAATTCTTCTATCCAAGTGGAGTAGCAGTGTCGATAATGAAGTTTGGGCATAAGCTCTATCGTGACAGAGGAGAGGGTGTTGTGAGGCTCAACAGAAGAATTATTCCGGGATTTGAAGAAAGTATGCCGCCTCCACTGGGCACATACAGTTGTCGAGTGCCAGATGCCTGTGGTAGGGAACAGAGAGTGTTCATAAACCTGAAGTAGCTATATAGCTAGCTAGCTGGATCTAGCCAGGCAAAGTAGAGCTTTAAAAATCGTTATAATATCATGGGCCACACGGCTAATGAGTATGTACAATCATGTATTGTTGTTATACAGCTGCTAAATATTAAATTTTTTGTTTGAGCTTCAAAATTTCCTTGGATGTTGCTTTGCGCATGCGCATTGGTAAGTGGTACTTTTTGCGCATGCGCAAAAAGTACCACGTATTGCGGTAGGTCCGCGCGTATGCTAAGAGCGTGTTCAGGGTAGCTACTTAACAGCTATGGAATCCGATCTCATCATAATTTAAAGGTGCTAAGCTAAGAACGTGTTCAGGGCACTTACCAGCTGTGGAATCCGATCTCATCATAATTAAATTTTAAAGGTTGCTAAGCTAAGAACGTGTTTACCCGCTGTGAAATCCGATCTCATCATAATAATTAATTTTAAAAGTGCTAAGCTAAGAACGTGTTCGCTGTGGAATCCGATCTCAACATCAATGGTTTCTTTACTGAAGCTGCTGCATAATTATGATGCTTTTAATAATAATATTATTAAATACGATGATGATTGTGAACCCCCTCAAGTAATTGACTGGGAGCAGGAGGGGGAGCCTCATATCGTGCATCAGTACATGATGGTATGCCTTATAGTAATGGTAGTACTAGTCATACCATGCGATAAGCCCTTGATCGTATTAAAAGAACATTATTAATTATTACTGCAGAAAATATAAAATTTAATATGCAAGCAGCTAGGAAAAAAGCTGATCATGAATGATGAATTATTAAAACCATTGAGATTTGAGGTGGCTAGTAGTTAATAAGAGATGTAGCCATCATCTTTGCTACAAAGTTCTTTGGACAATTTAATGATGTAATCTCTTGCCTTGGGCCATGCTTTCTCTCCCACGAGTCTGTACTGAGCCGAGACGAGTGGTGCGTGCATTAAAGCACTCGCAAGCTCTTTGTCGTCTTCTAGCAGATCTTCCACTGCAGGTGGATGGCAGCCTATCTCTTCTGCAAGCATGTCTAAGTATCCAAATGAGTCAAATAGAAAGCTAAATTTCTCCCTGTAGAGAAGAGATTCCTTTCGTTCTTGAATCTCGGCTTCGAATTCACTCAATTCCTCCTTGCTGTACAGTAGGCCGTCGCCATTTATGGGTCTGCATGCCCAGGACTCAGCCAGCCACCTGCTTTGCATCTCTGCTATTGGAAAAAGTGACGGTAGAGATGAGGTCATTCCGACGAAAGCAATTCCCTGGAGTTGCTCCTGTGTTGGAAGCATGTGTCGATAAAACTTTGCTTTCGCTTGTTCCTTTCTGTCCCAGACTCCGTCGAGGAAATGAAAAGCTGTGGTGTAGCCTGTACAGAAGACTATAACGTCGATGTCATCCAGTGTGGTGTCATCAGATAGGATAACTCCCGTTTCTGTGAAGTGATCAATGGAAGAAGTTAGGTGCACCTGCCCAGATTGAATAGCGTTATTTATCCGTGGTACGTCGGTAATAGCCAAACCGTCTCCCGGAATCCGAGGATCAGGATGCACTTTGCACTGATTGAGTGGGTGAAGCCAGGTCGATAATTTTCCATTTTCCCCGAAAACCTCTTGTGGTTGGCCGTTCCTGGTAATGTTGTGGTCCCACGGCTTCCCGTTGGATTCCAAATATCGCGAAAAAGCCCAGTGGTTGTGGTCAATTGTGTCTCTATCCGAGCCAGTGACGGCCCAATAGATCTCGGCATTAACGTTGAGAGCATTGCACACCATTTCCGTACCCGAAAAGCCTCCACCGGCGACTAGTACGCGTTTGTTCTTGAATACATCGTCTCGGCGGATTTGCATGCTGTGCAGCAGCGCGTTGTTGAAAATCTCCATTCCCTGATAAACCGGCATCAAAGGATGAGTAAATTTACTGCTAGCAACCACCACCAAATCGTAAGTTTCCATCTCGCTTCGTCCGTCACGCTCGAAGTGTACTTCCCACCTGCGCACGTCACGTGCCGACGCAGCCGAACTCGGTGCGTGGCGGAGATCGATAACGGTGCAATTCAGCTCGATATGGTCGTGAAGGCAGAAGTGATTGGCATAATCTTGCAGATAGCGCAAGTATTCGGAATGTCTTAGTATGTCTGGCATAGAATCGGGGACGGGAAAATCGGAAAATTGCGTCATAATCTTGGATGTATTCTGTATCAAGGAATGGTAGCAGCCGCTGATGTACTTGCGCGGATCGTTGGGCAGGGTGGCGTATTCTTTAGCATTATCCTCTTGGTAGTTCCAGAGTCCTCCGATGGAAGGCTGTTGCTCGTATGCGGTGACATCGTGGCCTGCTTCCAAAAAATTCTTGATAGCAGCAAGCCCAACTGGCCCTGCTCCAATTATCGCAACCTTCTTGCATGCCATGTCCATAATTAATTTTGTCGATTCTTCAATGTCCACTGAGTATCGATTCTCGAGTTTGAATGAAATAGCATACACAGCTTTTCACTTTTATAGTTTAGTGTGCAGCCATGCAGAGAATGTTATGCTTGCATGTATATTAAATTGGATCAAAGTTGCCCTATTAAAGCCACAGAGGATGCAGGAAATTCTTAAGGAACTTAAGCTGAAATTTTAGCTTCTGTCATGACAGATAAAAACTAACCCAGGAAGCTTAAAAACCCTTTATGGTAGGCAACATTACGGATATAGATGACAGCTTTATATTTCGTCCTGCCCCCGCATCCTATTCATCCTTATCGGAGATCCTAATTAGATTTATTGGTGGATGGTTATGACGCAATCACTTCGGCGAGCTGGGCTAGCTGCCCGCGCGCGAGAAATTAAATGCGCATGCGCGTAATCTGTCAAAATGTCGACCGGGGTCAATGCTTTCAAGATGAACAGGGGTGGCTTCGATTATGCCTTCATCAAACCTCCACCGAAGCACCTCGAGTGCCCCGTGTGTCTTCTCGTTCTCAAAGAGCCTCACGTCAGCAGCTGCTGTGGAAATCACTTCTGTCGCGCGTGTATCCAGCGAGTTCAAATCGACACCAAGCCATGCCCACTTTGCCAGGACACCGACTTCAGTGTAATGCTCCATAAGGGCGTCATGAGAGAGGTGAACTCATTGGAGGTCAAGTGCCCGAACGAAGGAGCCGGGTGCCCGTGGAAAGGCGAGCTGGGGATCCTCGATAACCACATGAGTGGAGGTCCGAGGGCCAAAGATGGTGGGTGTGGCTACGTGGAGGTAGAGTGTGTTCATGGATGTGGCCGCTATCTCCAAAGGCGTCTTCTTCAAGAGCACCAGGAGGAGATTTGTCCAAATCGCCCCTTCGAGATACAGCTGACTAGCAGCCTCCGAAAGATCAAGGGCGTTCTCGAGGAAAATGAGAAATTAAAACGAGAGGTTTCCAAGCTGAGAGACAAAGTGAGCTCGTTTGAAGAAGAGAATAGTAATCTTAAGAGCCGTGTTGCCAAGCTTGAGCGAAATGAGAAGCAGAAAGCAAGTCTAGGGTCTAACCAAGAAGTCGAGGTTTTGAAATTTGAGGTGAAGGAGTTGCAAACAACTCAAACCAGGCAAGTCAACAGGTCAAATCAGGAGCTGCAATCCGTCAAAAGAGACCTTGAACAATTTAAGCTCGAGCAAAAGATTTCTCCAAGTTTCAGACGAATTCCTGCTAAGCCCATCGATCCTCTAAATGTGGTCATGGTTGAGGATCTGAAAACGAAGGGAATTCTGAAAACGGAGCGAGTCGAAGAGACGATGAAGGCTATCGATCGCAAGCACTATGCTCCAGCCAACCACTACGTCGATTCACCGCAGTCGATCGGTCACAACACTTCTATTAGTGCTCCCCACATGCACGCTCACACGCTTGAGCTTCTAAAAGATGTCTTAAAAGATGGAGCGACTGTCTTAGACGTTGGATCTGGGAGTGGCTACCTCACAGCATGCATGGCGTACATGAGCGCTCCCTCTGGATACGCTGTGGGGATCGACCGAGTGAGAGAGCTTACCGTTCAAGCCACCGTAAATATCAAGAATGACAACCCGGAGCTTTTGCGTTATAACGTGTTCATGGTGACGGGGGATGGACATGACGGATACTCGGTCAAAGCTCCCTATGATGTCATACATGTGGGCGGGGCCACTCCGACGGTGCCCCAGGCGCTCTACGACCAGTTGAAGTGTGGAGGACGAATGATCATTCCCGTTGGACCCCAGGGAGGGAGCCAGTACCTTGAGCAACATGATAAGAAGTCGGACGGCAGTATAGTGAGGAAGAAGCTAATGGGAGTGCGATATGGACCTTTGCTGAAATTTTAGTGACTCTATAGTGCTAATTAGGTAGTGGTTTTCTTATTTTTTTCCTAGTTTCACACTACTTTTTTTGTTCAATGATTATTATTATTAATTTTTTTATAGTAATGAACCCTTGACCATCTCCCCAGTAGCTGCACAGTGAAATGGTGCATGTGGTAAAAGGTCGTCAATAGAATGCGTACACATCGATCGATGCTGGCCCCAGAAATCATGGAGATGGCGTCTAAGATCGACTCTCAACCTTGATAGCGACAAGTTTCGATGCTTCAATCACAGAGACGAACTCGACAACACAGTATTCCTTCCGAAGTTCAGGTTGGTCACGCTGCTGCAGTCGCGCGCGGGCCAGCCCCTTGTGGCAGTGATGCATGCTATATATAGCGCAAGGCTAGCTTTATTTATCCATGGCATTACGTAAGCCAAGAAAACACGTGAAGTTCAACCAACAGTACTTCTCAGAGAAAGTAGCGCTCAGCTTGTAATCTATTCGCTGGATACACGCGTAAGATACTCTACATATTTACTGATTTTCAAGTCTCAGAAAGGCTCCAGCGAGGCCCTGAATTTTCTCATAATTACCTCATAGATTACACCATAGGTTTCATCATAATTACACTATAATTACCTCATAACCACAGAAAAGTAAATTGTTACTGGGGAGATAATAATAATGAACAGAAGTGATGTCACTATAATGATCATAATAATCTTATGGTAAGTATTATTATTAGCTGACCTATGTAATAATATTATTATCCATATAAGGTCATGGAGGCTGTTCAAGTACTCTGTTTTATTGTTATTATTAGTCACACAATGCATGCACCAGTTGGCTAGTCATGAAGTATTATCTACTAGGACTCCTGCTTTGTGCCTTCAGTATCAGTTTTGCCTGTGTAACAGCACAGACTTGTCCTCCAAGATTTTTAGGTGAGATCTATTATAGTAGCAACAGATGGAGTAGGTTTGATTCTTCTGAATCAATACGTGTAGTCAACTCCATTCACTCAATGTAAAATTCTACAAGTATAGGTCCCTTAACTGATGGAGTTCATCCTGAGCTGATTCGTAGTGACAGTGGTCTTCTCCTTGGCATCAGAGTGTCATGGTCATGGCTATCAAGTGACCCAGTCGAATGTTTTCAGTCACCAAGAGTTCAACTTTTATCTAATTTTAGAATTGTAATTCAAAAACCACTTGATTCCATCAGTCGTAACAACTCAGTAGAATTTAATAGTATTGATCTAGACTGTAACCAGATGTACTCACCAAGAGTGAGAGCTACTCTCAGTACTATTGAACGATTTGAGAATGGAAATGACACATTTTTTGGAGGTAGCTACATGATTGTACTTTGTATGAGCATTTTCCCAGACTTAGATTCTTATATTTTGTGCAAATTGAATACTCTAGGTTCAATGACATCTCCACCTGCAGTACTCCCCAGAGTGTGTGTTGGACCATCAATATCACCACAACATCAAGGCAGAGTCAACATCTCCTGGGACCCTCTTCCCTGTCACCTTCAGAATGGAGCTGATATCACTAACTACATCATACAGTACACCCGCTTATCAACTGGTGTAGCAACAAGGATCACTGGCTTTCATAGTGGTGTGAACTGCAGACAAGCAGTTGGTGGTCTTTACTCATGTGTGGTGGCTGAGTCACTGATCCCCAGTAACCAAGCTTACAGCATTCAAGTTGCTGCTCAAAACAACTATGGCGAGGGTATATTCAGTGACCCTATCAATGTATCTCTTCCAGTATCCAGTAGGTGCCAGTTGAAATAAGTAGAATTTGTGTTAATTTATTCACTCTCAGGCTCAACTTGTACTAATTCATCGGATGCAAGAAATCGTGTTGCTAGTACCATCTCAATGCCTATTAATAATATAGGTACCTCATCAGATGTAGATATTGTTATCATGTCAATTATACCTAGCTCCCGATGCCTCAATATCTATAGATGGTATTGCTACAACACCTCTATAGATATCTTTAATATAAAAATTAATTTTATGTTTATAGATGTAGCCAGTGCTATTTTACTGGGCCAGTACCATAGCGATGCTAGCAATTGTGTATCATTTTCTACATGTATTACTGATGTCTGCTTGTTTTGTTGTATTATTATGTAATAATTATGACTTGTGGTAAGAATGTATAGTAATTACGGAAATGTCTCTATTATTATCTCACATTGTATGCTGCATTTAATTTAGCTACAGATGTTTTGATAGCAGCCATCACCACGAATTCTATTACACCTGATTCAAAGGGTATTGACCATTCAACAGGTACCATTGTTTATTCCAGAAGAGTTATAATTATTAGTACAGTAACTATGACAGTAACCTCTTCTAACACGGCAGCGACTGCAGTGTTGATCAATTGCAAATGCACATGTCAGGAAGGTAAATCACAAATATTATAATAGAACATTGTGTACATGCATGCTATAGCATCCTCAAAATATTACCATATAATTGAATTGTTTAATAATTATGCACACATGCATGGATGGATCTGGTTTGTTTCCATAAAATTGCTAACTATATAATATAGGCATACCACACTGGTGCATCTATAATAAAATAGTAATAATAATTATTAATATGTAGCTATAACTGTCGATTTAGCTAATGAGACATATTTAGGATCTTAAATAAATAATAAACAGATTAGCTAGCTGAGAGTAAACACTTTCAGTGACAGGTCAACTAATTTAAAAGTTATGTGTGTACAAGTATGTGCCTGTGTCAGTGTATGTGAATATGCAAACTCTTTCAGCTTGGATAGTGATGGGAACAGTTGTCGCTGTAATTGTGATCATTGCTGGAATTGTGATAACTACTCTACTCATTATCATTTATGTGCTCTGGAAAAGGTATAAATATATACGTACCCCACCATAATAATATTATTAGTTCTATTGACCACATGATTATTGTAATTATTGACGTGTACAGGCTTGGGTTCAGTAAAGCAGAAAAAGAGCAGTCCTTACAACATGGCAAAAGGTACATGTTCCTTTTATCATTATCACAAATTAGCAAGAAATTCAATACGTATTATTAAATTTTTCTAATAATGTTATTATCATTAGAGAGGGAATTGACATGAAGGAGTGCTCAGCCTATGGAAAGGTGATTTATCCACAAACAGCCACTGAACAACCTCACATCTATGAGACTGCAACATGATTACTGTTTCTGGGTGTAGCTACAATCATGTTAGCTTTCATACCTAAACATGTTTACATAATGTCTTTGTGTCCCTCCCTCCACACACCCCTGTCAATAAAATGCTGACAATATATTAGGTTGTGCGTTTTGTACACTCTGAAACTTTCATTAAATACGGTTGTGTATTGACCTTGTTTTATTGTCATAATATAGCATTATAATCTTGTGAACTATAGTATGCATGTAGAATATTGCCATATAAGGTCATACAAGCTCATTATTATTTGTATTTAACCATACTTACATTAGTATCAATTTGCATCTGTGGCTTCTCATGATGAACAGCAAATATTATCTGTTCAGAGTCTCTTTATGTGCCATCAGTATCAGTAACTATTTTGCCTGTGTCTCAGCACAGAGTCTGACTTGTCCTGTCAGAATATTAGGTGAAGTCTATAATAGTATTATAGTAGCTAATAGCTAGGTTTGATTCTGCTAATAAACCCTACTATCAGGTCCCTTAACTGATGGAGTTGATGCTGAGCTGATTCGTAGTGACAGTGGTCTTCTCCTTGGCATCAGAGTGTCATGGTCATGGCCATCATTGCAAGTGACCCAGTCGAATGTTTTCAGTCACCAAGAGTTAAACTTATACCTGATAGTGGAATGACAATTCAAAGAACACTTGATTCCACCAGTCGTAACAACTCAGTAGAATTTAATAATACTGAACTAGACTGTAACCAGAGGTACTTACCAAAAGTGAGAGCTTTTTCTAGTAATATTCTACTATTTGAGAATGGAAATGAAATATTTTTTGGAGGTACATGCATGCAAGAGTGTATAATATGACCTGACCCAGGCCAGGCCATTGTATTTCTTAAGTTTTACACTCAGTTCATTAGGTTCAATGAGATCTTCACCTGCAATACTCCCCAGTCTGAGAGTGTGTGTTGGACCATCAACATCACCACAACATCAAGGCAGAGTCAACATCTCCTGGGACCCTCTTCCCTGTCACCTTCAAAATGGAGCTGATGTCACTGGCTACACCATACAATACACCCACTTGTCACCTGGTGTAGTAATAAGAATCACTAGGCTCTAATTGTGATGTGAATTGCAGTCAAGAAGTTGGTGGTCCTTACTCATGTGTGGTAGCTGAATCACTAATCCAGAATAATGATGTATACAGCATTCAAGTTGCTGCTCAAAACAACTATGGCGAGAGTTCATATAGTGATCCCATCAATGTACCTCTTCCAATATCCAGTAGGTGCTACTCAAATAGTGTTCATTGAATTTGTGGCTAATTATTTATGATTTGTTTATAAGTTATCTCTTAGGCACAACTTGTACCAGTTCATCGGATGCAAGAAATCGTGTTGGCAGTACCACCTCAATACCTGGTATCACTATATAATTCCAGATAATATAAAAATATTATTATTATCTAATCAATGTTTATAGACATAGCCAGTGCCATGCATGATAATAATAATTATTTAGCCAGTATTATAATAGCAATGCTCGCATGCATGTAATGTCAATAGGCCATGGCGCAACCCTAGCCTGTAATTACTGGAATGGTCATTGCAATCATATTATGATTGTAGAGTCCAGCATTCCAATTGCTGTTCCAAGAAAAATTTAACATAGGAATAACCAGTGAATAGTATATACTCTTATACATGTATCCATCAACAGAAATATTAGAGTAGGCGTATTCTTGTTTAACTTAATGATTCAACGTTTTAAGAATGAGTGTAGCAAAATTTAATTTATTATTGTATCTGCATCGATAATATAGCAGCCAACCCATTAATCATTATTATGTGTGCATGCATTTGAACATAGCAATAAATTAATATTGTGTGTCATAATTGCATTCCTGCTATCATTGCCAATGTGGTTATACAATGTCATGGTGTGTTGTAGTACATGTGACTTGTATTCGTACAAATTTTGACTCATGTAAGAATGTATAGTAAGTACGGAAATATCTCTCATATCTCACATTGTATGCTGCATTTGGCTACAGATGTTTTGACAACAGCCATCACCACGAATTCTATTACACCTGATTCAAAGGCTACTGACCATTCAACAGGTATACCATTAATTTTATTCCAGAACAGTTAGTATACAATTACTGTGACAGTATATCCTCTTCTAACACAGCAGCAGTCTTAATCAAATGTATACATGTCAGGATAGTAAATCACAAGGGATGATAATAATAGTCAACACATTAAGGGGCCACTCCCCCGCGGTAGGAGGGGTTACGGAGGTCTCCATTGCGCATGCGTGGCTGCGGACCAGTCAGCAAGAGCGATTTGTGCAGTTTTGTGACAGGGCCAGCTCTTCAAGCGGCCAAGGAGCTAGTCCCTGTCGTGCTCGCATCCGCTCTGTGGGGACCGCTATGGACTAGGCAGCGGATCTCCTTTAGATCAGACAACATGGCAGTAGTAGAGCTTCTTAAATCCTGTACCTCTCATGATCCGTTGCTTATGCACATGCTGCGTTGTTTGGTATTCTATTCGGCATATTATCGCTTTCAAATAACAGCAGAGCACATACCTGGCATCCTTAACACAGCTGCAGATGCCATTTCACGCAACAATATTTCATTGTTTCAATCTCTTGTCCCACAGACTCCTCCTGTTGCCCTACCCCAGACAATGGTGGATCTCATAGTGAACAACAGACCGGACTGGGGCTCAAATCGCTGGACCCACTTGTTCACCAGCTCTTTGATCAAGGACTCTCCCCTGCCACAAGAGCAGTCTACCAGTCTGGATGGCGTCAGTACCAGCGCTTCTGCCACCAGTTCAATATCACTCCCCTACCCCTGACTGAACACTCTCAAACCGCATTTGCAGCCTACCTCTCCCAGTCAGTTGGTGCCGGGACTGTGCGATCTTACTTATGTGCCATTAGATTCTACCAAGTTCGAGCTGGCTTGCCTGACCCTTGCATACCCTCTTCTCCCAAGCTTTCCTATGTCTTAAAGGGCATTCAAAGAAAATCATCTGGCCATACACGCCCACAGGCTGACCCAGATCCATACCCTGTGGTCAAAACAGCCCCTATCCTACGACAAGACGATGCTATGGGCAGCATTCTGCCTGGGATTCTTTGGATTCATGCGCTCAGGTGAATTCACAAGCCCACTGTCCCAAGATCCTGACACATGCACGCTGTCTGTGGCAGACGCGTGGCTATCGATTCCAGACAGAACCCACAGATCTTGACCGTTTTAATCCGTCGGAGTAAAACCGACCAGTCAGGCGCTGGGACCCATCTCTACTTGGGACGAACAGGTAATATCCTGTGTCCTGTGTCCGCGGTGTTGGCATACCTCGCAATCCGCCCTCCCACCCCTGGACCGCTATTTTTGTTCCAGGATGGTACTCCTCTGAGCAGAGACCGACTGATTACACATATGCGGGATACTCTCTATCAGTTGGGAATTGATGCCACGAATTTTTCAGGCCACAGTTTTCGAATAGGTGCAGCAACAGCAGCAGCAAAGGCTGGCTTTGACGATTCTTTCATTCAGGCATTGGGAAGGTGGAAATCAAATGCATTTACAACATATATCCGATCATCAGTTGAGGACATAGCAGCAGCCTCAGCAATTTTGTCGCATGCTAACCCTTAGTCGTTTCTATTGCTGGCAATTTATCTTCTTTTTTTTTTTTGGTTTCTTATTCATACCACACTATTTCAGAGATTCACTCTTCATTAGTACAATAATAATATTATTATATTGTCATTTTATACAGATAACTCCTAACAATTGATAATTACTGTTTGGGAGAGTGTAGTGCATGCTGCACTAGTGGGGATGTCACTGACATACACTCTCCCTCCTTTGGTGGTTCCACGTGTGTCATTATTAGTTAATAATATTATGCTTGGCATTATAATAACTATTGCTATCCGTAAGCTTCAGTTGGCATATATATAATTGGCTAATCCTGTTGCTATTTGTGTGCAGTACAATATCTGTATTTGGCTGTCTGCAATAATTTGGCCGTGCGGCCTATATGCTAATTGCTTATAATTATTATCTATCTGTATTTGGCTGTTTACAATAATTTGGCCGTGCGGCCTATTGGCTAATTGCTTATAATTATTATCAAAGGCAATAATGGAGGAGTGGCCCCTGCAGCGTTACCAACCATCTATTCCTCTCTATGGGGAGGCCATAGATTTAGGGCGCATGTTACTTTAGTCAATACTTATAGGTGTTAATAATATTATTATATATATATACAATAATATAGCATTATGATAAAATTTATACTATTATGCGCACAGGGAATCTGCTTTGTTTCCATAATAATTTAAAATGCCAACTATAATAATATTATTAATGTAGGCATAATATACCACAGTCTGCATGGTATAGCTATAACTGTCACTTTAGTTAATGACTTGTTTAGGGTCTTAAACAAACACAAATGGATTAGCTATATTATAGTTGAGAGTATACACTTGCAGTGACGGTCAACTAATTTAAAAGTTATGTATGTGTGCATGTACAAGTATGTGCCTGTATCAGTGTATGTGAATGTGCAATGCATGTTTGCATGTTAATAATAATTTATTATAATAACTCTCTTTCAGCTTGGATAGTGATGGGTACCGTTGTTGCTGTAATTATGATCATGGCTGGAATTGTGATAACTATTCTAATCATTATCATATAATATGTGCTCTGGAAAAGGTATGCATACCCCACCATATAATAATTTCTATTGGCCACATGATTATTGTAATTATTGATATATAATTATACAGGCTTGGCTTCAGGAAAGCAGAAAAGGAGCAGTCCTTACAACATGACAAAAGGTGTTCTTTTTATCACTATCATAAATTATTATTAGCAAGAATACGTATTATCTTCTAATAATGTATCAATAGTGAGGGAATCGACATGAAGGAGTGCTCAGCCTATGGGAAGGTGATTTCTCCACAACCAGCTACTGAACAACCACACATCTATGAGACTACAGCATGCATAATTATTGTTTCTGGGATGTAGCTATAATCATCATAACGTTAGCTTTCATAATGTATACCTAAAAGATGTTTACATAATGTCATACGACATAACTTTATATCCCTCCCTCCACACACCCCTGTCAATAAAATGCTGATGTTTGGTTTTGAGTTTTGTACACTCTGAAACTTTCATTTAATATACAGTTCAGTTGACCTTTTTTATTGTCATGGTATTAGCTACTGGTAAAGTAGCAGGCATGCATGCGAATACCAGCTGCATGCCATATAAGGTCATAATTCGGGGCGAGCCTGAGCGAGCCCCGAATACAAGAGTAACATATGGCGAATTCGCTGTACCTATGTATGTATGTATCTATGTATGTATGTAGCGATACGTCGTCCACGTGCTCATAGCGCATGCGCAATATGCTTGTGCATTACATCATCACTATGAACGATTTAGCGCGCGTATTAATGTTAGATCGTGACCTCTCTAAAGGTCGTCATTTATGCAGAGGAATGAAGCTAGGCTCGGCACGCCAGAATCGTTAGCCATGGTGCTCGCGCTGACTGACTGCAGTGCGCTAGCGTGGGCTCAAAGACTGCTTCATTGAGCACACTATCGAGTAGTCTCGCGGAGCCAGACCCTCCCCGCGCATAGGGGTCTGGCTCCACGAGACTAACTATTGAGCAGCATACGACCAGAGTCACTTGTTCATGTTGAGTTGGAGCCATAGACTCGCAGTAAGAGATAGCTAAAATGACGTATATAAAGAATGATGCTGTGATCAGACAGAGAGCCTGTGCTAACTGCTCCAGTTTGGATGCTTGACCAACTACTGTACTGAGATCATGGCACAAAAAGAATTGAACTGTAACCGCGGCTAGATAGGCAAGAATTGTGCCATGATCTCAGACAAGAGCCTGAAACTACTACTGTTCTGTGTGCTTTAATTGGCACTGCTACTGGGCTAGAGTGGCATCTAAATGGCATACAGTAGCCTAAGGGTGGTAGAGTTTGCAGTCACTTAAAATTTAAATGTTTAATACAGTAACACCTGATCGTGCCATGAGCGAAGGCTCGCCCCGCATGATGATTATCATCTTTCTAGTAATTATATTGAACCACGTTTACGTTAGTAACCAGTGGCTTCAGAGTATCGTGGTCATGGCTATCAAGTGAATCAGTCAAATGTTTTCAGCCACCAAGAGTTCAACTTTTACCTAATGTTGGAGTTGCAATACTTGATTCCATAAGTCGTAACAACTCACCTTCATAATGGAGCTGATGTCACTAGCTACTGTAACATCGTACAGTACATACAGTACATTGGCTTATCAACGTACTGATGAAGCAAAAAGGATCTCTAGCTCTCAAGATGTAAATCGCAGTCATAGTTTTTGGTGGCTGAGTTACTAATCCCCAGTAACCAAGCATACATGCAGCATTCAAGTTGCTGCTCAAAATAGATATTGCGAGGGTTCATTCAGTGATCCTATTAATGTATCTGTTCCTGTATTCTGTAGGTGCTACTTAAAGAATTATGGGAATTATAGTGTTAATCAAGTTGAATTTATGGTCAATTTATTCACTCTCAGGCAAGACTTGTACTAATTCAGCAGATGCTAATATATAGATGTTGTTGTTAGTACCACCTCAGGATCTATTATAGATACCTTGTCGGATAATAGTGGTATCAATGCTAGCATACAATATCAATAGGCCAGCCCTGTAATTGCTGGTCCAGGAATTGTCATTGCCATTGTTGTAGCATCCGGTATATTATGCGCATTAATTCCAGTATCTGCGAGAAATAACTATGGTATAGGACTATTCAATGAATAATACACAACATTGCATACCGGTATTATCAGATTCTATGTGTGATGATTCAAGGTCTACGACCAGTTGAAGTGCGGAGGACGAATGATCATCCCCGTTGGACCCCAGGGAGGGAGCCAGTACCTCGAGCAGCATGATATAAGAAGTCGGACGGCAGCATAGTGAGAAAGAAGCTATTAGTAATGGGAGTGCGATATGGACCTTTGCTGAAATTTTAGTGACTTTGTTATTATGGATTTAATAGATGGATAATGGATGCATACCATATAAGGTCATGCTGGATGTAATGTATGTTTAACCATAGAAAATAATATTATCAGTACGGTTTAACCTTGTTTACACAATAAATTATTATTTTTCAAGTTTGCATCAGTAAATTTTCACATGATAATAATTACTATTGTGTGCCATGATGAACACCAAATGCTGTCTATTCTTTCTGTGCATCTGCTGTATCAAGTTTGCCTGTTTAAGAGCACAAACTTGTCCTCTAAGAGTATCAGGTGAGTTCTTATACATGGCTAGATAGCTATAACTATAATTGATGTATGAGATCTTAGACTGTAACAGTAGCTAGTTGAGTATAATAACAGCTAGGCTTCATACTGTAATAATAATAATTTATAATGCAATAGGCCCCATAACTGATGGAGTTCATGCTGAGGTGATTCGTAGTGACAGTGGTCTTCTCCTTGGCATCAGAGTGTCATGGTCATGGCTATCAAGTGAACCAGTGGAATGTTTTCAGTCACCAAAAGTTGAACTTTTTAATAATAATAGAATTGCAATTCAAAGAACACTTGATTCCACCAATCGTAACAATTCATTAGACTTTAATATTACTGAACTAGACTGTAACCAGATGTACTTACCAAGAGTGAGAGCTACTAGTACTCTCAGTGGTATTTCTCTATTTGGGAATGGAAACGCAATATTTTTTGGAGGTACGTGCAATTAATTAAGACTGTGTAACCTGGCCCATTGTATTTTATGCTAAGAATAGGTTCAGAGAGAGCTCCACCTGCAATGCTCCCCAGAGTGTGTGTTGGACCATCAATATCACCACAACATCAAGGCAGAGTCAACATCTCCTGGGACCCTCTTCCCTGTCACCTTCAGAATGGAGCTGATGTCACTGGCTACATCATACAATACACCCGTTTGTCAACTGGTGTAGTAACAAGGATCTCTAGCTCTCACGGAGGTGTGGAGTGCAGTCAAGAAGTTGGTGGTCCTTACTCATGTGTGGTAGCTGAATCACTAATCCAGAATAATGATGTATACAGCATTCAAGTTGCTGCTCAAAACAACTATGGCGAGGGTTCATATAGTGATCCCATCAATGTACCTCTTCCAATATCCAGTAGGTGCTACTTAAAGTTATGGAAATAGAATTTGTGGCTAATAATTATCCGACTTTCAGACACAACTTGTACAATTAATTCAGTGGATACTACTATAGATGGTGTTGCCATTACCACCTCAGGGCCTATTATAGCTACCTTATCGGAGACAGATAATGATAATTATATCACCTCAATACCGGTACCTCCAGATGTCTTAGAAGGTGGTGTCACCTCAAGGCCTCTAGATACCTCAGAAGATGGTGTCACCTCAGTACCTACAGTTGTCTCAGAAAATGGTATCACCTCAACACTGCCATAATAATATTATAGATTCAGCCAGTTCTATTATTATTATTGGGCTAATACATAATTATAATAGCGATGCTAGCATGCTGTATAAATAGCTCAGTCCCCCTACGTAGCCTGTACCTGTCATTACCATGGCATCATTGTACATGTAGCATCCAGTATTCCATGCACTTAATTGCTACACAGGTTCACTCAGTGAATAGCTAGTACATGCTATGTCCTAAACCCATGCAGTTAACATTACATTATACGTGTGATGATGCAAGGGCATACTGAGATTGAGTTTAGCTATTATGTATACATTGGCAGTAAATTAAATCCACTGGTTTTAAAAAGTGTGTGCATTTGATCATAATAGCAGTAAATAGTATGACATTGTATCATCACATTCCTGCAATTATTACTGATGTCTGGTTGTACATGCATAATAATAATTATGCATGTGAAACTTGTATTCAGTGTACAAATTTTGACTTGGGAAAGAATGTATAATTATCTATTATCTCGCACTGTATACAACAGCCATCGCCACAAATTCTGTTGCATCTGATTTTAAGTTAGAGGATATTGACTGGTCAACTATACTATACCATTGCTTATATATTCCAGAACGTACGGTATTATTATAGTACTGTGACAATATCGATAGCTATAGCCTCTTCCTCTTCTAACACAGCAATGACTTCTGAATCAGTCTTGATCCATATCAGGAACACACATGGGATGATAATACGATGTTGCAATTGTGTACATGCTATTACTAATTGGACTTTTATGGAAACACTGATCAAGCAGATCGATCCCAGCTATAATCATTATAGTAGATGTAGCATTTGTAGCTAGTAATGTGCAGTTGTTTTAGCTAATGGCCTGTAATAAAACAAACAATAATAATAATATAGCTGAGAGTAAACACCATCTGATGCAATTTAATTCAGTGCGGGCGGTAAACAAATTTAATAGTCATGTGTGTACACAAGTGTGTGTATGTATGACATTGTGTATGCTGATATTGTTATTATTATTATGTAGCTAGAACAAACATCATCATAGTATATAGCTCAGACTAATTAAGTGAATACAATCATTACTATTAAATATTTTAGCTAAGTCACGACCCTCAATTTTTTTATAATTCTGCTGACATACAGGTGTTACACTCACTCTGATGGGGAGTCTACACTGTTAAAAATGGTGTGTTGTTCAACACACTAAATTTTGTGGTCAGATTTCACTAGTGTGTTGTATAACACACTTGTGTTCCACTGACACACGAAGTGTGTTGCTGGACACACATGTTCACTCAGTACATAGGAAGTGTGCTATCTGACACACTTTAATAGTAGGTGTGCAAAAGTGCACACTTGTATGCGTGTTATGATACACTCACAGGGGTGTTGGTATGGCTATGGGGGCGGGGCTATCATGATCATTACGTCATTGGGTTAATTACGCATGCGCATATTGATTAGCTCTGTGGCAGCTGCTCTCCAGTTTGAATCTTTGGCCAGCTCTCTGACAGTGAAATGGTGATTTCTAACTGCATAAGTGAGTTTAGTAAGCGGTTAAGATATTATTTATGTGCAGCATAAATGGTTTATTCCCTCTGCTACTCCAAATAAGTACCACCAGTCTTTTAGGAAGCTGTAGCTAGTTGCATGCTAAACTTGCCATCTTTTTCGGTCACTGTCTCTGGACTGGCCTCCCTTTTAGAGTTTACTTACATGCAGGGGGTGGTATTTTAGAGTAAAATATGCTTACAATCCGTTATTGCCCAGATTAATGGCCATAAGAAGCATGGAGCAATCGTTTCAATACTACCTGAATGAAAATGTTCTCTCACCCTTCTCTACTTTAGGGCCATATTTATCAACTTAAAAGTTTCTCTCCCAGGCTGCTCCCCAGCACATAAATGATGCAGCTGCTGATGCTATCAAGCTAAGATGTTACATTATGCTAGGTAAGCAAGTTTTGTTGATTTCTCTCTCTCTATCCTCTCTTACTGAGGTTCTCTTTCCTTCTGTCATGATATCAAGTGCATAAGGTGATTTTTTTCTCATTGCATGGTACAGATGCCACCTGCTGTTTGTAATTCTGGAGTGCCATACTACCCAACATGTCAATCTGGTAAGTTCCATACCCAACGTCTCTCTCTCCCTCCCTCCCTGCTTCTCTCTCTCTTCCTCCTCTTGTAGAGGGTCCAGTGCGTAAATGATTTTCTCTCATTTATACCTGATACAGCTGCTGCCTGGTGCTCATAACTTTGCCTCCTGTTGTGTCATACAACCAAACACACGTTAATCTGGTGAGTTTCACCTCTCTCATGCAGATCTCTTTCTCTTTTATGCCTATCTCTTTTCCTACTGCTTAATTAGTCTCATGCCCAGCCCCCTTTCATGCACGCGGAGAGAAGGAGTCTGGACAAACGTGTATAGGACCCGTGTCACCGAGAAATGCATGATGTCACGTATTTCTGGTGTGCGTGAATAAGAAATGCAAATAAATTAACATTCCATTGGGTACCAAGGGTTCTATCGTGTACAAACGCGCACGCGCACAGTCATTAATTTGCATTCCATTCATGCCCGTGCAGTCATATGATTTGATCCGTGCATCTGATTGGAGTGCACTGTATGTTGCACGGGTGACACGGGCCCTATACATGTTTGTCCAGACCCCTTCTCTCCGTGTGCGTAAAAGGGGGCTGGGCACGAGACTACTGCTTATTCTGTCCCTGCATCCCGTCTATTTCCATTATCCTTAATTATGTATGTCTATGAATAATCAGGGCCACCCATACACGCTAATTCAGCTGGTTGAGTCAATGTTTTTTTCTGTTTTTCTATTTAGATGAAATAACAGCACAAGCAGCAGCAAGATCGTTGTTTCTTCAAAGTTGGGGTGTATAATTCAACACCAACGAAAGCTTCCGAACAGTAAAAGTACTAGTAATAGTATTACAATCATGTCTTTTGAACGAATAATTATTATTTATAATTGTTGTAGTGTTGTTATTGGAACATTTTAATATTGAAATGAAATTTAATACACATTGTTGCATGTTACAGAAGCACACCAGAATCCCTATACTGAACACACTAAATAAGTGCTGTGCAACACACTATTTCAGTGTTGTAGAGCACACCAAACAGAGGGTGTTGACTGACACACATTTGGTGTGTTAAATTTAAGTACCTGTACTAACACACCAAAAGTGTGTTACCATAACGCACTATTTTTAACAGTGTAGTTGCCACAATCACTGCCACTGCTGGAACTGTGATTGCTGTGCAATCCTTCATCATCTATGCCTTGTGGAAAAAATATGCCTGAAAATTAAATTATAGTATAATAATTATAATAATTATGTCCTATAGACTAAAGAAAAATAAAGTGGTCATCACTGACTTATCACATAATATTATACGAACAAGGTATGAAAATCTGGCATGAAATATTGGGTAGCTATATTAAAGTTTATATCTACATCACATAGTGAGGGTATTGACATGAACGAGTGCTCAGGCTATGGGGAGATGGTTTCTCCACATCCAGTTACTGAACAACCTCACATTTATGAGTCTACAACATAAATTCTTGGGGTATAAGTTAATCATAATTATTATCAAGTATATAATACTATTATAGCTATATTAGCTATAGTGATTATCTCTTTTTAATAATAATGTTTGTAGCTATTGTGAATTAACATTGTGTGAAATATTCAATGATTGTTATTATAGAGTCAAGTAGCTCAATCACTGCCACATGCATAATTGCTATTGAATATCTACAATGCCATATAATGTTTGTCATAATAGATCATGGCAGTACTACCATATAAGGTCATATATAGGTTGTACCGTATATGGCCGGAAATTTTCGAGGGATCCAATTTTCGCGGAAGGCCCGTCTTCAAAGATTTCGCATCTAATTTTCGCGGATGGACATTCCAGGGTTGCTCCACCCACAATATCCGTCCGGCTCCACCTCTTACTGCACGCGCGCCGCGGCTCAAATCTCGTTGGAACCGGCCGAAAAAAAACAGCAAGAGATCGATCGATCGTACTTGTACTTAGCAGAGATCGAGAAATGGCACGAGAGTAGCATATGATCGAGGCTAGAGACATTTGTGCAGAAGAAGCTCAACAATAATGAACTAATGTCAGAAGTAAACCAGCTGTTAGATCAATCCAGCTAAGCAGCCGTATGCACCACGATGGCCACGCCCCCCGTTATCGCGCGTGCGCGCGTGCGTTTAGGCTTTTTATTTCGCGGATTTAATTTTCGTGGATCGCCAGTCAACCGCGAAAATTGGCTCCCTCGAAAATTTCCGGCCATACGGTATAATAATGATACATGTTTATGCGCTTAAGCTATAATAATCTGAGTCTTATAGTTTGCACCAGTGGCATCTCATCATGAACAGTAAACATTATCTACTCTCCCTTTGTGCCATAAGTGTCAGTTTTGCCTGTGTAACAGCACAGAGTCTGGATTGTCCTCCAAGATTTTTAGGTGAGGTCTATTATAGCCAGTAGCAGTTAGATTTGATTCTATTTAAATCATTATGTGTGTTAGGTTCCATAACTGATCATGGAGTTCATGCTGAGGTGATTCGTAGTGACAGTGGTCTTCTCCTTGGCATCAGAGTGACATGGTCATGGTTATCAAGTGACCCAATCGAATGTTTTCAGTCACCAGAAGTTGAACTTTTTAATAATAATAGAATTGCAATTCAAAGACCACTTGATTCCACCAGTCGTAACAACTCAGTAGAATTTAATATTACTGAACTAGACTGTAACCAGATGTACTTTCCAAGAGTGAGAGCTAGTCTCAATAATAATGCAATTACTCGATTTGAGTATGGTAATGAAATATTTTTTGGAGGTACAATCATACGACCATAATAATAATATTTATTTATCATTACCACTGACTTTGATTCATGCTCCATGCTCTAGGTTCAATGAGCTCTCCACCTGCAGTGCTTCCCAGAGTATGTGTTGGACCATCAAGATTACTACAACATGAAGGCAGAGTCAACATCTCCTGGGACCCTCTTCCCTGTCACCTTCAGAATGGAGCTGATGTCACCAGCTACACCATACAGTACACCCCCAAATCAACTGGTATAGCAGCAAAGATCTCTAGCTTTCGTAGTGATGTGGAGTGCAGTCAAGAAGTTAGTGGTCTTTACTCATGTGTGGTGGCTGAATCACTGATCCCCAGTAACCAAGCATACAGCATTCAAGTTGCTGCTCAAAACAACTATTGTGAGGGTTCATTGAGTGATCCTATCAATGTAATTCTTCCAGTATCCAGTAGGTGCTATACTTAAAGTTACATCGTTATACAGGAATAATGTTCTCTGAATTTTATTATCTCAGGCATAACTTGTAGTGATTCATCGAATGCAGAAGATGGTGTTGCCAGTACTAGTTCCAAGTCTTTACCTATTATGACTACCTCATTATCAATAATTGTCAATGATGCCTCATCAGACACAAACAATGGTATTATCACTTCAAAATCTCTTGATACCTCAGAAGATGGTGTTACATCAACACCTCTAGATACCTCAGACAGTATCACTTCAATATTATATGCAATTCTTAATATTATAGACTTAGATGCCTCGAGTCACCTGGATGTGTTGTATGAAAGAGTCATCTAGCTAACTAAATTGTTTTTGTTTGGGTTTGTGGGAGAAGATACACAATAATTATTATTGTAGCTATAGAGTAAATATCATCATTGCATACTTTGCTCACACTAATTACTATAAATCACGACCCTCAATTAATTATTATTCAATTCTGCTCATATAGTTTGGCCGCTGATGGGGAGTCTAATTGCCGTAATCGCTGCAGCAGCTGGAACAGTGATTATTGTGCAGTTTATTATCATCTACGCCTTGTGGAAAAGGTATGCCTGAAAAACAAAAGCTTATCTCATAATAATTATTATTGTATGACCTTTAGACTAAAAAAATTAAAGAAAAATGAGGTGGTCATCACTGACCTTCCACATGACATTGTGCAAACAAGGTATATATGAATGATGAAATCTAGCATGAAAAGTATTGGATATTAAGTCATCTACATCACATAGTGAGGGAATTGACATGAAGGAGTGCTCAGCCTATGGGAAGGTGATTTCTCCACATCCAGTTACTGAACAGCCACACATCTATGAGTCTACAACATGAATTCTGGATGTAAATTAATCATAATATCAAGTAACTATAATAGTGATTAATTATCTCTTGTTAATATATTATTGTATTATGTTAATATTGTGTGAAAGATTATTATTAAATTCAAGTAGCTTAATTATATAAAGCCACATGCATAATTTAATACTATTATAATAATATAATTATGGTTTGAATATCTACATATAATACTTATCATAGATCATGGCAGTATATACTGCCATATAAGGTCATGTAGGTTATATATACAATAATAATATTAATCATACATGTTTATGTGTGTAAGCTTTATAATAATCTGAGTCTCATAGTTTGCACCAGTGGCTTCTCATCATGAACAGTAAAGATTATCTACTCTCCTTTTGTGCCATATGTGTCAGTTTTGCCTGTGTAATAGCACAGAGTCTGGATTGTCCTCCAAGATTTTTAGGTGAGGTCTATTATAGCCAGTAGCAGTTAGGTTTGATTCTGTTTAAATCATTATGTGTGTTAGGTTCCATAACTGATGGAATTGATGCTGAGCTGATTCATAGTGACAGTGGTCTTCTCCTTGGCATCAGAGTGTCATGGTCATGGTTATCAAGTGACCCAGTCGAATGTTTTCAATCACCTAGAGTTCAACTTCTTGATAATAATAGAAATGCAATTCAAAGACCACTTGAGTCCACCAGTCGTAACAACTCAGTAGAATTTAATATTACTGAACTAGACTGTAACCAGATGTACTTTCCAAGAGTGAGAGCTAGTCTCAATAACAATAATAATAATCGATTTGAGGATGGAAATGTAATACTTCTTGGAGGTACAATCATACGACCATAATGTATAGTATCATTATCACTGACTTTGATTCATGCTCCATACTCTAGGTTCAATGAGCTCTCCACCTGCAGTGCTCCCCAGAGTATGTGTTGGACCATCAAGATTGCTACAACATGAAGGCAGAGTCAACATCTCCTGGGACCCTCTTCCCTGTCACCTTCAGAATGGAGCTGATGTCACTGGCTACATCATGCAGTACACCAGCTTGTCAACTGGTATCTCTAGCTCTTATAGTGAATCAGATGTGGAGTGCAGTCAAGAAGTTGGTGGTCCTTACTCATGTGTGGTGGCTGAATCACTAATCCCCAGTAACCATGCATACAGCATTCAAGTTGCTGCTGTAAACAGATATGGTGATGGACCATTCAGTGAACCTATCAATGTAATTCTTCCAGTATCTAGTAAGTGATAATAACTAATATTTTAACAGAATCACATTAATAATTACAAATTGAATATGAATTTCAGATACAATTTGCATCGGTCAGTCATACACAGATGGAGATCGTACCACTTTAATGCCCCATTCTCAAGATGTTACTGATCCCACTGAGTCTTCTCCAAATGACCACACCAACAGCGTCCCCTTGATCACTGGAGTGGTTATTGCTATCTTTGTGTTACTTGCAGTCATGATACTATTGGTGGCAGTAGTTTTGTTCATGATAAGAAGGTAGCCGGCTAGCTATAGCTTGGTTTGTATGGTTATTATACAGTCAACTGCATGCATGCTCACTGTCTTTCAGGAAACGGCAAAAGCTTATAAATCTCAACAATGGTGCATCTCATATAGTGGTTCTGGATCGTGAGAGAAGGACGAGCTTTTTGGCATTAAAACCTACCATAGATGAAATCCATGACCGCACTGAGAATGAAGAGAATAGTGAAAACAAAGTATCAATGAAGAATGTTTTGTATGAGCCAGGTAAAATTAATATGAATGTTATCTCCTTCTACGTGCATATACAAGACATAATATAGTGATTCAGAAATGTACATAACCTATAGAGTCTATAATACGCATAATAATACTTTTCTCTCTCCCTCCCTCTCTCTCATCTCACACCCACTCCCCCATGCACACTGTTACAATACATTTTCAAATGTATGTAGCTACTGAACCTAAGATCACAGATTTTCATCCAGAGATCCATGGCAATTCAGGGGAACAAGTCACACTGCGGGTGAATTTCACTGGCATTCCCAAACCCACCATCACTTGGACATTCAAAGGTACCAAAATGGAGGGAGACTACGCCACTGAACTGGGCACTGATGGATCACTGCTCTTTGTATGTGTAGAGAAAAAACATGCTGGAAGGTAAAACAGGTAGTAATATTCCCCTTAATTACTCTTAATAAAAATACAATACTGTATACATACATTGGCTGTAAGATATGGCACGGTATTATATGTACAGCACATGCATATTGCTGATGCAACAATGTGTACGATAGTCATCTCATGAAGTCATGCATGCACTATAGATAAAAACTCAATTTCATGCATGTAGGAAATGTGTAGGCTAGGGCAAAATTTCTACACATTTATAAAAACTCTGCCCTATCCTCTGCCAAATATATATGTGTCAGAAAGCTCATGTTTTGGTAAGCACAACATGAAGTATACTTTTGGTCCAGCGACGTCGATACCATTTAAACTTTTGGGCTAGGTTCCCATTTGTTGTGTGATGTTTACCATCTAGCTAGCTAGGCCCATTAGGCGTAGTTATCTTATCTAGAGTAGTTTTATCCATGCCCATTTGGTAAAACAAACAATCATCATCACTTCACATGTAGCTACATGTAAATGGCTCATTTTTCGTCAACTTAGGTATCAATTTGAAGTCAGTAATGTACTTGGATCAGTGAAGGGGTGTATAACACTTATTGTTCACGAGGGGGAGGGGGAGGATGAAGTGAATCTCAGGCAGACATTTGAGAGCAATCTAGTGACACAGGAGGAGTTTGGAGAGTATGTTGCAAGCCTACACTCTTACAATGGCAGCACATTTATACTGCAATTTGAGGTATTAATAACTACCACAATACATGAATAACTGATGAATGCAATTTGCATTGTAGTCATTGATGTCAGGAGAAGAGGGGCAAGAAGTTGCTGTGGGAAGATCGGAAGCAAATCGACCTCTGAATAGATTCAGAAATATCATAGCATGTAAGATATTATTATAATCAAAAATTAATGCCCTTTAGCTATTTAGCTACTATGTATTGTCTCATCCATCTAGATGATGATCGTCGCATATCCCTGGTGCCTCTCCCCAAATTTCCCAAGTGTCAGAACGACTACATTAATGCATCTTACATTGACGTAAGTCTTAAAAAGATTAATGTAAACATTGACAAATGCTATTTACTTCGTTCCGTGTGGTTCCATTGACATTAGGGCTTTTCTCAGATAAACAAGTACATTGCATCACAAGGTATACACAAACGCCCTTAAACCAACATTTATCATTTGCACTTATATATATGATAATGCTAGTCAGTTATTTCATCTTGTATATTTAGGTCCATTACCAAAAACAGTCACAGACTTCTGGCGCCTGGTGTGGCAGGAAAAGGTGAGGACCATTGCCATGGTAACCAACATTAAGGAGGGAAAGACGAAGAAGTGTGAGCAGTACTGGCCTGAAGGTGGGAGTGGCCAAAGCTATGGTCCTTTCAACCTCTCCCTTGTTGAGCAGCTGATACTAGCAGACTACACAATCAGGACCATTCAACTAGTGGTAAGTACATGTATAAATAATTGTAATAATCATTATGTAGCTTAGTTTTATTCGTATAGCTACAAAGGAGCTAGCTATTAAATACTAGGCCAGAATTAAGTTGCTAATGGGGATTCATAGGCGGCGGAACCAGAGGGTACCAGGAGCATGTGTCCCCCCTTGCATGACAGTCCTTTAATAGATCCCGATTGTGGTAGACATGTGACACACCCACTGTGCCCCCCAGTCACAGCCATCTTCCTCCGCCACTGGGATTAGGATTTGAAAATAAGACTCACACTAAAAATATTTTATAAATTTTAGCACACTGGTCAAGGTGGTTCCTCTCGTAAGGTGATGCAGTATCACTTCACCTCATGGCCAGACCACGGTGTACCAGAGTACGCTGGACCCACTCTCAACTACCTCAGGAGGATCAAGGCTCAGCACAAACCAAGCAAGGGACCAATCCTAGTACACTGCAGGTACAATAGACAAACTTTCAAAATGCGGGTATACGGTGCATGGATAAACTTTCAATGTATGTAGCTATTGTTACATTTTTATTATGACATTGTGTCTTTAACCAGAGTACCATAATGTTATGGCAGCAGGATTGTTTCCTATATGAAAGCATGAAAGAATGCTTATGATAACCATGATCTAAAAAAATATGGCTAGGGTGGGGAGGGGGGGCTAAATAATGATAATAATATTAATCTGGTGTGTGGCAAGGGTGGCTGGCCATCAATAATAGACTGATTGATTCTTCTGTTCTAGTGCTGGAGTTGGTAGGACGGGAACATTGATTGCCATTGACATAGCTCTGAGCCAAGCCTCCAAAGAGAAGCAGGTGGACATACCAAAGATCATCGTGGACATGAGGAGACAAAGAATGAAGATGGTCCAGACAGTTGTATGTATAATAATTATAGAAGATCAGGGTGCCACAATGTCATCATCCAGATATCTGTAACGCTTTAATTGCAGGATCAGTATGCCTTTATTCACGATGCTGTTCTAGAGACACTGATGTGTGGAGATACTCAGATACCAGCCTCTGACCTTCGAAGAGCTCTAGATAAACTCAAGAAAGCTGACAAACATTTTGATGGAATGACCGGCTTCTATAAACAATTTCAGGTCCAATAATAGCTAAATGCATTGTACGTACATGGTAAACTAACACGTTAGTTTTTGTTTAATTTTAGGTGCTAGACCAAGTCTCACCAAATCCAACTCAAGTTTACTGTGACTGTGCAAAGAGGTACCCCAATAAGAACAGGAACAACAACTTCCTTCCACGTATGTTAAACTAAATATGCAGCCATTCTTCTATAATAGATCATGTGACACTTTTACATCATAGCTGACGATTGGAGAGTGATTATGAAACAAGATTCCTCAACCTACATCCATGCCTCGTTTGCAAATGTAACTATAGTTAATAGCCAATGCTATAAAACCACTATTTGTTGTTCTAGTGTTCTCTACAGTACCTAATGCATGCCATAAAATAATTTTCCACAGGGCTATAAGTTGAGGAAGGGTTTCATCATAGCCCAGAGCCCTATGGTGACTACAGTGAAGGACTTTGTGAAGATGCTGTATGAGAGAGAGTGTGGTGTGGTGGTGATGCTGTGTGGGTGTGAGGAGGGAGGGGTGGAGCTGTGTGCCCAGTACTGGCCGGCCACTGCTACTATGATGAAGTATGGAGAGTTTATGGTGTCCACTGCCAGCATTGATGACTCGGGCAATGGCTTCATTCAAAGAGATATTACCATCATTGACCCTAAGGTGAGGTTATTAAGCACTCCAAAACAGAAAATGATTGAGAAACAGTGTAAAAAATCAGAAACTAATCATTGCCACCAATTTAGCCTCAGAAACTGTATCACTCCACTGTACTAGGCCTTTGAATCTTCCATAATTGGTATGCAACTGCTTGGCTTTGAAAAAGTTGAGAGGGGCCTAGCTATAGATGATTACGCCAGAGATTAATAATAATTTCGTGTGATTTCAACTTTTTGCTTGTTCAAAGAAATCTAAGCCTATGCTCATAGCTAGCTACCTAGCTACTTGTGATGACCCAATCTTGTTCTGATTCACACATTCTTTATGATGCAGTCTGGTCAAATTCAGAAGGTGACTCAGTTTCAAGTGGATGAGTGGAGTGCCGAGGGTCTATGTTCCAATCCACAGGCCCTTGTTCATGTCATTGACCAGATGGGCGTGGCTCAGAGGAGGACTGGAAACAAACCAATTGTCGTACATGGAAGGTTAGTGCTGCCATGGTATGAACCTCATTCCCAGATCCCATTCCAATATTCCATAGATGCTGAATTATATGCTTTGAAAACAACTGTTTGCATACATATAGCATATTGAAACTCCTGGAAATCCACATGCAGGACTTATAAATGATAACCTATTGATTTTTATAAGATTATCATGTATTAAAAATTGACAGTGATACAGTGAGTCGTGTTGGTGTATTCTGTTCTTTGGTGAATGCCATTGAGATGTGTAAGACAGAGGGAGTGGTGGATGTGTTCCAGGTCGTCAAGGCTCTTCGCATTCAGAAACCAGGAGCTGTGCTTACTGCAGTGAGTGTTAATTAGCTGTAATAATTAATTATTATTTCTCTCTATCTTTGCTGCAGGATCAATATCAGAAAATTTTTGATCTTGTTTTATTATTCCTGGACTCTTTCAGCATTTACTCTAATTTTAAGTGATTTACTATTGATATAATATTATGCATAGTTATTGTAATCATGTTGTGTACATAAAACGATAACTTAATACTATGCACCTCAAGCATTAAATTTTAGTATAATGATAATTATGTCAAAAAATTCATCTTCACAATGTACGTTGACAATCAAGATTAATATTGCAAGGTGAAATTATACAAGTCAATAATACTGCATCAGATTCTGGTGAAGAGTTCATATATACGCTATAGTTCAATTGCCTAAGGGTAGCACTGTGATTAGATATCTATCTTGTCAACATGCACGCCATTATTAAAATACTGCCATATAAGGTCATTCACTGTCAGGATGTATGTAGCCATGTAGCTAAGTCACAGAGTTTGCACCATACCAGTGGCTTAGTTCTCATCATGAAGAGTAAATATTATCTACTCTTTTTTTGGGCCATCAGTATCAGTTTTATCTGTGTATCAGCACAGACCTGTCCTCAAAGAATTCCGGTGAGGTCTATAACTATTATAGTAGCTGAGTCAATTTAGTATAATATTATTATGCACTACTAGGTAACATCACCGATGGAGTTGATGCTGAGCTGATTCGTAGTGACAGTGGTCTTCTCCTTGGCATCAGAGTGTCATGGTCATGGCTATCAAGTGACCCAGTTGAATGTTTTCAGTCACCAGAAGTTGAACTTAGGCCTATCATTGGAACTGCAATAACTCAAAGAACACTTGATTCCATCAGTCGTAACAACTCAGTAGAATTTAATACTACTGAACTAGACTGTAACCAGATGTACAATTTAATACTGAGAGCTACTGTCAGTCATATTCGACAATTTCAGAGGGGGAAATGATATATTTTTTGGAGGTATTATAATATTATTATTATATAATTTATACTAACTAACTATTAGTATGCAGAGAGTAAGTATTTTCTAATCATACCTTTTTGCTATACGTACCCTAGGCCTAATGAGATCTCCGCCTGCAGTACTTCCCAGAGTGTGTGTTGGACCATCAACATCACCACAACATCAAGGCAGAGTCAACATCTCCTGGGACCCTCTTCCCTGTCACCTTCAGAATGGAGCTGATATCACTAACTACATCATACAGTACACCCGCCTATCAACTGGTATAACAATAAGGATCTCTAGCTCTCATAGAGTTGTGCAGTGCAGTCAAGAAGTTGGTGGTCTTTACTCATGTGTGCTATCTGAAGTACTAATCCCCAGTAACCAGTCATATTATAGCATTCAAATTTCTGCTGTAAACAATTATGGCGAGGGTTTATTCAGTGATCTTATCAATGTATCTCTTCCAATATCCAGTAGGTGCTATACTTAAAGTTATGGAAATAGAATTTGTGGCTAATAATAATTATTATTAAATTATTCCGACTCTCAGATACAACTTGTACAATTAATTCAGTGGATACTACTATAGATGGTGTTGCTATTACCACCTCAGGGCCTATTATAGCTACTTTATCGGAGACAGATATTAATTATAATATCACCTCAAGACTTCCAGGTGATGTTACCTCAATACCTAGCTCTAGATGCTATTACCTCAATCGTGACCTCCAGATGCCCCAGAAGGTGCACGTGATGGTGTCACCTCAAGGCCTCTAGATACCTCAGAAGATGGTGTCACCTCAATACCTACAGTTGTCTCAGAAAATGGTACGTATCACCTCAACACCGCCAGATAACGCAATGCAGCCAGTTACGTATATTATTATTATTGGGCTAGTACATAATTATAGCAATGCTAGCATGCTGTATCAATAGCCCAGTCCCTATAGTTTGTACCTGTCATTGCCATGGCATCATTGTATATCACTGGACCAAAACTAAGATTTCCTTCATGTTGTGCTTACCAAAACATGAGCTTTCTGACACATATTTAGCAGAGGAAAGGGCAGAGCTAGCTTTGTAAAATAAATGAAATGTGTAGAAATTTTGCCCTATCCTACACATTTCCTACATGCATGAAATTGAGTTTTTATCTAGTGTATATAGCATCAAGTATTCCATGGCCATGCTCTTAATTGCTACACACTAGGTTCACTCAGTGAATATATAGCTAGTATAATTCTAAACATCTTACAGTATAATGTTGACATTACATTATATGTGTGATGATGCAAAGGCATACTGAGATCAACTGAGTCATGTATGTTAGCAGCAATCCACTAGTTGATATTACGTGTGCATTAATCTGATCATAATAGCAGTTAATAGTATATATATGTGTCATCACATTCCTGCAATTATTACTGATGTCTGGTTACTTGTACATGCATAATAATTAGCTATTATGTGAAATTTGTTGTATTTGTACAAATTTTGACTTGGGAAAGAATGTATAATTATCTATCATATCTCATACTGCATACAACTGCCATCGCCACAAATTCTGTTGCATCTGATTTTAATAGAGGATACAGTGACTAGTGAACTGGTATACCATTGCTTATTCCAGAACGGTATATAGTACTATGACGGTTTATAGCATCTTCTAATACTGCAATGACTTCTGGATCAGTCAAGAACACATGGGGATAATAGGCTGTTGCAATTATTGTGTACATTCTATCTTAGCTTTATCTTAGCTATATTAATTATAGCCTTTGTAGATGTAGCATAATCTTGTAGTTACGTATATGCAGTTGTTTTACCTAATGGCCTATTTAGATTCTTAAACAAACACAGCTAGACTGTGGAACCATTTACCGTATGAAATTGTTTCTACCCCAACATTTATACCTTTTAAGAAAGCTGTAAGTAAGTATTTATTAAACTCTTATTAACTGCATGCATGTCTTTACCATTGTATCAGCTATTATTTTTCAACCTTATCTAATACATATTACTACTTATGGGTGCTCACTTGTATTAGCCAGAAATTTGTGCTATTTGTGCATCCTATGTCATCTTGTATGGACATGAAATTTTATATACAAAAAAAAAAAAAAAACAATAATAAGGCCAAACAAACTTAATTACTAGTTTCTCAGGCTTTCAAATTTCAAAACCCATGCGGGAGGCGGCTTTTTATTTTAATGAAAAATGGGCGTGGCGATAGTGACCACGCCCATTTTCGCTAGTGCTGCACGTCACGGTTGATACACCAGCTAAGTGCTGAAATACAAGTATTGAAGTCCAACCAGAGAGAATATCTAGCCTAACAATCAAGTTTAGCTTTCTATTTAGTAGAGAAAAGTTTCATCAGTCGTACTAACCTTGTAAGATGATAAGATTTAGCCTGCACCAGATGACGTCATCATTTTTGAAGAAAATAGCTAGCTAGCTGCTGGCTATTAAAATACCACTTTCACGGAGACTTCAGTTGTGAGATATCAACCAAACTGTCTCGAGATGCCAGAAAACAGTTAGTTTCGTGAACTCTTTACTGTATGTTCCAATTTTTGTCTGTTAATTAAATTAATTAGCACGTGACTGCTCACGTGAAAAATAAATAAAAAAGTCTTGCTTTCTCAAAATTTGATGCGGGCGGGCCTGAGAAACTATTAATTAACTTTGCTTGGCCTAATTAGTTATAGCTGAGAGTAAACACCATCTGATACAATTAATTCAGTGCGGGCGGTAAACAAATTTAATAGTCATGCATGTGTGTACACAAGTGTGTGTAGCTATGCATGTATGACATTGTGTATGCTGATATTGTTATTATTATTATGTAGCTATAGAACAAACATCATCATAATTATTATATTAATATATTATAGCTCAGACTAATTAAGTCAATACAGTCATTACTATTAAATATTTTAGCTAAGTCACGACCCTCAATTATTAATTATTTTAGAATTCTGCTCATAGGTGTTACACTCACTCTGATGGGGAGTCTAGTTGCCACAATCACTGCCACTGCTGGAACTGTGATTGCTGTGCGATCCTTCATCATCTATGCCTTGTGGAAAAGGTACCTGAAAACTAAATAATTATTATATAGTATATATAATAATTATATCCTATATATATCTAAGACTAAAGAAATATAAAGTGGTCATCACCAACTTATCACATAATAAGGTATGAATGATGAAAATCTGTCATGAAAAGGATTGCATGGGTATAAGTTTATCTACATGCATCATAATTATTATAGTGAGGGAATTGACATGAAGGAGTGCTCAGCCTATGGGAAGGTGATTTCTCCACAAACAGCCACTGAACAACCTCACATCTATGATTCTACAACATGATGAGTATAAGTTAATCATATTAATATCAAGTATAATAATATTATTATAGCTATTATGCATGATAATTATCTCTTTTTGTAATAATAATAGTAATTTGTATTGTGTTAATATTGTGTGAAAGATTATTGTTATTAGAGTCAAGTAACTCAATCACTGCCGCATGCTTAATTACTATAATACATACTGGTCAAGGTGGTTCCTCTCGTAAGGTGATGCAGTACCACTTCACCTCATGGCCAGACCATGGTGTACCAGAGTATGCTGGACCCACTCTCAACTACCTCAAGAGGATCAAGGCTCAGCACAAACCAAGCAAGGGACCAATTCTAGTACACTGCAGGTGCAATAGACAAACTTTCAAAGTGCAGGTATAGTGCATGGATAAACTTTCAATGTATGTAGCTATTGTTACATTTTTATTATGACATTGTGTCTTTAACCGGAGTATCATAATGTTATGGCAGCAGGATTGTTTCCTACAAGAAAGTATGAAAGAATGGTTATGATAACCATGATCCAAAAAAAATATGGCTAGGGTGGGGGGAGGGGGGCTAAAATAATGATACAATTATTATTAATCTGGTGTGTGGCAAGCGTGGCTGGCCATCAATAATAGACTGATTGATTCTTCTGTTCTAGTGCTGGAGTTGGTAGGACGGGGACATTGATTGCCATTGACATAGCTCTGAGCCAAGCCTCCAAAGAGAAGCAGGTGGACATACCAAAGATCATCGTGGACATGAGGAGACAAAGAATGAAGATGGTCCAGACAGTTGTATGTATTATAATTATAGTAGATCAGGGTGCCACAATGTCATCATCCAGATATCTGTAACGTTAGCTTTAATTGCAGGACCAGTATGCTTTTATTCATGATGCTGTTCTAGAGACACTAAATTAATGTGTGGAGATACTCAGATACCAGCCTCTGACCTTCGAAGAGCTCTAGATAAACTCAAGAAAGCTGACAAACATTTTGATGGAATGACCGGCTTCTATAAACAATTTCAGGTCCAATAATAGCTAAATGCATTGTACGTATACATGGTAAACTAACACGTTAGTTTTTGTTTAATTTTAGGTGCTAGACCAAGTCTCACCAAATCCAGCACAAGTTTACTGTGACTGTGCAAAGAGGTACCCCAATAAGAACAGGAATAACAACTTCCTTCCACGTATGTTAAACTAAATATGCAGCCATCCTTCTATAATAGATCATGTGACACTTTTACATCATAGCCGACGATTGGAGAGTGATTATGAAACAAGATTCCTCAACCTACATCCATGCCTCGTTTGCAAATGTAATAGTTAATAGCCAATGCTATAAAACTATTTGTTGTTCTAGTGTTCTACAGTAGCTAATGCATGCCATAAAATAATTTTCCACAGGGCTATAAACTGAGGAAGGGCTTCATCATTGCCCAGAGCCCTATGGTGACTACAGTGAAGGACTTTGTGAAGATGCTCTATGAGAGGGAGTGTGGTGTGGTGGTGATGCTGTGTGCATGGGTGTGAGGAGGGAGGGGTGGAGCTGTGTGCCCAGTACTGGCCAGCCACTGCTACTATGATGAAGTATGGAGAGTTTATGGTGTCCACTGCCAGCATTGATGACTCGGGCAATGGCTTCATTCAAAGAGATATTACCATCATTGATCCTAAGGTGAGGTTATTAAGCACTCCAAAACAGAAAATGATTGAGAAACAGTATAAAAATCAGAAGCTAATCATTGCCACCAATTTAGCCTTGGAAACTGTAATACTCCACTGTAAGTAGGCCTTTGAATCTTCCATAATTGGTATGCAACTGCATGGCTTTGAAAGAGTTGAGAAGGGTCTATAGATGATCATGCCAGAGACTTTTATATCATTTCAACTTTGTACTTGTTCAAAAAAATCGGAGCCTATGCTCATAAGATTTAGCTACCTCGCTATATGTGATGATCCAATTTTGTTCTGATTCACTCATTCATTATGGTACAGTCTGGTCAAGTTCAGAAGGTGACTCAGTTTCAAGTGGATGAGTGGAGTGCCGAGGGTCTGTGCTCCAATCCAAAGGCCCTTGTTCATGTCATCGATCAGATGGGCGTGGCTCAGAGGAGGACTGGAAATAAACCTATTGTGGTACATGGAAGGTTAGTGCTGTCACAGTATGAATCTCATTCCCAGATCCCATTCCCAGTATTCCATAGATACTGAAAGAATGAAAACAATTGTTTATATACATATTGCATATTGAAACTCCTGGAAATCTACAGGAAGCTTAGCCTATAGCCTATTATTATGATTGTTATAAGGTTATCATGTATCAAAATTGACAGTGATACAGTGAGTCGTGTTGGTGTATTCTGTTCTTTGGTGAATGCCATTGAGATGTGTAAGACAGAGGGAGTGGTGGATGTGTTCCAGGTCGTCAAGGCTCTACGCATTCAGAAACCAGGAGTAGTGCTCGCTGCTGTGAGTGTTAATTAGCTGTTATTATAATGCTCTATCTTTGCTGTAATTAGCCATAAACATGTACCTAGAATGAAATAACATTCATTACTTTCTATCCTATAGGATCAATATCAGATCATCTTTGAGCTCATTTTATTATTCCTGGACTCCTTTAGTATTTACTCTAACTTCAAATGATTAGTGTTGAAGTTTGCATACAACCAGTGTAATGATTGTATTGATAATGGGATAATTAGCTGATAAAAAATAACAATAACTTAAACATGACATGCAAAGTTTAATATTATCACAGTTTAAAAATATATGAAATACAAAAGATTCATCTTCATCATGAATGCACATTGATAATCAATATAATCTTTTAATCATATATAGAGAATGTAAAACTACGAGAGGTTGCTGCATATACATTAAATATATTATACCGGTATAATTTTTATAATAGAAGCAAAATCATTTTTTCCCCCAAGCTAGACTAAGTTTCTACTTGGAGAGATTTAATACTATTCAGCTACTATTAAGAGTTAAACTTTGCATAACTCTCATATATGAGTGTTAATTTAAACATAGTTGAATATACTATGATCATATTATTATTGTCAACACTTGTATTCATCTTGAGAATGCTACCATATAAGGTTGTACACCATCAGACAGTAGCTACACGTAATTACCCCGCGCGCATGCGCAAGGGATAAAGTAATCGGTCGGTCGTCGTTGTTACCCCGCGCGCATGCGCAAGGGGGTAAAGTAATCGGTCGTGTCGTCGTTGTTGTCGTTAGCACAAAAATCGCCATATCTCGAGATATAGGTGTCTAAGCGACTCGTATTAAATCACAACGAATCAATCGAATTCGGCGAAAAACTGGCTTCAGTGTGCGTCAAATCGAGGGATACGATCCACGAGCGTCACAAATAGTGCCTTTTTGTTGGCCACCGTAGCCACGCCTATCGACGGCGCCCACAATGCATATGCATACCAATTGTGCTTTCTGCTCATGCACACAACTAAGTGGCCGAGCATATGACTGGTAAAGATCGTCGATGTTCTAAATAATGCTCGTGATGTCTACAGTGACTGAAATCTGTAACCGATCATAATGTAAGACAGCTATACTACTATTGTTACAACAAATATAGGTAGAAATTCATATGTTCCTAGTTTGGGCTAGGTCTGGGTGCAGAGAGCGCTTTTTCAAGTGTCATCGGAACCCCCAGTAGGCTATTAAAGCAGCATTTCTATTTATCTGAAGTTTACAAAATTATAGGCATGCACCAAAAGTAAATCTATAGATTGCACAATGTGCGCGCGGGGTATGTGCTCTACAGAGCTCTATAAATTGTTGTTGTCGTCGTTGTCGTTAGCAGAAAAATCGCCATATCTCGAGGTCTAGGCACCTGAGCGACTGGTAAGCACGATGAATCAGTCGAATTTGACGAAAAACGGGCTTCAATTCGTTTCGAATCGAGGGATATGGTCCACGAGCGTCACAAATAGTGCCTTTTTGTTAGCCTTCGTAACCACGCCTATCGACAGTGCCCACTCAATGCATTATGCATACAGGCCTTGTGCTTTCTGCTTTAATATGCGCATAACATTGAATATGTGGACTGGTAAAGGTCGTCAATAATGCTAATGGCACATGCACGTTCGGCTGCAGCAACAAAAGCAGATCTATAGATTGCGCAATGTGCGCGCGGGGTATGTGCTCTACGGAGCTCTAGTTAGTCATGTTTATATCTCATAGCTTGCACTGGCCGGTGGCATCTCATCATGAACAGTAAATACTGCCTACTTTCTTTTTGTATCAGTTTTGCTTGTGTATCAGCACAGAATTGTTCTACAAGAAATTCAGGTGAGGTCTATCATAACTAGTAGCTATAGCAAATTTGATATTCCAATAAAACCCACCTTAGACCCCATAACTGGTGGATCCGGAGCTCATGCTGAGCTGATTCGTAGTGACAGTGGTCTTCTCGTTGGCATCAGAGTGTCATGGTCATGGCCATCAAGTGACCCAGTTGAATGTTTTAAGTCACCAGAAGTTCAACTTGTACATGTACCTCCTATTGGAAGTCCAATTCAAAGACCACTTCATTCCAGAAGTCGTAACAACTCAATAGAATTTAATACTACTGATCTAGAATGTAATCAGATGTACTTATCAAGAGTGAGAGCTACTCTCAGTGATATTAGAAAATTTGAGAATGGAAATGAAATATTTTTTGGAGGTATTATAGTATTGTATTATAGCTATCAATTTTAAATAATGACCAATTTCACCTGCTACTCTAGGTTCAACAAGATCTTCACCTGCAGTACTGCCCAGAGTGTGTGTTGGGCCATCAACATCACTACAACATAAAGGCAGAGTCAACATCTCCTGGGACCCTCTTCCCTGTCAACTTCAGAATGGAGCTGATGTCACTGGTTACATCATACAGTACACCCGCTTGTCAACTGGTGTAACAGCAAGGATCTCTAGCTCTCACAGAGGTGTGGAGTGCAGTCAAGAAGTTGGTGGTCTTTACTCATGTGTGGTCAAAGCTGAATCACTAATTCCCGGTAACCAAGTAAACAGCATTCAAGTTGCTGCTCACAACAATTATGGCGAGGGTTCATTCAGTAATCCCATCAATGTAACTCTTCCAGTATCCGGTAGGTGTAACGTATAGTAACTGTCACATCATGATAATAATATTATGATTATCATTATGGCAATAACGTAAATAATTATTCTTAGGTACAACTTGTACCAATTCATCAGATGTAAGAAATCGTGTTGGTAGTACCACCACAATACCTATTGTAGATATCTCATCGGATGCAGAAGATGATGTCACATCAATACCTCCAGAAGCCGGTGCTACAAATATCATTCAGCCGGAATCTATTCGTACTGATAGCGATACTAGCATTGACAGTGGGTCAGGCTTCGTGATATATGTAATCACTGGAGTTGTCATTGCTATTATTGTACTTGGAATTGTAACAGCATTAGTGGCAGCAGTCTTATTCATGAAAGCAAGGTATACTTTAATTATGGTATGTGATCAGCTGCAGCATAATAATTATCAATTGATTTCAGGAAAAAAAGAAGTCATACCTATGACATTGTCAGTCACCAAAAAATGAATTCAGCAGTTGAGATGGTAACCGTTCCAGAGAGCAGAGCAAGCTCATTAGAATTAAATCTCACCAGAGATGACGGCTCTGAGAATGAAGAAAGTATTGAAACCAAAATATCAATGAAGAATATCTTGTATGAGCCAGGTATAAAGCATTATGCATGTATACAGCTCCATGGCCTTTCCTACATACATATACGACATTGTTACAGCAAACATTAATGTATACTCTCTCTCTCTTCCCCCCCCCCCCCCCCCCCCACGGCCCCTCTCTGCCATGTTTGTGTACATATCATAATGATATACACACACTTGAAACATAACACAGCTTCGGAACCCAAAATCACAGATTTTCAGCCAGAAATCCATGCCAATGCTGGGGAACAAGTCACACTGCGTGTGAATTTCACTGGCATCCCCAAACCCACCATCACTTGGACATTCAAAGGCACCAAAATGGAGGGAGACTACGCCACTGAACTGGGCACTGATGGATCACTGCTCTTTGTCTGTGTAGAGAAAAAACATGCTGGAAGGTAATAATTATCGTAGAAATTTAATAGCTATAATATTGTATTGTGTATACGATGACCAATTGCAATAAGCACCAATATTTATTGTTATTGCCACAAAGTTTGTTATGGATTAAGTTAGTTTCAATTTATGGTGTGTTGCTTACATGTAGACAGATGTTGCTTACCCAATAGCATACTTTCCACTTCCTTATTGTTGTTCATATTATATCTCTATGTTTTTTTTCCTCCTTTGAAACAGGTATCAATTTGAAGTTATCAATACACTTGGGTCTGTGAAGGGGTGTGTGGTTCTTGCTGTTCACGAGGGGGAGGAAGGGGATGAAATAAATTTGAACAGAGCTTTGAGAGTAATCCAGTGTCACAACCCGAGTTTGGAGAGTATGTTGCAAGTCTACACTCCTGTAACAACGGCACATTCATACTACAATATGAGGTATCAATAACATAATAATATTATCATCGTACAAAGCTACATACATAATTAGCTGAACTTTTCTTATTGCAGTCTTTGGTGTCAGGAGAGGAGGGGAAAGAAGTTAAAATTGGAAAATCTGAAGCAAATCGACCACTGAATAGATTCAGAAACATCACAGCATGTAAGATCAAAGTTAGAATGGAAGTTATGTATTAATTTGAACAAGGTAGTTGGAGCATTGAACATGTTTACTTAGCTACTAGCTATACACACATTGTCAATTTTGAAAGTGTTTTTCCATTAGTAATATATAATATACCCAGGCTATGGGAACTATTGCTAGTCTAAGAGTCTACATTTTCATGATTATTCAATTTGCTGTGCAATCTACTGTTTACATGAATCTCTGTTCTACTCACTGCAGATGATGATCGTCACATACCCCTGGAGCCTCTTCCCAACTTTCCTGAGTGTCAGAACGACTACATCAATGCATCTTACATTGACGTAAAAAACAATAATATTTACTTATAGTCAATATTTTCGTGACAAACACAAAGTTATTTGTGACTCAATTATAGGGCTATTCTGAGACAAACAAATACATTGCATCTCAAGGTATGCATACACACTCTTACATCAATAAACTTTAAAATTTCATCTTGTATATTTAGGCCCACTACCAAAAACAGTCACAGACTTCTGGCGCCTGGTGTGGCAGGAGAAGGTAAGGACAATTGCCATGGTAACCAACATCATGGAGGGCATGACAAAGAAGTGTGAGCAGTACTGGCCTGAAGGTGGGAGTGGCCAAAGTTATGGTCCTTTCAATCTCTCCCTCGTTGAGCAGCTGACCTTTGCAGATTATGTTGTCAGGACCTTTCGACTTGAGGTGGGTGATATTAAAAGCTATTGTTTAGATATTTATGTTATGAAATTCAGTTTCAACATCTGTACTACAATAGTAGCTCTTTATATAGCTAATTCACTAGACAAAAACTCGGATTTCATGCATGTAGGAAATGTGTAGGATAGGCAAAATTTTCTACACATTTCATTTATTTTACAAAAGCTCTGTCCTATCCTATGCCAAACATGTGTCGGAAACCTCATGTTTTGGTAAGCACAACGTAAAGGAAATTTTACTTTTGGTCCAGTGTAAGATTTACGTGTATGCCTAAGTTGGGGTATCATGACTATGATAAGTATAGGAAAACTTTCATTGTTTATGTTCGTAACAATCAGCTTTGAGAAAATTAGGACAATTTGGGACTTAAGTAGTGTACCGTGTTAATGTATTTCATGAGTGATCAGCTCTCTAAACTGAGACAAATAATATCAAGAATACTATTGTAGAAAGACAGCTTGACATAATCAATGATGACATGCATTGCATGATGAATTTATATCTTCCACCAAAATTAATGCTCATAGTTATAGCAGATCTTGATGACTTAATAAAATTAATTATAGCAAATGGTTAACTTTCCATGAATTTAGCATACTGGTCAAGGTGGTTCCTCTCGTAAGGTGATGCAGTACCACTTCACCTCATGGCCAGACCACGGTGTACCAGAGTACGCTGGACCCACTCTCAACTACCTCAGGAGGATCAAGGTTCAGCACAAAACAACCAAGGGACCAATCCTAGTACACTGCAGGTTATTAAAAATTAAAAAAAACTTTCAATGTATCATTGTAACAGTCAGTAATAGCATCATTAATATCACTATATCACATGGCAAAACATTTGGTGAGCATCTATAATGTTTAGCTAAAATAATATTAGACAGATGCTCAATGCATGATCAATTAACAATATTGAGTATCATAGATATGCACATGATCACATGCATTAGCTAAGTACTATGGCTGACTGTATATTGAGAGCTAGGTTGCATTAATTTTGTTGATTTTGAATAAGAACATTACTAAAGGGTCCTATATTAGCTATAGCTATATAATTTATAGCTAATACTTCTGTTCTAGTGCTGGAGTTGGTAGGACAGGGACACTGATAGCCATTGATGTAGCTCTGAGCCAAGCCTCCAAAGAGAAGCAGGTGGACATACCAAAGATCATCGTGGACATGAGGAGACAAAGAATGAAGATGGTCCAAACAGTCGTACGTAAAAATAGATCAGGGTGATGCATGATCCAGTCATTCTGTAACGCTTTAATTGCAGGATCAATACGCCTTTATTCACGATGCTGTTCTCGAGACACTAATATGCGGAGACACTCAGATACCAGCCTCTGACCTTCGAAGAGCTCTAGATAAACTCAAGAAAGCTGATAAACATATTGATGGAATGACTGGCTTCTGTAAACAATTTCAGGTCCAATAATAATATTAGCTATATCTAGTCCTATATCTTTCAATTTGCCATAAACAACTTAATTTTTCGCTTCCAGGTCTTGAGTCAAGTTTCGCCAAATCCAATTGAAATTTTTTGTGACTGTGCAAAGAGGTACCCCAATAAGAACAGGAACAACAACTTCCTCCCTCGTAAGTTATACAGCGATGTATCACAGTGTTGCATCTACATGTATATAGATCGTGTAACACTTACTATTAATGATTACATCACATATACAGCTGACAAATGGAGAGTCGCTATGAAAGGAGATTCATCCAACTATATCCATGCCTCATTTGCAAATGTAAGAGATCTAATCTGAGCTTACAATTATATTCAGAAGTGAGCACACACTGACTGTTGTAATAATAAAACTATATATTATACTATTAATAGCTGTGTACATGTGCTGTGCTGGTGAGGCAATAGCTGTAGCTACGGTCACAGTATTGAATTTTTTTCCACAGGGCTATAAACTGAGGAAGGGCTTTATCATTGCCCAGAGCCCTATGGCGACTACAGTGAAGGACTTTGTGAAGATGCTGTATGAGAGGGAGTGTGGTGTGGTGGTGATGCTGTGTGGGTGTGAGGAGGGAGGGGTGGAGCTGTGTGCCCAGTACTGGCCGGCCACTGCCGCTACTATGATGAAGTATGGAGAGTTTGTTGTGTCCACTGTCAGCATTGACAGTACAAATAATGGCTTCATTCAAAGAAATCTTACTATCACTGATCCTAAGGTGAGAATTAACTGCTTGTCAACATTGTTGAAAGAAAAGGATTGAAAGCCAATCTCAGAAGCTTAAGAGAGGATCATAACTATAGTATTTGATCAGGCATACTTTAGTCTAGGGTATTTCTCTTTGATGATAATTTTAGTCTGGTCAAGTTCAGAAGGTGACTCAGTTTCAAGTGGATGAGTGGAGTGCCGAGGGTCTGTGCTCCAATCGACAGGCCCTCGTTCATGTCATCGATCAGATGGGCGTGGCTCAGAGGAGGACTGGAAACAAACCTATTGTGGTACATGGAAGGTTAGTGCTGTCACAGTATGAATCTCATTCCCAGATCCCATTCCCAGTATTCCATAGATACTGAAAGAATGAAAACAATTGTTTATATACATATTGCATATTGAAACTCCTGGAAATCTACAGGAAGCTTAGCCTATAGCCTATTATTATGATTGTTATAAGGTTATCATGTATCAAAATTGACAGTGATACAGTGAGTCGTGTTGGTATATTCTGTTCTTTGGTGAATGCCATTGAGATGTGTAAGACAGAGGGAGTGGTGGATGTGTTCCAGGTTGTCAAGGCTCTACGCATTCAGAAACCAGGAGCAGTGCTCACTGCAGTGAGTATTAATATTAAAAAAAACATCCATTACTTCTTTATTCTATAGGATCAATATCAGATCATCTTTGATCTCATTTTGCTATTCCTGGACTCCTTTAGTATTTACTCTAACTTCAAATAATGTGTATATTGACAAAAATAATGCACTTTATAATGAAAATTTGATGAAATAGAAATTGACTCTAGATAATTAAAATAATTCAAAAAGATTCATAATAATCAAGACACATGCATTATTTTGGAAACAGAAATTTAAAATTTAATATCATGTATGCTTCAGGTAACATCTGCAGGACTCTGTATAAAGATGCTTATGAGTCAAGGTTTGTCCTTCAGAACATTGATCAGGCGAGACAATCATATACCGGGGGTAATTAGCAAACGCTATTACATAGCTACATGTAACCATATTATAATTATTATTAATAATTCATGCTATTAACAGGCTAGCACTGATGAATTATATATAATTTGAGTCCATCTACTTGTAGGCATCTATAGCTAGTCAAGAGTTTATAATACATATCTCAATTATCCAGGGGGAACACTGTATGTAATAATGATTATGTGCATTACCATATAAGGTCATACACTGTCACTGACAGGCTGAACATGCATTAAATAAGTACGTTTGTGTTAGTAGCTAGTCTCTTAAATCTTGTGGTTTGGACCAGTGGCTTCTCATCATGATCAGTAATTATTGTCTACTCTCTTTTTGTGCTATCAGTATCAGTTTCACTTGTATATCAGCACAGAATTGTACTTTCAGATATTCAGGTGAGGTCCATTATGGTATAGCAGCTAGATTTACTAATACCAACTTATATTAGGTCCAATAACCAATGGAATTCATGCTGAGCTGATTCGTAGTGACAGTGGTCTTCTCCTTGGCATCAGAGTGTCATGGTCATGGCTATCAAGTGATCCAGTTGAATGTTTTCAGTCACCAGAAGTTCAACTTTTATATTATAGTAGTCTAATAATTGCAAGTCAAAGGACATTAATTTTTTATTCCCCCAGTCGTAACAACTCACTAGAATTTAATACTACTGATCTGGCCTGTAATACAATGTACGTTCCAAGGGTGAGAGCTACTCTTAAAGCTCGCTCAGACATTCAACTATTTGAGGATGGGAGCTCTATATTTTTTGGAGGTATACATAAATGGCTAATTATCTATAGTTGTATGCTATGCTACCAAGCTTCTATGTCGGCTACTCTAGGTTCAGAGAGTTCTCCACCTGCAGTACTCCCCAGAGTGTGTGTTGGACCATCAACATCACCACAACACCAAGGCAGAGTCAACATCTCCTGGGACCCTCTTCCCTGTCACCTTCAGAATGGAGCTGATGTCACTAGCTACATCATGCAGTACACCCGCTTGTCAACAGGTGTAACAAGAAGGATCACTAGTTATCATAGTGATGTGGAGTGCAGTCAAGAAGTTGGTGGTCTTTACTCATGTGTAGTAGCTGAATCACTAATCCAGAATAATGACATATACAGCATTCAAGTTACTGCTCAGAACAACTATGGCGAGGGTTCATATAGTGATCCCGTCAATGTATCTCTTCCAGTGTCCAGTAGGTGCTATAGTACTTAAAGTTATGGAAATAGTGTTTGCTGAATTTGTGGCTAATTATTCATGATTTATTTACTCTCAGGCACAACTTGTACCAGTTCATCGGATGCAAGAAATCGTGTTGGCAGTACCACCTCAATACCTGTTGTAGATGCCTCATCAGATACAGACAATGGTATCATCTCAATATCACCAGATGCCAGAATAATAATTAATATTAAATATGCATGGTATCACAATGATAACTCCAGATAATTATCTGTAATCAATGCTTATAGATGGCAATAATTATTATTATAATAGCAATGCTAGCATGCATGTAAATGTCAATAGGCCAACCCTGTAATTACTGCCATGGAATGGCCATTGCCATCGTATGATTGTAGAATCCAGCATTCCAATTGCTGTTCCAAGGAAAATTTAACATAGGAATAACCAGTGAATAGTATATTAATACACCCATCTTAACAGAAATATTAGAGCATAATATGTATTTAAGATTGTCAATGAGTGTAGCAAATTTATTGTGATATCTGCATCGATAGCAACCAACCCACTAATCATTATTATGCGTGCATGCATTTGAACATAGCAATAAAAAATTTAATATTGTGTGTCATAATTGCATTCCTGCTAATATCATTGCCAACTTAATGTCATGGTGTGTTGTAGCACATGTGACTTGTATTCGTACAAATTTTGACTCGGGTAAGAATGTATAGTAAATACGGAAATATCTCTCATATCTCACATTACATGTATGCTACATTTAAATGGCTACATGCAGATGTTTTGACAACAGCCATCACCACAAATTCTATTACACCTGATTCAAAGGCTACTGACCATTCAACAGGTATACCATTATTTATTCCATAACAGTTAGTACAGTTACTGTGACAGTAGCCTCTTAATTCTAATACAGCAGCAAATGCAGTCTTAATCAGGCATTCATGTCAGGAAGGTAAATCACAAGGGATGAAAACATTGTGTACAAGCTACACTAGTCTAGACAAAAACTTAGATTTCATGCATGTAGGAAATGTGTCGGATAGGGCAAAATTTTATAAAAACTCTGCCCTATCCTCCGCCAAGCATGTGTAGGAAAACTCATTGTTTGGTAAGCACGATATAAAGGAAATCTTACTAATCTTATGGTCCAGTGATAGCATCTTCAAGTATAGCCATAATATTATATACATAATGATAATAAAATAATTTATTTATACTATTATGTATATACACAGGGAATCTGATTTGATTTGATTCCATAATAATATAAAAAAAGTGCCAACTACCGGTATATTAATGTCAGGCATACCACAGTCTGGTGCATATCATAATATTATTATAGCTATAACTGTCACTTTAGCTAATATGACATTGTTTAGGGTCTTAAACAAACAATAGATTAGCTATAGTTGAGAGTAAACACTTTCAGTGACGGATCAACTAATTTTAAAAGTTATTCGTGTACTAGTATGTGCCTGTATCAGTGTATGTGAATGTGCATGTTTGCATGTTAACAATTATAATAACTCTCTTTCAGCTTGGATAGTGATGGGAACTGTTGTTGCTATAATCATGATCATGGCTGGAATTGTGATAACTATTCTAATCATTATCATTTATGTGCTCTGGAAAAGGTATAGCTACATATCCCACCATAATAATATTTCTATTGGCCACATGATTATTGTAAGTTACTAACGTATACATGCAGGCTTGAAGCAGAAAAAGAGCAGTCCTTACAACATGGCAAAAGGTGTTCCTTTTAACTATTAATAATTTTATATCACAAAATTAATATATTTTTTAATAATGTTATTATTAATAGTGAGGGAATTGACATGAAGGAATGCTCAGCCTATGGGAAGGTGATTTCTCCACAACCAGCCACTGAACAACCTAACATCTATGAGACTACAACATGATTACTGTTTCTGGGATGTAGCTATGATTATCATAATATTAGCTTTCATAATGTATACCTAAATATGTTTACACAATGTCATATATGACATAACTTTGTGTCCCTCCCTTCATACACCCCTATCAATAAAATTTAATGCTGATATTAGGTTTTGAGTTTTGTACACTCTGAAACTATTAAACACAGTTCAATTGACCTCATTTATTGTCATAGTATTAGCTACGTCTTATGAACTATCATAGAGTCGGTAGACTCTATAAGTAGGGATGGCCTGGATATGCCATATATGTAATACATTACAAATACCCAAATATCTCAAAATAAGTAGTTTTGTAAAATTTCTAAGTATGAAAATCAGAATCTCCAGCAAATTATCTATCTAACAAGACCAAGATCATTCAATTGTATATGCCAGAACCAGATGTTCAAAAAAATGGCCATTTCTCATTCTTTCTTCTTTCTTTCTTTCTTTCTTTCTTTCTCATTTTCAGGGCTAACTCAAGACTGTCTGGACCTCTCACCTTAGTTTTCATATAAATCCACTCTATTTTGTAGCGCGCAGTGCAGTGGCACGCTAGTTTGGCGTATCTCGACAGTTACGTAATAGTGGGTGTGTCCGGCGCATTAACGATTGGATGTGTCTGATACGCCGCCATTTTGAAATATAATGCGCATGCTCGGAATGTGTTGCTATGGTGAAGTCATGTGACAGCGCCTGGCCGCGCCCGGTGCGCTGGATCGATCATGGATATGAAGGTGCTAGGCTCGAGGAACGGTAAGGCGCTAAGCATAGGCGAGCTATTCGCTAGCGCGTGCAGCGCTAGTGCTCCGCTGGATCGATCATAGATGTCATACTATCATACGAAGGCTCGAGGAGCGGTAACGTACAGACTCATAAAATTATGCCAGGTACTGAGCTAGCTGCTGCCAACAATAAAAATTATTAGAACTCGGTTTTCTCCCTATTAAGCAGTCTCATGGGCCGCCTAAAATTAATACTAGTATAGGCATATGAACGCAAGTTAATGAGGGGCATAGCTACGAATTTTGACACCACCCATTAAGACCGGTTTCCCTTAATTAGCGTAAGCCGCCATTTATCGGCATGCAAATTTTCCCGATTTGTAACTCCCGCCAGGAATGACGTATGAACTTGGTTCTTGCACTGAAAGAAAGCCCTTGACGTAGGCTTTCATTAGCTAGAATCCAGAGAGGTAGGCCCTAGTAATCAATGAGCTATAAGCGCTAATGCGCAGACATCACAATACCATTTATCGGCAACCGGTACGTATTATCGGCACACCTATCTTTTTCCATAATGGCGAATGCGCCATTTATCGGCACCTGGGCCTTCTTGAGCCTTTTACTGCTGCCTTACTTGCCAGAAAATTATAGAAAAAAATATCCCAAGATACTTCAGGATGTCCTCTCACTATATCTCTCTTCTCATATCGATCGCTTGCATCGTCTTCGAACGGCAGCCGTGAATGTGTTGATACTACATGTAAAATCGATACTAGAGCCGTTTCAACGGTACAATAAATTCATGAAGGACTTGGATGTGTTCTAGGCATCAGCCTCCACCTTAAGAGCAACTATGACGGAATAATAATCTTTCTAGCTCTTGCTAGGCCACGGTAAAGCCGCCATGAGCTGTTTCTCCCTGTAGACGCCAGATACTTCATCCGATTTTGATCGAACTTGGTATAGAGGTTCTTCGCCACGCCTTCTTGCCAGTAATATCATCCTTTTCTTCCTGTTTACTTTCCTTGATGTGCAATGGCCATTGAAAGTTTCAGGTCCGTAAACGCTTCAGCGATGTCCGTATAATCCCGTAAAATACGTCGTAAACTCGGTGCCGATGATTGGCACGGGCGGTGCCGGTAATACGTACATGCCGATATATGGCGGCTTACGCTACACTGGACAGAAAATTTAATTATGATAAGATGGTATTGATAAACTACACTAAAAAAAGAACAGAAACAAGTATAAAAAACAATCGAATAAAATTGAAGAATGAAGTAGGGATGGCAGGATCAAAAAGTACACAAACAAGAGATAATCGTATCTAGTATACATCCGTATACGATTGCTTTTTGAGGGGTACAAAAATAACCAGTAATAATGCGATTGAATCAAAACTGATAAACTCAAACCATTATGACAACTAGGGAACAACCTGAATATCTCCCACATAGCTACTGCACTCAACAAACACGTCGACATTAATAGGTGCATAATAGTCGAGAAAAGCAAGCGTAGGGATGTATAGTAGATACGATTATCTCTTGTTTGTGTACTTTTTGATCCTGCCATCCCTACTTCATTCTTCAATTTTATTCGATTGTTTTTTATACTTGTATATATTATAGCATGCATGCATGCAAATCGTATACAAGCTCATAATAATTGTATTGAATTTACGCCGGTTATAGTAACAATTTGCACCAGTCACTGTCAGTGATCATGAGTGGCTTCTCATCATGATCAGCAATATCTCCTGGGACCTCTTCCCTAGCTGTCACCTTCAGAATGGAGCTGATACATGTCACTATAGCTACATCATAATATTATTACAGTATACACCCGCTTGTCATTGACAACTGGTAATTCTTGTTACACCAGTTGACAAGCGGGTACGGTGTACTACTCTATGATACTGTATGATGTAGCTAGTGACATCTGCCTTGATGTTGTGGTGATGTTGATGGTCCAACACACCCTGGGAAGTACTGCAGATATCATTGAACCTTAAGAATCACTAGATCTCAAAATAGTGTGAATTGCAGTCAAGAACTTGGTATTCTTTACTTACCTAATGACATGTGTGATCACTGAATCACTAATCCCCAGTAATCAGTCATACAACATTCAAGTTGCTGCTGTAAACAGTTATGGCGAGGGTTCATTCAGTGATCCTCCTATCAATATTAATCCAGTATCCAGTATAGCTAGGTGATAAACACATGCATAAATGCTTTTAGGTACAAATTATTTGCATTGGTCAGTTATTCACAAATGGAGGTCATACCAGTTCAATGCCTCATTCTCTAATACCTCAAGAAGTTACATACTGATCCCAAGTCTTCTCCAACTGACCACACAAACAGTAGCCCCTTGATCACAGTAGTGGTTATTGCTATCTTTGTGTTGCTTGCAGTCATGATACTATTCGTGGTAATAGAGGGCTAATAATAATAATATTAATAGAATACGGCCATATAAGGTCATAATTATATAAGAATTATAAGTTGTACTCCTGTGTACTAAGCTGCGTTAGTAGCTAGTCTGAGACTTATACAATCATAGTTAGTACTAGTTGCACCAGTGGCTTCTCAAGATGAACAGCAAATATTATCTACTCTTTTTTTGTGCCATCAGCACCAGTTTTGCCTGTGTATCAGCCCAGACTAATTGTCCTTTCAGACAACCAGGTGAGGTCTATGTAGTTAGTAAGAGTGGTCCATCCATTCAGTGTAAAATTCTTCAAGTATAGGTGGCATAACCAATGGAGTTCATGCTGAGCTGATTCATAGTGACAGTGGTCTTCTCCTTGGCATCAGAGTGTCATGGTCATGGTTAGACCCAGCTGAATGTTTTCAGTCACATGCACCTCATCCTGAACTTGAACTTTCAACAAATACCACTATGAGAAGTGTTCGGAGAACACTTATTCCCATCAGTCTTCACAACTCAGTTGCATTTAATATTACTGATCTAGACTGTAACCAATTTTACTTACCAACAGTGAGAGCTACTATTAGTGGTATTAGAGTATTTGAGAAGGGAAATGAGATTTTTTTTGGAGGTACATCTACATTAGAGGGCCAATTTCTTTCTTCTAAGCATGCACTTCAATAACTAAGATTTATATGCCCGCTCCTTAAGGTTCAGTGAGATCTCCACCTGGAAAATTCCCCAGAGTGTGCGTTGGACCGTCAACATCATCACAACATCAAGGCAGAGTCAACATCTCCTGGGATCCTCTTCCCTGTCACCTTCAGAATAGAGCTGATGTCACTAGCTACACCATACAGTACACCCGCTTATCAACTGGTGTAGTGACAAGAATTAGTAGCTCTAATAGGAATGTGAATTGCAGTCAAGAAGTTGCAATTGGTGGTCTTCACTCATGTGTGGTATCTGAGTCACTAATCCCCAGTAACCAAGCATACAGCATTCAAGTTGCTGCCGTAAATAATAATGGCGAGGGTTTATTCAGCAATCCTGTCATTGCATCTGTTCCAGTGTCCAGTAGGTGCTACTTATTAATAAAGTTATGGAAATAGTGTTTATTGAATTTATGGCTGATTATTCATGATTTATTTTAATTACTCTTAGGCACAACTTGTACCAGTTCATCGGATGCAAGAAATCATGTTGGCAGTACCACCTCAATACCTGTTGTAGTTGCCTCATCAAATATAGACAATGGTATCATCTCAATAATATTATTATCACCAGATGTTTCAGAATAATAAATTAAATATGCATGGTATCACTATGATAACTCCAGATACTTATCTAATCAATGTTTGTAGACATAGCCATGCAGTGCCATGATAATAATATTATTTAGCCAGTATTATAATATTAATAGCAATGCTAGCATGCATGTAATGTCAATAGGCCAACCCTGTAATTGCTCATGTTTTGGTAAGCACGATCATGATAAAGCCTAAAATCTTACTTGTATGGTCCAGTGATAGCATCTTCAAATATTGCCACATGTATAATATTATAATAATAATATAGCATTATTTATACTATAATTATGCGCACAGGGAATCTGCTTTATTTCCATAATAATTTAAAATACCAACTATAATAATAATATAATTAATGTAGGCATAATATATTACAGTCTGGTATAGCTATAACTGTCACTTTAGTTAATAACTTTTTTTAGGGTCTTAAACAAACACAAATAGATTAGCTATAGCTGAGAGTAAACACTTGCAATGACGGTCAACTAATTTAAAAGTTATACAAGTATATGTCTATGTGAATGTGCAATGCATGTTAGCATGTTAATAATATTATAATAACTCTCTTTCAGCTTGGATATTGATGGGAACTGTTGTTGCTGTAATTGTGATCATGGCTGGAATTGTGATAACTATTCTAATCATTATCATATATGCACTCTGGAAAAGGTATATATACATACCCCACCATAATAATAATATTATTATTTATATTGGCTATACCGGGGGTATATAGCTACATGATTATATCGTAATGCACACAGGCTTGGCTTCAGGAAAGCAGAGAAAGAGCAGTCCTTACAACATGACAAAAGGTGATCATTTTCACAAAATTATATTATTAGCAAGAATATTATGTATTATCTTCTAATAGTGGGGGAATTGACATGAAGGAATGCTCAGCCTATGGGAAGGTGGTTTCTCCACAACCAGCTGCTGAACAACCGCACATCTATGAGACTACAACATGATTATTATTTCTGGGATGTAACTATAGCTAATTATCATAATGTTAGCTTTCGTAATGTATACCTAAGCATGTTTACACAATGTCATACGATATAACTTTGTGACATGTCCCTCCCTCCACACACCCCTGTCAATAAAATTCTGATATTTGGTTTTGAGTTTTGTACACTCTGAAACTTTCATTAAATACAGTTCAATTGACCTCATTTTATTGTCATAGTATTAGCTACGTCTTATGAACTATATAGCATGAAAATTCAGTAGGTTTATCTTCTACTACCAATCCAAACCTAAGGGGAAAACCATCTCACTGCCTGCTCAGGCAAACCTAATTTAAGCAAAAGGCAGAGCCACATAGGTGCCTAGCCTTGAGAACTAGGGGTGGTAGGTTGAAAAGCTCTTTTGTTCCATGAAAACTCTCCCTACCCACCTAAGTGGCTCATGGACACGGGCAGCATGCATATATGACCATAATTACACATTCAGGGAAATTAACAGAATCTCCAGTCAGTATTGTTACTAGCTACTACATAATTTTGTAGGGGTTAACTCACGAATCCCGGGTGTTCATGCAGGAGCTGGAGTAGTCTACTTCTTTAGGCTCTGGAACTTTTTGTATTAGTTGTTGTAACCAATGGCCCTAGTTATATACGTTTAGGTTGCTATCAGTATGGTAATTAGTGTTATGATGTAACTAATTTGATGTCAGACTATTGGCGCCCCTTAAACTAAGATTTTTTTTGAAGACCTAGATCTAATGTTTACTTTATTCGGCAGACTACTGATAGCTACAGTGGGAAGGCAAATACCATCCTGTACGTGCTTTCTAATGGAAATTTTAAATTTGGAAAAAATCTCAGGATACCTGCTACAAAATGTTTTAAAAGTAGTAACTAGTTTATCGAATAAAAAACCCTGTTTGACTAATCTACAGGTTAATTTGTGGTGTCTGGTGTAAAAACTCTCGTAACTATCGCATATGCGCCCTATTCTAATTAACTGAGAGATATAAACCCCATAGGCTGGTTTGCTAGGTATGTTGCTATCCATGTGAGGGAAATTGACTATGTGAAAACTAAAATTATCGCGCTTGTCAAAAACTGCCGTGGTAAATCTCCTATCGCTAATGTTTATTTCTAAGTCTAAATAAGAAAGCCTACTATCTGTTTCCGTGGTCCTTTTTAGTTCTAATTGTCGCGGGTATATATTCCTAATTTCCTGCTCAAAAGTTGGATTGTTAAGTGTAAGTAGGTCGTCAATGTATCGAAAAGTGTTACTAAAAATTTTTGCTATTTGACTATTATGTTTAAGTTTTTCTTTCATGAAATTGTACTCGTAATAAAAAAGAAAAAGGTTTGCTAGAAGTGGGGCACAGTCAGTGCCCATCGGTATGCCTATTGTTTGCCTAAAAATTTTGTTTCCGACTTGAATGTAGATATTATCCACGAGAAATTTTATTAGTTTGACCAGTTGGTCCTCGGTAATACTATGTTCACGTGTTAATACTGTGTTTGACCAGTACGCTGTGCCATCGCCCTGCACTACTAAATATTTTGCCCCTCTAATTCTATATGCCTCACTAATGAGCTGGCTGATGCTGTCTAGAAGAAGATCGTGTGGTATATTAGTGTAAAGAGTAGAAAAATCGAAGCTATCAAAATGTCTGGCTCCTTTGGTACGGTTTAATTTCTTTAGTTTTTTTAGGACTTCCGCGGCATTATTAATGATCCAAAAACAATTAACACCTGTATTTCGATTCTAGCAATCCCTGCGCAATACTGTTTAAAATGTATAGTAATTAGTTTAAGACTAGATGTTAGCAATTGTGATAGAGGTTTGGTGGTGCATGCACTAGAAGCTGCTATGAATCTACTACCTATCGGATTTTTGTGCATTTTTGGGAGCCAGTAAAAGGCTGGCAGTTGTTTCATATCCGTTGGGATTCTAATATTTTGTTTAATCAAAAATTCTATGTGCTCCGCAACTAGATGGTCCACGTGAGCGCCACAAGGTGTGTAAGTTTGTGGGCTAGTCCCATTCTTCGTGCTAAGCTCTTTTAATACTACATCGAGGTAATATTTTTTGCAAACGACTAAGACGTTATTACTCGCTTTATCCGCAGGAACTAAAATAAAATGTTTTTGGAAGTACTCTAAATATTTTTTGCATTCTAAATCCGACAAAACATGTTTTTTCCGCTGGTTTTTACCTTTCTTCCTAAGTCTGTCTATCCTAGCCTGAACTGTTTCTATAATTCTACATTCCCATTCGTCTAAAGTACGGCTATCTACTCTATCCTTCTTAGCCCACTTTATTTTGTATGCCCTAACGGCTTTTTTGATGATTTTTAGGTTGGTATCCCAATTAATGTTATTTTGTTCTCTATATGATGGGCCTTTACTAATTAGTTTTCTTAATTTTCTATTTTCCACTATGCCTAGATTACCGGTAACTACGTGCCCTGCAGGTTCATATTTAAAATCTGACACGTGGCAGTCGCAGCTAAAATTTTTTGTGCCTGTCTCAAAATCTAGATCTTTGATACTTTGTTTGAAATTAAAAATTTGTCCTGCTATAGTTTTTGTATAAGAGTAGCTAATAGTAGGGGGAGTCTGGTTTTGAATGAAGCTAGGGATAGATTCTTTTACTGGTTTACTATGTAATGAACCCTTGACCATCTCCCCAGTAGCTGCATAGTGTAATGGTGCATGTGGTAAAAGGTCGTCAATAGAATGCGTACACATGGATCGATGCTCGCCCCAGAAATCATGGAGATGGCGTCTAAGATCGACTCTCAGCCTTGACAGCGACAAGTTTCGATGCTTCAATCACAGAGACGAATTCGACAGTACAGTATTCCTTCCGAACTTCAGGTTTATCACGTTGCTGCAGTCGCGCGCGGGACAGCCCCGTGTGACAATGAGTGCTATATATAGCGCAAGGCTAGCTTTATTTATCCACGGCATTACGTAAGCCAAGAAAACACGTGAAGTTCAACCAACAGTACTTCTCAGAGAAAGTAGCGCTCAGCTTGTAATGTATTCGCTGGATACACGCGTAAGATACTCTACATATTTACTGATTTTCAAGTCCCAGAAAGGCTCCAGCGAGGCCCTGAATTTTCTCATAATTACCTCATAGATTACCTAAGAGATTACACCATAGGTTTCATCATAATTACACCATAGTTACCTCATAACCACAGAAAAGTAAATTGCTACTGGGGAGATAATATTTGGGACAAATTAGGCCACACAAACTAAATTCGCTGTTTATCGTCACCACTTTTTCCATTTTCCATGCGGGCGAGCGGTCATTATTCATTATTCATTGTCCATTTTCTTTATCTTTGCGAGCCACGCCCCTCACTCAAGGGGCGTGGTTTACCATTAACGGGCAATGCTAAGGTTAAAGGTCATGCGTGCTCGTTGCATTCCGTTGAGGACAGCGAGTCTAAGGCAAGTTTTCTACTTGTTAGTGTGTCGTTATAGAAGGGAAACAAACGCTTTGGACGTGCTGTGCATATATGTCGAACATTTGAAGGTTTTGTGCAGTGTTCATGTGATCAATAATGAATAATGAAAATTTTGCTGGATCTTCAAAATAGCATGCGGGCGGTGACGCTTAAGGTAGCATTAAAGTGCGTGGGCGTGAGGTGGGGGATATGACACCTAAACCACATCAAAGTCATTAGTGAGGTGCATGTTGTGTAACCACGCCCTTTTAATTGCACAGGTCTCAGGGGTGTGGCTGCTAGAGCCGGAAGTGTTCATTTAATATCCTCCATGGACCGGAAGCCGAGCCGGAAGGGAGGGGCCAGGCCACGCCCAAAACAGCCCCACCCTGTTCCCCAAGGACCACCATTCTCAATCAAGTGCCTACTAACCACCGGATGTCCACCGGAAGCCCACAATCAATCCCAATTAAAACACACAGCTTCCTCAAGGCCAAAACACACACAAACACTTGGAGGCCGTTCTGCCACACCGCCCACGCAAGGGCTCACCTCATTTCCTGTGTGGGCGGAGTAACAACACGTCATCGCAACCACATCCGCTTCAAACCATCGTCAGCTTCCGTCCAGCCGTACGGTCCCCTCCATCGCACCGGCGTACAGTGCCTCATTAACAGACATGGCCTCACCTTTGACCTCCTGCCACGCCCCCAAAGCCTCCTCGCGGGGTTCAAAGGTCACCACCGCTTCCGGGACACGCCCACCTATCGCCGAGGCCAAGTCCCAGGCGCCGATATCCAAGCACTGGCCCGTGAAGCCACGCCCATTCGGAAGCAATAAAACCTGCATTAACGCACACGCACACACTCCACACAGTGCCAGGAACACGCCCACATGCTTAATTAGGCCTAATAAGGCCTTTTTTTTTTTTTTTTTTTTTGTCGTTGCGGTTAATAGTTAAGAAAGAATGCTTTGATCTTGCTTTGAAGTGGAATTACCGGTGTTTTCTTCAGGGGCCACTTCCGGTCGCTAATTACACGCGCATAATCATCCCTGGCCGATTCTAGACACGCCCACCTTCGACCAAAAGCACTCGTATGGGCTCTTCGGCCACGCCCCTTCACGATTCGCTAATTAAATTAGCCAATCCTGACGCTCACGCCCACGCACTTTGATGCTACCTTAACAGTGAATTTAGTTTGTGTGGCCTTAATCATTTCTAAACCTTTGTTGTGGAAAGGAACCTTTAAAAAAGTTTTGGCTGTATTATCGGTTTTAGTGATTTTTGGCGCTTTATGTAAACCTAATCTGAAGCTAGCCAGATCTTTTATAATAAGTGGGATGTATTTTGGTATTTTTTGTTCTAAAAGTAGGATGTTTGCTAAGTCTATCAGAATGCCTAATTTTCTACACAACAGACCAAAAACTAGTGTTTTGATTTCATGCACTAATCCGGGTTTATTGTAATTACTAATTAAATTTCTAAGTTTATGTTCTAGGTTTGTTCGCGTTACTCCATGTTTCCGTTTCCGTTTTATAGAACGTTTTGTGAATTTTCTAGGTTTTTTGTTAAAAAGTTCCCATACTACAATATTTTCTGTGCCTTTCTTTGATACGTTACCTAAGTTTTTCACGTTATCATTTAGCCCGTAAGGATAGATTGTGGCTAATTCCTTATACCAGTACTCCTCCCTTTGTAGTCGTTTGGAAGCTAAGCTAAGGCATTCCCCTTCCTCTAATGAAACTTCTTCTATGGGCATAATAGCTATATCGTCTTCACTATGGTTGTTAGAGCAAAAATGTTGGTACAAAAAGAGGTTACACATTTGATTGAGCTTCTGCCTATCAGGGTTTCATCCAGTGGGGGAGGTGGGGAGGAAGCTTCCCCCTCAAAACACCCAGCTTCCCCCCCAAAAAGAAAGAGAGAAAGAAGAAAAGAGGAAAAGGAGAGAGAGAAAGAGAGGTGCATGGTGGGGGAAGGGGAGCGTGTATATTTTTGCGTCGCATTGCAAGTGATCAGTATAGTCTCCTACTTCATGACTCAATTATTTAAGAGCACTAGATAAAACTATGCAATACCTCAGTGACATCAGAAAACACAATCATTAATCCATATCAATGCTTAATTGCGGGGAGGAATCACAGTGTGTGAAACTGCCACGCCCACTTCTCCCCCAAAAAATGCTTTCTGGATGAAACCCTGCCTATGGTTATTCATTCTACTCCTAAGGGCCTGACTAGTTTCTCCTATATATTGAATGTCACATTTTTTACAGCTAATCAGATAGATTACATTTTTTGTTGTGCAAGTCATTACTGCCTCACGTGACTTAACAGCGTATTTTTTGCCTGTTGTATTACTACAAAAAGTATCGTTTTCTACTATATGTTTACAGGTTTTGCATCTATTTTTACCACATCGGCTAACAACGATTTGTGTGCCCTGGGTAGCCTCAATTGTATCCCTTCCCGCGGACGCAGGCTTTGAGGACGCAACTTCATTATCGCAGGACGAGTTTTTATTCCCTTTTCTACCCTTCTTTAAAGGACTAGGGTAGGAGTCCATCACCTTGGTTTGCCGGGCTAGTGACCGCCCCCTTGTACTAGTCGCCATTTTTGTAATTTTAGGAAAGTTGGTAGTTTTAGTCAGCTAGAAAAGCTCAGTCTAAGCTAGAAAATTTCACCCCCCTCGCAATTTAAAAAGAACTAGCTACAAGAAAAGGTTTAAGAAGAGTAACCGGCACGAAAAAACGTGTCATACCCAAACCTAACCTAGCCCAGTCTGCCGGGATAATGAAATCACCAAGCACAGAACTGGAAGTTAAGTAATTACATGAAAATTCAGTAGGTTTATCTTCTATTACCAATCCAAACCTAAGGGGAAAACCATCTCACTGCCTGCTCAGGCAAACCTAATTTAAGCAAAAGGCAGAGCCACATAGGTGCCTAGCCTTGAGAACTAGGGGTGGTAGGTTGAAAAGCTCTTTTGTTCCATGGAAACTCTCCCTACCCACCTAAGTGGCTCATGGACACGGGCAGCATGCATATATGACCATAATTACACATTCAGGGAAATTAACAGAATCTCCACTCAGTATTGTTACTAGCTACTACATAATTTTGTAGGGGTTAACTCACGAATCCCGGGTGTTCATGCAGGAGCTGGAGTAGTCTACTTCTTTAGGCTCTGGAACTTTTTGTATTAGTTGTGCATGCAAATCGTATATATACAAGCTCATAATATTGTATTGAATTTATGTTATAGTAACAAGAAGTTACATACTGATCCCAAGTCTTCTCCAAATGATCACACAAACAGTAGCCCCTTGATCACAGGAGTGGTTATTGCTATCTTTGTGTTGCTTGCAGTCATGATACTATTCGTGGTTAATAATAAGGATACGGCCATATAAGGTCATGGCCGGCATATATAAGAATTATAAGTTGTACTCCTGTGTACTAAGCTCGTTAGTAGATAGTCTGAGACTTATACAATCATAGTTAGTACTAGTTGCACCAGTGGCCTCTCAAGATGAACAGCAAATATTATCTACTTTCTCTTTGTGTCATCAGCATCAGTTTTGCCTGTGTATCAGCACAGAATACTTGTCCTTTCAGACGAATAGGTGAGGTCTATGTAGTTAGTAAGAGTATGGTCCATCCATTCAGTGTAAAATTCTTCAAGTATAGGTAACATAACCCATGGAGTTCATGCTGAGCTGATTCATAGTGACAGTGGTCTTCTCCTTGGCATCAGAGTGTCATGGTCATGGTTAGACCCAGCTGAATGTTTTCAGTCGCATGCACCTCATCCTGAACTTGAACTTTCAACAAATACCACTATGAGAAGTATTCAGAGAACACTCCATCCCATCAGTCTTCACAACTCAGTTGCATTTAATATTACTGATCTAGACTGTAACCAATTTTACTTACCAACAGTGAGAGCTACTATTAGTGGTATTAGAGTATTTGAGAAGGGAAATGAGATTTTTTTTGGAGGTAGCTACATTTACATTAGAGGCCAGTTTCTTTCTTCTAAGCATGCACTTTTAAATTAATGTCCGCTCCTTAAGGTTCAATGAGATCTCCACCTGCAAAACTCCCCAGAGTGTGTGTTGGACCATCAACATCACCAGAACATCAAGGCAGAGTCAATATCTCCTGGGACCCTCTTCCCTGTCACCTTCAGAATGGAGCTGATGTCACTGGCTACACCATACAGTACACCCATGGAGCCACAACAAGGATCACTAGGAGTGTGCAATGCAGTCAGGAAATTAGTGGTCCTTACTCATGTGTGGTTGCTGAATCACTAATCCCCAGTGGCCAAGCATATAGTATTCAAGTTGCTGCTGTAAACAATAATGGCCAGGGTTTATTCAGTGATCCTATCAACATAGCTGTTCCAGTATCCAGTAGGTGCTACAACATAATGATTATCATGTAAATTGCAATAATGATTAATAATATTCAGGTACAATTTGCATCAATCAGTCGTACACAGTTGGAGGTCGTACCACTTCAATGCCTCATTCTCTAATGCCTCAAGATTTTACTGATCCCAAGTCTTCTCGAAATGACCATACAAACAGTGGTCCCTTGATTACAGGAGTGGTTATTGCTATCTTTGTGTTGCTTGCAGTCATGATACTATTGGTGGCAATAGTTTTGTTCATGATAAGGAGGTAGTCAGCTAGCTATAGCTTAGTTTGTATGGTTATTGTACAGTCAACTGCATGCTCACTGTCTTTCAGGAAACGGCAAAAGCTTGTAAATCTCAACAATGGTGCATCTCATATTGTGGTTCTGGATCGTGAGAGAAGGACGAGCTTTTTGGCATTAAAACCAACCGTAGATGAAATCCATGACCGCACTGAGAATGAAGAGAATACTGAAAACAAAGTATCAATGAAGAATGTTTTGTATGAGCCAGGTAAAATTAATATGAATGTTATATCTTTCTACGTGCATATAGTGATTTAGAAATGTACATAACCTATAGCATAGAGTCTATAATACGCATAATAATACTTTTCTCTCTCCCTCCCTCTCTCTCATCTCACACCCACTCTCCCATGCACACTGTTACAATACATTTTCAAATGTATGTAGCTACTGAACCTAAGATCACAGATTTTCATCCAGAGATCCATGGCAATTCAGGGGAGCAAGTCACACTACGTGTGAATTTCACTGGCATCCCCAAACCCACCATCACTTGGACTTTCAAAGGCACCAAAATGGAGGGCGATTATGCCACTGAACTGGGCACTGATGGATCACTGCTCTTTGTCTGCGTGGAGAAAAAACATGCTGGAAGGTAAAGCAGGACCTGGTAGTAATATTCCCCTTACTCTTAATAAAAATACAATAACTGTATACATAATAATAATTATAAACATATTGGCTGTAAGATATGCCACAGTATTATACGTACAGCACATAATATTATATTATAGCTGATGCAACAATGTGTATGATAGTTATCATCAATCATCTCATGAAGTCATGCACACTAGATAAAAACTCAATTTTATGCATGTAGCAAATGTGTAGGATAGGGCAAAATTTCTACACAATCATTTTATTTTACAAAAATGGATGGGAGGGGCTGGGGGGTTGAGCACAACATAAAGGAAATCTTATTTTTGGTCCAGCAACGTCGATACCATTTAAACTTTTAGGCCCAGGTTCCCATTTGTTGTATGATGTTTACCATCTATCCGGGTCCATTTGGCGTTGTTGTCTTATCTAGAGTATTTTATCCGTGCCCATTTGGTAGAGCAAACAATTTATTATATCCACCCATTTGGTTGAGTAAACCTAGCTACAAAGCTCCTTTCTCGCCATAGGTATCAATTTGAAGTCAGTAATGTACTTGGATCAGTGAAGGGGTGTATAACACTTATTGTTCATGAGGGGGAGGGGGAGGATGAAGTGAATCTCAGACAGACATTTGAGAGCAATCTAGTGACACAGGAGGAGTTTGGAGAGTATGTTGCAAGTCTACACTCTTACAATGGCAGCACATTTATACTGCAATTTGAGGTATTAATAACTACGACAATACATGAATAACTGATGAATGCAATTTGCATTGTAGTCATTGATGTCAGGAGAAGAGGGTCAAGAAGTTGCTGTGGGAAGATCGGAAGCAAATCGACCTCTGAATAGATTCAGAAATATCATAGCATGTAAGAGATCATTATAATCAAATGCTCTTTAGCTATTTATAGCTACTATTGTCTCGTCCTTCTAATAGATGATGATCGTCGCATATCCCTGGTGCCTCTCCCCAAATTTCCCAAGTGTCAGAACGACTACATTAATGCATCTTACATTGATGTAAGTCTAATATAAACATTGACAAAATTTAATGCTATTTACTTCGTTCTGTGTGGTTCCATTGATATTAGGGCTTTTCTCAGACAAACAAGTACATTGCATCACAAGGTATAAACAAACACCCTTAAAGTAACATTTATTATTTGCACTTATGATAATATTGATAATGTTAGTCAGTTATTTCATCTTGTATACTTAGGCCCACTACCAAAAACAGTCACAGACTTCTGGCGCCTGGTGTGGCAGGAAAAGGTGAGGACCATTGCCATGGTAACCAACATTAAGGAGGGCAAGACGAAGAAGTGTGAGCAGTACTGGCCTGAAGGTGGGAGTGGCCAAAGCTATGGTCCTTTCAACCTCTCCCTCGTCGAGCAGCTAATACTAGCAGACTACACAATCAGGACCATTCAACTTGTGGTAAGTACATGTATATATTATATAATATATAAGTAATAATACTTTTATGTAGCATATATTCGAGTACAAAGGAGCTATAGCTAATATTAGGCCAGAATTAAGTTGCCAATGGGGGTTAGGATTTGAAAATAGGACTAGTATGAGTCACACTAAAGTGTTTTATAAACTGTGTCATTATTTAGCATACTGGTCAAGGTGGTTCCTCTCGTAAGGTGATGCAGTACCACTTCACCTCATGGCCAGACCACGGTGTACCAGAGTATGCTGGACCCACTCTCAACTACCTCAGGAGGATCAAGGCTCAGCACAAGCCAAGCAAGGGACCAATCCTAGTGCACTGCAGGTACAATAGACAAACTTTCAAAATGCAGGTATAGTGCATGGATAAACTTTCAATGTATGTAGCTATTGTTACATTTTTATTATGACATTGTGTCTTTAACTGGAGTATCATAATGTTATGGTAGCAGGATTGTTTCCTATATGAAAGCATGAAAGAATGCTTATGATAATCATGATCCAAAAAAAATATGGCTAGGGTGGGGAGGGGGGGGGGGCTAAATAATGATAATAATAATATAATCATTATTAATCTGGTGTGTGGCAGGGTGGCTGGCCATCAATAATAGACTGACTAATAATTGATTCTTCTGTTCTATAGTGCTGGAGTTGGTAGGACGGGAACATTGATTGCCATTGACATAGCTCTGAGCCAAGCCTCCAAAGAGAAGCAGGTGGACATACCAAAGATCATTGTGGACATGAGGAGACAAAGAATGAAGATGGTCCAGACAGTTGTATGTATTATAATTATAGTAGATCAGGGTGCCACAATGTCATCATCCAGATATCTGTAACGCTTTAATTGCAGGATCAGTATGCCTTTATTCACGATGCTGTTCTAGAGACACTGATGTGTGGAGATACTCAGATACCAGCCTCTGACCTTCGAAGAGCTCTAGATAAACTCAAGAAAGCTGACAAACATTCTGATGGAATGACCGGCTTCTATAAACAATTTCAGGTCCAATAATAAATGCATTGTACGTACATGGTAAACTAATATTATGTTAGTTTTTGTTTAATTTTAGGTGCTAGACCAAGTCTCACCAAATCCAGCACAAGTTTACTGTGACTGTGCAAAGAGGTACCCCAATAAGAACAGGAATAACAACTTCCTCCCTCGTATGTTAAACTAAATATATGCAGCCATCCTTCTATAATAGATCATGTGACACTTTTATATCATAGCTGACGATTGGAGAGTGATTATGAAACAAGATTCCTCAACCTACATCCATGCCTCGTTTGCAAATGTAACTATAGTTAATAGCCAATGCTATAAAACCACTATTTGTTGTTCTAGTGTTCTACAGTAGCTAGCTAATGCATGCCATAAATAATTTTCCACAGGGCTATAAGTTGAGGAAGGGATTCATCATTGCCCAGAGCCCTATGGCGACTACAGTGAAGGACTTTGTGAAGATGCTGTATGAGAGGGAGTGTGGTGTGGTGGTGATGCTGTGTGGGTGTGAGGAGGGAGGGGTGGAGCTGTGTGCCCAGTACTGGCCAGCGACTATTGCTACTATGATGAAGTATGGAGAGTTTATGGTGTCCACTGCCAGCATCGATGACTCGGGCAATGGCTTCATCCAAAGAGATATTACCATCATTGATCCTAAGGTGAGGTTATTTAGCACTCCAAAACAGAAAATGATTGTATAAAAAATCAGAAGCTAATCAATTTAGCCTTGGAAACTTTAACACTCCACTCTACTAGGCCTTTGAATCTTCCTTAATTGGTATGCAACTGCATGGCTTTGAAAAAGTTGAGAAGGATCTATAGATGATTATGCCAGAGACTAATAATTTGGTGTAATTTTAACTTCGTGCTTGTTCAAAAAATTCGGAGCCTATGCTCATAGGATTTAGCTAGCTACATAGCTATTTGTGATGACCCAATTTTGTTCTGATTGACTCATTCATTATGGTGCAGTCCGGTCAAGTTCAGAAGGTGACTCAGTTTCAAGTGGATGAGTGGAGTGCCGAGGGTCTGTGCTCCAATCCACAGGCCCTCGTTCATGTCATCGACCAGATGGGCGTGGCTCAGAGGAGGACTGGAAACAAACCTATTGTGGTACATGGAAGGTTAGTGCTATCATGGTATGAGCCTCATTCCCAGATCCCATTCCAGTATTCCATAGATGCTGAATTATATGTCAAAATGCTTTGAAAACAACTGTTTGCATACATAATATAGCATATTGAAACTCCTGGAAATCCACAGGATTTATAAAAGATAGCCTATTGATTTTTATAAGATTATCATGTATTCAAAATTCACAGTGATACAGTGAGTCATGTTGGTGTATTCTGTTCTTTGGTGAATGCCATTGAGATGTGTAAGACAGAGGGAGTGGTGGATGTGTTCCAGGTTGTCAAGGCTCTACGCATTCAGAAACCAGGAGCAGTGCTCACTGCTGTGAGTGTTAATCATGTACCTAGAATGAAATAACATTCATTACTTTCTATCCTATAGGATCAATATCAGATCATCTTTGAGCTCATTTTGTTATTCCTGGACTCCTTTAGTATTTACTCTAACTTCAAATGATTAGTGTTGAAGTTTGCATACAAACCAGTGTAATGATATCGATTGTATCAATAATGGGATAATTAGCTAGTAAAAAAAATAACAATAAGTTAGCTACTTAATTAATTTCAAACATGACATGCAAAGTTTAATATTATCACAGTTTAAAAATATATGAAATACAAAAGATTCATCTTCATCATGAATGCACATTGATAATCTTTTAATCATAGAGAATGTAAAACTATGAGAGGTTGCTGCATATACATTAAATATATTATGCCAGTATAATTTTTATGATGGAGCAAAATCATTTTCCCCCCAAGCTAGACTAAGTTTCTACTTGGAGAGATTCAGCTACTATTAAGAGTTCGCATAACTCTCATTGTATGAGTGTTAATTTACAGATAGTTGAATAATTATTATACTATAATTATTATCGATCTTGTCAACACTTGTACTCACATACACGATCTTGAGAATGCTACCATATAAGGTTGTAGACCATCAGACAGTAGCTACACGTATTTAGTCATGTTTATATCTCATAGCTTGCACTGGTGGCATCTCATCATGAACAGTAAATACTGCCTACTTTCTTTTTGTATCAGTTTTGCTTGTGTATCAGCACAGAATTGTTCTAGAAGAAATTTAAGTGAGGTCTATCATAATATTATAGCTATAGCAAATTTGATATTCCAATAAAACCCACCTTAGACCCCATAACTGATGAATCCGGAGTTGATGCTGAGCTGATTCGTAGTGACAGTGGTCTTCTCCTTGGCATCAGAGTGTCATGGTCATGGCCATCAAGTGACCCAGTCGAATGTTTTCAGTCACCAGAAGTTCAACTTTTACCTGATAGTGGAATGACAATTCAAAGAACACTTGATTCCATCAGTCATAACAACTCAGTAGAATTTAATAATACTGAACTAGACTGTAACCAGATGTACTTTCCAACAGTGAGAGCTACTCTCAGTGATGTTAGAAAATTTGAGAATGGAAATAAAATATTTTTTGGAGGTATTATAGTATAATTGTATTATACAGCCAGCTAGCTATCGATTTTAAATAATGACCAATTTCGCCTGCTACTCTAGGCTCAACAAAAGATCCACCTGCAGTACTTCCCAGAGTGTGTGTTGGACCATCAACATTACCACAACATGAAGGCAGACTCAATATCTCCTGGGACCCTCTTCCCTGTCACCTTCAGAATGGAGCTGATATCACTGGCTACATCATACAATACACCCGCTTGTCAACTGGTGTAGCAATAAGGATCTCTAGCTCTCACGGAGGTGTGGAGTGCAGTCAAGAAGTTTGTGGTCTTTACTCATGTGTGGTAGTTGATGAATCACTAATCCCTAGTAACCAAGCTTACAGCATTCAAGTTGCTGCTATGAACAATTATGGCGATGGTTTATTCAGTGATCCTGTCAATGTGTCTCTTCCAGTATCCAGTAGGTACTAATTAAAGATACATCATTGTGCATGTGGGAAGCTTATTAGTTTATTATGATCTCAGGCCTAACTTGTACTAATTCATCAAATAAAGAGGATGATGGTATTGGTATGACGACCTCATTATCAGGTATCACTTCTATATCTCAAGATGCTTCAGAGTCTATAGATGTAAACAGTGCTACAAATAATATCATTAATGGCCCGGTATCTAATCGCAACAATAATGTTAGCATTAACAGTTGGTCAGGCTCCGTGATATACATAATCACTGGAGTTGTCATTGCTATCATTGTACTTGGAATTCTAACAGCATTGGTGGCAGTAGTGTTGTTCATGAAGGCAAGGTATGCTTTAATTTTGGTATGTGATTAGCTGTAGCATAATTATATATTTATTTCAGGAAAAAAAGAAATCATGCTTATGACATTGTCAATCACCAAAAAAAGAATTCAGCAGTTGAGATGGTAGCTGTTCCAGAGAGTAAAACAAACTTGTTAGAGATAAACCCCACCAGAGATGATATTCATGACGGCTCTGAAAATGAAGAAAATACTGAAACCAAAATGTCAATGAAGAATCTTTTATATGAACCAGGTAAATTTACATCTCATGTTTCTATAATAATATCATGTTTGCACATCACTCACAGCTCAGTCTTGCTCTCTCTCTCTCTCTCTCTCTCTCTCTCTCTCTCTCTCTCTCTCTCTCTCTCTCTCTCTCTCTCTCTCTCTCTCTCTCTCTCTCTCTCTCTCTCTCTCTCTCTCTCTCGCTCTCTGAGACTTAAATTCCTCTCTCTTTTTCTCTTGTCGCTTTCAATTCTGCAACTCTCCTCTCTCTCATACACAAGCACATTGCATATACATAATACACACAATACACACATTAAACCTACAGCTTCAGAACCCAAGATCACAGATTTTCAACCAGAAATCCATGCCAATGCTGGGGAACAAGTCACACTGCGTGTGAATTTCACTGGCATCCCCAAACCCACTGTCACTTGGACATTCAAAGGCACCAAAATGGAGGGAGACTATGCCACTGAACTGGGCACTGATGGATCACTGCTCTTTGTCTGTGTAGAGAAAAAACATGCTGGAAGGTAATAATTATCGTAGAAATTTAATAACGATAAAATATTGTACTGTGTATACGATGACCAATAAGCACCAATATTTATTATTAGGCCAGACCAATTTAATTTGTTGTTGCTCAGATATTGTGAGGTAAAAATTGGAGCGAGCGATCGAAAAAAAAAGAAAAAAAAGCAATTAATTGGGTGTGGTTATAGACCACAATCTAATTAAGACAGACTAATGTGACTATCTAGGACCAGGAAATCAAGATAGAATACAAAAACCACTCTACTGTACATAAGCTCCACCCAACTTAATTTTCTGTTTGCCCAAAAATTGGAGCGAGCGAATCCGTGCAACAACTTATTTAATTGGTCTGGCCTTATTGCCATAAAGTTTGTTATGGATTAAGCTAGTTTCAATTTATGGTGTGTTGCTTACATGTGTGCTTCTGAGACAGATGTTGCTTACCCAATAGCATACTTCCCACTTCCTTATTATATCTATATGTTTTTTCCTCCTTTGAAACAGGTATCAATTTGAAGTTATCAATACACTTGGGTCTGTGAAGGGGTGTGTGGTTCTTGTTGTTCACGAGGGGGAGGGAGGGGATGAAATAAATTTTGAACAGAACTTTGAGAGTAATCCAGTTTCACAACCCGAATTTGGAGAGTATGTTGCAAGTCTACACTCCTGTAACAACAGCACATTTATACTTCAATATGAGGTATTATTATCATCAAAACTATACACATAATTAGCTGAAATTTTCTTGACAGTCGTTGGTGTCAGGAGAAGAGGGGAAAGAAGTTAAAATTGGAAAATCTGAAGCAAATCGACCACTGAATAGATTCAGAAATATCACAGCATGTAAGGTCAAATTTACATCATAAGAAAGTTGGATGCCACTGTGATCAAAACAATAACACTATTCGCCAGTAGTTCAAGTTAGAGTGCTCGGAAGCTAGATATTTGAACAAGGTAGTTGGAGCATTGAACATGTTTACTTACTAGCCATACACACATTGTCAATTTTGAAAGTGTTTTCCATTAGTAATAAAAATTTAATATACACAGGCTCTGGGAATTATTGCTAGAGTCTACATTTTCATGATTATTGCTGTGCAAACTACTGTTTTACATGAATCTCTGTTCTACTCACTGCAGATGATGATCGTCACATACCCCTGGAGCCTCTCCCCAACTTTCCTGAGTGTCAGAACGACTACATCAATGCATCTTACATTGACGTAAAAACAATATTATTTACTTAGCTACAGGTAAACATTTTTGTGACAAACATAAAGTCATTTCTTAATTATAGGGTTATTCTGAGACAAACAAGTACATTGCATCTCAAGGTATGCATACACACTCTTTCATCAATAAACTTAAAATTTTATTTTGTATGTTTAGGCCCACTACCAAAAACAGTCACAGACTTCTGGCGCCTGGTGTGGCAGGAGAAGGTAAGGACAATTGCCATGGTAACCAACATCATGGAGGGCATGACAAAGAAGTGTGAGCAGTACTGGCCTGAAGGTGGGAGTGGCCAAAGCTATGGTCCTTTCAATCTCTCCCTCGTCAAGCAGCTGACATTTGCTGATTACGTTGTCAGGACCTTTCGACTTGAGGTGGGTGATATTAAAAGCTAAGCATGTTTTGTTATGTTATGCCTAGAGGAAATTTAGTTTCAACTTCTGTACTAAAATAGTAGCTCTTTATATAGCTAAGATTTATGTGTATGACTATGATAAGTATAGGAAAACTTTCATTATTTATTTTCGTAACAATCAGCTTTGAGAAATAGGACAATTTGGGACTTAATTAGTGTACTGTATTAATGTATTTCATGAGTAATCGGCTCTCTAAGCTGATCGGGACAAATAATATAATACCATTGTAGAAAGAAAGCTTGACATAATCAATGACATGCATTGCATGACGAATTTATATCTTCCCCCAAATGCTCATGGCTAGCAGATCTTGATGACCTAACAAATTATAGAGATTTAATTATTGATTCCCACTAACTAATGCGTATACAATGGCTTGAATTTAGCATACTGGTCAAGGTGGTTCCTCTCGTAAGGTGATGCAGTACCACTTCACCTCGTGGCCAGACCACGGTGTACCAGAGTATGCTGGACCCACTCTCAACTACCTCAGGAGGATCAAGGCTCAGCACAAAACAACAAAGGGACCAATCCTAGTACACTGCAGGTTATTAAAAATAAGCTTTCAATGTACACATTGTAACAGTCAGTAATAGCATCATTAACATCACTATACCACATGGCAAAACATTTGGTGAGCATCTATAATGTTTAGCTAAAATAATATTAGACAGATGTTCAATGCATGATAAATTAACAATATTGAGTATTATAGATATATGCACATGATCACATGCATTAGCTAATTACTATGACTGACTGTATACAGACAACATGCCACATTAATTTATGAATAACAACATTACTAAAAGGTCCTATATTAGCTATAGCTACACTTCTGTTCTAGTGCTGGAGTTGGTAGGACGGGGACACTGATTGCCATTGACATAGCTCTGAGCCAAGCCTCCAAAGAGAAGCAGGTGGACGTACCAAAGATCATCGTGGACATGAGGAGACAAAGAATGAAGATGGTCCAAACAGTCGTACGTAAAACTTGAATAGATCAGGATGATGCATGATCCAGTCACTCTGTAACACTTTAATTGCAGGATCAATACGCCTTCATTCACGATGCTGTTCTAGAGACACTGATATGTGGAGACACTCAGATACCAGCCTCTGATCTTCAAAGAGCTCTAGATAAACTCAAGAAAGCTGACAAACATGTTGATGGAATGACTGGCTTCTGTAAACAATTTCAGGTCCAATAATAATATTAGCTATATCTAGTCCTAGATCCTTCAATTTGCCATAAACAACTTAATTTTTCGCTTCCAGGTCTTGAGTCAAGTTTCGCCAAATCCAAATGAAATTTTCTGTGACTGTGCAAAGAGGTACCCCAATAAGAACAGGAACAACAACTTCCTCCCTCGTAGGTTATACAGTGATGTATCACATGCAGTATTACTTCCAGATCATGTGACACTCACTATTAATGATTGCATGTACAGCTGACAAATGGAGAGTTGCTATGAAAGGAGATTCATCCAACTATATCCATGCTTCGTTTGCAAATGTAAGAGATCTAATCTCAGCTTACGATTATATTATTCAGAATTGAGCACACACAGACTGTTGTAACAATAAAGGTATACTATTAACATGTGTTGTGCTGGTGAGGCAATAAGCTATACAATGTTGTAATGATCACAGTATTGTCAATTTTTTTCCACAGGGCTATAAGTTGAGGAAGGGCTTCATCATTGCCCAGAGCCCTATGGTGACTACAGTAAAGGACTTTGTGAAGATGCTGTATGAGAGGGAGTGTGGTGTGGTGGTGATGCTGTGTGGGTGTGAGGAGGGAGGGGTGGAGCTGTGTGCCCAGTACTGGCCAGCAACTGCTGCTACTATGATGAAATATGGAGAGTTTGTTGTGTCCACTGTCAGCATTGACTGTACAAACAATGGCTTCATTCAAAGAAATCTTACTATCACTGATCCTAAGGTGAGAATTAACTGCAAGGATTGAAAGCCAATCTGAAAAGTTAGAGATCGAGGTGTAATGTCAAGATCGTTCTACTCTTAGACTAGTATAATATTAACCTACAGCAGCTGCTATCTAATGTCACTCATTACTATAAGGCAAACTGAGGATCATTAGTAGCAAAATGGCTGATCACGAGTTGATCTAATTAATTAAGCGATATATGCCTATAATACTTACATTTGTATATTATTTTAGTCTGGTCAAGTTCAGAAGGTGACTCAGTTTCAAGTGGATGAGTGGAGTGCTGAGGGTATATGCTCCAATCGACAGGCCCTCGTTCATGTCATTGACCAGATGGGCGTGGCTCAGAGGAGAACTGGAAACAAACCTATTGTGGTACATGGAAGGTTAGTACCTTGAGCAATTGATTGTTATGCTGTGAATTTATATAGTCTAATCCCCAGGCTTATTATTTATTCCTAGTAGTACTGCCTATAGCCTGACATTCTGATACTATTACTATTTGGAATATTAGGTTTAATGATGTGCATGGCTATTGGAAAACATGTATGTATGTTGTGTGCATGCAGTGATACAGTGAGTCGTGTTGGTGTATTCTGTTGTTTGGTGAATGCCATTGAGATGTGTAAGACAGAGGGAGTCGTGGATGTGTTCCAGGTCGTCAAGGCTCTACGCATTCAGAAACCAGGAGCTGTACTGACAGTGGTAAGCATGCATAAATTTTAATTATGGAGCTATAGCTGTTAATATGTGTACGTATTTTATAAATATTGGCTGCTTTTCCTCCTTGTACAGGATCAGTACCAAATCCTTTTTGATCTTATCCTGCTATTTTTAGACTCTTTTAGCATTTACTCAAATTTTAAATAATGATTATTATGAGAACTATGAGTGCATGAATGTGCATTGTGTGTAATATGAATTTGGATTCATTATAATGAAAGCAGCTAAAGGCAACAACATTAAGATTTATCATAATTCGTGTATACATTGTTTTCTTTCACTATCATCATCATTGCCTGGTCCCGGCCCAACAGATCTTGGTACTGTTAAGTTATTGAAAATTCCCAATTGAATACCTTTCAAAGTAATTGATTGTTTGCGGTGTTATTATATTATTATAATTATCACTAAGAAACCTGAATATGGTACCAAGTAAACAATATCACGGGCCAATTTTTTTTGCAATAGTTACTGTTTGATGAGTCAAAGAGATGATGCATAATTATTATTGTCACGCTTAATATATAAGCATTGAATGTGATGGCCCATACACACTTATCTTCTAATTCTCCCAAAATGTAACTGTGTGCCGTAAGTATAAACCAAGACGCAAACAGGAACCAGCTCTTATCGATCCTTGAATGTGTGAATTTTGATAATGGCATTATCTCTGGGTCTGATGTCAACGTTGCTGCTCTTCAACTTGGCTATAGGTGTGATCAGTGATGTATACTATATCAAACCTACAACAGAGTATCAGTGTTCAATTCACAATCAACCATGCCTCACATTAGAAGATTTCATCGTAAATATTAATAGAAGTCTTAATGCCAATACAATGTCATCATTAGAGCTTACTGTTAAACTACTACCTGGTAATCACACTTTAAATAGGCGTCTGGAAGTTTCGTCTATTAGAAAATTTCAAATATCATCACAAATTAATTCATCCTGGATCATCTGTCACAAGCCTAAAGATTTTAAATTCTTCAATGTCACAACCATTGATATCAGAAATTTGAATTTTTTTGGATGTGGTCAATGTAAGTCTCTCAGTATAGGTAAGTTTACTGCCGAAAATTGCATTTTCCTTCGAAGTGATCTTTCACTGCAAGCTGACTTTGGACTGATACATGCTGAGAACAATACCATTATAGAAATAAGTCATTGTAGTTTCATTGGTACATATCATGGAGCTGTCATACTTCTCGGCTCTAGTGAACTTAGTAGCAGTCACAGTATCTACAGCAACAATACAGCTTCCCTCATAGCTATGATGGAGGGTATAGCTGTGTTTGATAGATGCATTTTCCAAGACAACACGGCTGTGAATTTCACTTTAGTTGCAATAGTTAATGCCAGTATGGTCATTCAGGACAGTCTATGGGAGCACAACAACTTTCAAACACAAGACCATGATCCTAATGGAAAATATGAGTTTCTAATTGGCTGCGTGGGCTCTGCAATAACACTCAGAGATACTACAGTTGCCAATAACATACAAGCCTCTGCGCATGCAGCAAAGGGTGGTATATTAATGGCTACTTATTCTGACATTTCCTTTTATAATTGCACTTTTGATCAAAATTTTGGCCAAGACTTCATATTTTGGATTGTTTCTAGTAATACCTATGTCATAAACACCACATTACTTTTAAACAGAGCAGCAAATGGAGAGCTTTTTGCTATATTTTATGGCAATGTCACGGAATTTCAAGAATTGAATGTCACAGAAAACAGTGGAAATTTTAGACTGTGGAGAAGTGAGGTCATTTTTTCTGATAAGATCGTATACTTCAACAATAATGGATCAATCACTGCCTTAAACAGTTTGCTGAACTTCTACGGCAATAATCTCTTTCAGAAATGCAGGCATATCCTTTCTGTTGACAGTGGTGGTATAGTGACAAGTGATAACAGTACATTGCATTTCTATGGAACTACGTACTTCCTCTATAATCAGTCACCAAATAAGGGAGGGGCCATATTTGTGGTAAATAGTAAACTATATATATATTATAAGATGATCATTGCTTACAATGTAGCAAATATTAGCGGCGGTGGCATATATCTCGATCGCAGTGAGTTTTATTGCCTGTTCAATTGTACATTCTTTCACAATCATGCTGTAGTTAAGGGTGGTGGAATTCACGCTGTTTCTTCTAAAATCATCGCAGATGTAGAATTTCTTGAAATAAGTGAAGAAAGGTATATTTTATTCTCCAAGAATAAGGCTAAAGTAGGTGGAGCTGTGAACTTGGAGCAGAATTCAAAACTTTCACTAGTTGATAGTGGTATAGATACTAAGTTGAAAGTGGAATTTGCAGAAAATATGGCTGATTATGGTGGCGCAGTGTATATTAATGATGAGTCACAAATTATGTGTAAAAGTAAATATTTTGCTGAACACACACAAAAAACTGAATGTTTCCTATTGGCATATAAACTAGATGAAGCTAACAAAAAGTTGATTACCTTTTCAGAAAATGTAGCTAACATTGCTGGATCTGCCATCTTTGGTGGATTCCTTGATAGATGTACTGTGGATCCAGGTTTCACAAAAGATCATTCTCAGACTGATTCTGGTGTTCAACAGCCAGCTTATGGACTTTCATTTTTAATGGAACTAAGTAATCTCCAGCCCGCTGAAATTGCATCTCATCCAGTGCGTGTGTGCTACTGCTACAATTATACTTATGCTGACTGCACCTATGATATAGGTTCAAAGGTTTTACCAAGAGGGGAAAAGTTACCTCTCTCCCTTGTTGTTGTTGACCAAGTGAATAACACCATCAATGCCACCCTCTATAGCGTGGTGTCCTCTGCCAGAGGCGTGGACAGGAGGCAGCTGCATCATATCGATACTGTCTGTACCAATTTATCAATAAGAGTGTTTCCTGAATCCAACCAACTAGATCTCTATGCTATTGGTCCATGTAATGATACTGGAATCTCTCGGAGGGTGATAACAATTAGTGTTTCAGACTGTAATTGCCCGATAGGATTTTCAGCCTCAGACAACATAGATGCATGTGAGTGTATCTGTGATCCCAAGCTACCAAGCGTTATAAAAGAATGTTCAATTCAAACGTCGTCAATAATCAGAGAAGAAAATTTTTGGATTGGTTATATTAACTCAACGATCACCACTGGCTATCTCCTATATCCCAACTGTCCTTTTGATTACTGTCGTCCAGCGATTCCACCAGTAAGTATCAATTTTAATACCCTTACTGGTACTGATGCACAATGTGCTGCTCATCGCACAGGGTTGCTCTGCGGGCAATGCCAAACAGGGTTCAGTCTGTCACTTGGTGGCACAACTTGCATATCTTGTCCAACGACTTGGCCTGGATTGCTAACAGCTAACCTCATAGTACAAATTCTTACTGGAATCATAATAATTGGACTCATGCTGGTACTGAACTTGACGGTTGCAGCTGGTACATTTAATGGACTAATTTTCTATGCAAATATCGTGGCAAGAAACAAAAACACTTTCTTGCCCTTTACGAAGATAAACATGTTAACGATGTTTATTGAATGGCTTAATTTACAACTGGGAATTGAAAGATGCCACTTTAACGGAATGAATGCTTACACAAAGGCGTGGATTAAACTGACTTTTCCCACATACATGTTTTTATTGGTGATTTTGGTCATTTTCATCAGTCAACGCTCTTCATTATTTACCAGACTAATTGCGAGGGGAAACCCAGTAGCTGTCTTAGCAACAGCCATTCTACTCTCTTACACTAGCATCCTTCGTAACATTATTGATATATTTTCTTTTGCAATTCTCAGATATCCTGACGGATCACGTCATGTGGTCTGGCTTCCCGATACAAGCATTAGTTACCTAAAGGGCAAGCATGTTCTTCTCTTTCTTGCTGCCATTATCATAGTCGCCATTGGTATTGCATACACTGCTCTTCTCTTTTCATGGCAATGGCTTCTCAGGGCACCACAGATCAAAATATTTACATTGATCAGGGACACAAGGCTAAATTCTTTCATGGATGCGTACCTTGCTCCACACACGCTGAAGAGTCGTTACTGGACTGGACTGTTGCTGTTCATTCGAGTAGTCATCTTTATCTTATCTGCTGTGAATGTAAGTGGAGATCCCAGTTTTAATCTACTTGTTATAAGCGTGGCAGTGGTGTTCTTGCTATTGCTACAGTTGTATTCACGAAACAGAATATACAAAAATGTTCTTCTTGACTGCTTTGAAATGACATCATATTTCAACATCCTCTTCCTAAGTTTAGCTACCTCTTACACACTGTCCACCAAACGTGGCCAAGAAACTGCAGCATACATCTCCATAAGTGTAGCATTTGTTATGTTTTTATATATGTGCCCTACTATACCACATTCTACTGAGAATATATCAGATACAATGCTTGAAGAGAGCTAAACAATTTTTAAGACAAAAGTTATACAAGAGATCGAGGAGATCAAATGACTTAAGTGTCAACCTTCTTGAAAATGCTGAAATGAATGATCATCCTGCTGATGTCCAACAGCAACTGTTACAGTAGTTGGTATGTCTCCTCAACATTCATCAACAACTTCTGATGAAGAAGACATAAATTGAACATTTTAATCTTACTTCTGAGAGCACTAAAATTTACTCAAAGTTATTAGTAATAACGTATTAAGTTATCAACATGCACGCTATTTGAACATATAAGATCTGCATGCACTGTCACGCCGAACACATACACGTTTGTCTTAGAATCTATAGCTAGTTTGTATCGGTGACTCTCATCTATTATCATGAACAGCAAATGTTATTTACTCTCTCTCTTATTGTGCCATCAGTAACAGTTTTGCCAGTGTATCAGCACAGAATTGTTCTGATGGAGTAGTTGATGAGGTCTTAGCTATTATAATGTACCAAGTATAGATTTGATTCTAGATCTGTTAATACTTGTGTTAGGTATGTAGCAGCTAGCGCAGTAACAGACACACATGCACAGTCACTAGCTCACTCACACACAGAACAACTACCGTAACCCTCGTGCATGCGCCAAGGGTTAATTCCACTGGTTGTATACATATTAACTCGGTAGAATTTAATATTACTGACCTAGACTGTATTACTAACCAGATATACTGCCCAAGAGAGGTGACTACTCATACTAGTATTCAATTACATGAGAGTCGAAATAATAATGTATAGTTAATGCACAGTCTCAGAGCTAACTACCAACTTAAATTAATTATATCATTCTTATCTAAGAGTGCACTACAACTAGCTAATGACTATCAATTATATGCACCTATTACTCAGGCTCAATAGGATCTTCACTTCCAGTACTCCCCAAGAGTGTGTGTTGAACCATCAACATCACTACAACATCAAGGCTAGGCCCTGAGAGTCAACATCTCCTGGGACCCTCTTCCCTGTCACCTTCAGAATGGAGCTGATGTCACTAGCTACATCATACAGTACACCCCCTGGTTAACTGGTGTAACAACAAGGATCTCTAGCTCTATAGCTAATAGTAATGTGAATTGCAATCAAAGAGTTAGTGGTCTTTACTCATGTATGGTAGCTGAGTCACTAATCCCCAGTGATGGAGCATACAGCATTCAAGTTGCTGCTCAAAATAATATGGTGATGGTTCATTTAGTGACCCTCTCAATGAGTCTCTTCCAGTATCCGGTAGGTGCTACAATAATAATTATTATATTATAATACTTAAAATTACATCATTATGGGAACTATTAAGACTTGCTGTTAATTTCTTATTCTTAGGCATCACTTGTACCGACTTATTGGGTGCAAGAGATGGTGTTATTATAGTTACTGTAATAATAGTTAGACACCGAGGACAAGGCATCTACAGTATTTAGCATCCCGATGGTCCTGCATGAGCTGTGACACCTGAGCATAGTGAGGGTGTTACTAAGGGGATAGAGGGATGCTAAATACTGTGGATCCCATTGGTCGAGGTGAGCGAAGTTATTTAGAGTTTTACGATTGTTGCTATAGTAGCACAGCTATTTGCCTTGGAGCTCTCATAATATCATGGATCCTATTAGCCAAAATTTATAAGTAACTAAGTAAAGTAATTACCTAAGTAAAACCTACATTGTCAAGTAACTAAGCTACTTAGTTACCTCCTATTGACCAATCAGATTACAGAAAAGTGGCTGTAAAATTCTAATTTTATTCCAAGTGCATGCAGTAGTATATTGCTTAGCATGATATTATGAAAGTGTTGGGAATATAATGTTTAAGGAGTGGTGGATGTGTGTTCTGCTTTCCTATTCAGACTCTTCTCTTAGACTAGTCACCTCTGCAAATGCTAACTAGCTATATCAAAATAATGTGTAGACTAATAATAATATTATTAGTTATCACGTAAATCAGTTGGTTATGGATCAACTTAAAGTTTATCTTCGCTTCTGTAAAGGGACAACCTCCATATTAATATTATTACAAAGGACAAAAGGCCTGCTCCCAATGTGTTCATTATTCAGATATTCTATTGTTACGGTACTGCTAAAGTATGATGACACGCATGTGCTTTGCATAGCTGTATATGCACTAGAGTGATTATAATTGATATAATACTTATTATTATTATTGATCTTTTCATCATGTCTCACTCCACTATGAGAATACTGCCATATAAGGTCATAATTCATATACACTGCCAGACTCATAGTCTGCACCAGCTAGTGCATTGGCTTCTTGATATGAACAGTAAATACTATTTACTCTCTTTTTGTGCCATCAGTATCAGTTTTTCCTGTGTTATAACAGTATGGATTTGTCCTCCAAGATTTTCAGGTGAGGTGTATATTAATAGTGGGAGCTTTGATTCTATAGTAATCCCTTGTATTAGGTCCCATAACTGATGGAGTTCATGCTGAGCTGATTCGTAGTGACAGTGGTCTTCTCCTTGGCATCAGAGTATCATGGTCATGGATATCAAGTGACCCAGTTGAATGTTTTCAGTCACCAGAAGTTCAATTTTCAACTAGTATTGGAATTGCAGCTCAAAGAATAGTTTTTTCCACCAGTCGTAGTAACTCAGAAGACTTTAATATAACTGAACTAGACTGTAACCAGATGTACTTACCAACAGTGAGAGCTAATTATTATAATAATGTCGGTGGTATTCATCTTAGACTAGTACCACTATCGGACGGTGGAAGTGAAATATTTTTTGGTACAATAGTCTAAAAGAGGCAAATAAAATAATATAATCTAGCTACATGTATCACTTTCTCTAAGTATGTTAGCTATTAATACGTAACTACAAATTTCACCTGCTACTCTATTTTTATAGGATCAATGCGATCTCCACCTGCAATGCTTCCCAAAGTGTATGTTAGACCATCAACATTAGGAAGAGCCAACATCTCCTGGGACCCTCTTCCCTGTCACCTTCAGAATGGAGCTGACATCTCTGGCTACATAATAAATTACACTCCTGTATCAACTGGTGTAGCAATAAACATTTCTAGCTCTCATAGTGGTGTGCAGTGCAGTAAAGAAGTTGGTGATCTTTACTCATGTGTGCTAGCTGAATCACTAATTTCCAATGACAAAGCATACACCATTCAAGTTGCTGCTGTAAACAATTATGGTGATGGGTCATTCAGTGCTCCTGTCAATGTTTCGGTAGCTATTCCAATATCCACTATAGGTGCTACTTAAATTTATTTAAAGTTACATCACTGTGGGAATGATGAATGCTTACTAAATTTGTTTATTCCACAGATTCTGAAGATGGTGTTGCTAGCACCAACTCAATAGCTACCTCATCGAATAAAGAAAATGGTATCAAGACGGTCACCTCATTATCTACAGATGCCTCATCAGACACAGAACATGGTGTTATCTCAACACCTCAAGATGCCTCAGTATCTGAAGATGTAACTAGTGCTACAAATACCATTGGATCAGTATCTATTCATACTGACAGCGATGCTAGCATTGACAGTGGGTCAGGCTCCGTCATAAATGTAATCACTGGAGTTATCATTGCTATCATTGTACTTGGAATTCTGCCAGCATTGGTGGTAGTAGTGTTGTTCATGAAAGCAAGGTATAGTATACTATGCTTTAAATAAATTAATTATTGTAGCTGCATGTAATTATAATTTTCAGGAAAAACGAAGTCAAACTTATGCCATTGTCAGTGTCCTAAAAAACAAGACATCAAATTCAGCAACTGGAATGGTTCCAGAGAATAAAGCAAGCTCATTAGAAATAACTCCCGCTAGAGATGATATTCATGACACCTCTGAGAATGAAGAAAATAATGAAAACAAAATATTAATAAAGAATACTTCATATGAGTCAGGTAAATTTTATAATATCTGCATGTCACTCAATGCATACTCCTCTTACCTCTCTCACTCCAGTGATCACTCTCTCTGTGTGTAATTTTCTCTCCTCTTTTTCTCATATGCATACTCACATTAGTTATAAGCACATTGTACACGTGTGTATACACACAATACTCACTTTAAACCTACAGCTACAGAACCCAAGATCATAGAATTTCAACCAGAGATCCAGGCCAACGCAGGGGAGCAAGTCACACTACGGATGAATTTCACTGGCATCCCCAAACCCACCATCACTTGGACATTCAAAGGTACCAAAATGGAGGGAGACTATGCCACTGAACTGGGCACTGATGGATCACTGCTCTTTGTCTGTGTAGAGAAAAACATGCTGGAAGGTATTGCATAGATAATAATTATTATAGATGACACAGTGCAATGCCATGCACCAAGTGGCGAAAATAGCTAAATAAATACCCCATTATCAGAATACTCTTGTATAATAGACTTGACTGACCAGAGCCAGCAGTGGGAAAAGCTGTTATTGCATTTGTGATGTGTTGTTAACTATTATGTGTGTAGTTTTGTACAATGATAATATTATTGATACCTCGTATTGTAGTATGAATGTGCTGTTGTTACATGAGTGTAGACTTGCAACATACTCTCCAAACTCAGGTTGTGATACTGGATTGCTCTCAAAGTTCTGTTCAATATTTATTCCATCCTCTCCCTCTCCCTCGTGAATAACAAGAACCACACACCGCTTCACAGACCCAAGAGTGTTGCTGATTTCAAACTGATACCTTATTTGGGAAAAATGCCAATCAATGTTTGATATTATATTCCATAAGAAAGTATTTATACAAGACGATATGCATGGATAAACAATAGCTGTCTCAAACGTGCATGACATTGTAATTGTGTAAGCTATAATATGATAGTAATTGGGGTGCATGGGATGCATGGTCGAATGCACCCCAATTACTGTCATATATCTATTTTGTTGGTAGTTTACCTCTGTTCACCATTGGACTATTTTACGATGACCCATGGACCTCCTTCCCATAGCCGGCAAAATGCCTATAAAAACTTTGGTTGCTAAGCAACTACCAACAAATAATAATATTATTATAAGCTGAAATTTTATTACTGTAGTCTTTGGTGTCAGGAGAAGAGGAAAAAGAAGTTAAAGTGGGAAAATCTGAAGCAAATCGACCACTGAATAGATTCAGAAACATCACAGCATGTAAGATCACATTTGTATGATGCATACGCGCTGTAAGAAACTTCAAAGTTGGATGCAACTGTGATCAATATGAATATTATAGCATTATTCGTACTGCCAGTAGCTCAAGATACCGTATAGCGGGAAACCTTCGAGGGAGAAAACTTTCACGAATTTCGCGATTTTTCCGCCATCCACGAAAGTTTTCTCCACGAAATTCTGGACATGCCACACCCATTATGCGACCAGTTTTAACATTCCGCGAAAGTTTTCTCCGCGAAATGCTCCTTTCCTACCGATCCGTGAAAGTTTTCTCCCTCGAAAATTTCCCACTATACGGTAGAGTGGAAGTGAACAAGGTAGTAAACATGCTTACTAGCCGTACACACATTGTCAATTCGAAAGTGTATTTCCATTAGCCTAGGTATATTATAATAATGCCCAGGCTCTGGGCATTATTGCTAGAGCCTATAGCTACATTTGATGATTATTGCTGTGCAAACTACTGGTTTACACAAATCTCTCTGCAGATGATGATCGTCGCATATCTCTGGAGCCTCTCCCCAACTTTTCTGAGTGTCTGAATGACTACATCAATGCATCTTACATTGACATAAAAACAAAAAATATATAACTTAGCTATAGTTGTGACAAATACAAAGTAATTAAATTTTGTGGCTCAATTATAGGGCTATTCTGAGACAAACAAATACATTGCATCTCAAGGTATGAGTACACACTCTTTCGTCAATAAATTTCAAACTTCTTCTTGTATAATATTTAGGTCCACTACCAAAAACAGTCACAGACTTCTGGCGCCTGGTGTGGCAGGAAAAGGTGAGGACCATTGCCATGGTAACCAACATCATGGAGGGCATGACAAAGAAGTGTGAACAGTACTGGCCTGAAGGTGGGAGTGGCCAAAGCTATAGTCCATTCAACCTCTCCCTCGTCAAGCAACTGACATTTGCAGATTATATTATCAGGACTGTTCGACTTGAGGTGGGTGATATTGAAAGCTAAGCATGTTTTGTTTAGATATTTATGTTATGAAATTCAGTTTCAAAACCTGTACCGCTCTTTATATAGCTAAAAAATTTACGTGTATGTCTAAGTTGGGGTATCATGACTATGATAAGTATGGGAAAACTTTCATTGTTTATGCTCATAACAATCAGCTTTGAGAAAAAAGACAATTTGGGACTTAAGTAGTGTACCGTGTTAATGTATTTCACGAGTGATCAGCTCTCTGAACTGAGACAAATAATATCATGAATACTATTGTAGAAAGAAAGCTTGATATAATCATTGATGACATGCATTGCATGACGAATTTATATCTTCCACCAAATGCTCGTAGCAAGCAGATCTTGATGACTTAACAAAACTAATTATAGAGATTTGATTCCCACTAACTAATACGTAATGGTTATTAACTTTCCATGAATTTAGCATACTGGTCAAGGTGGTTCCTCTCGTAAGGTGATGCAGTACCACTTCACCTCATGGCCAGACCACGGTGTACCAGAGTATGCTGGACCCACTCTCAACTACCTCAGGAGGATCAAGGCTCAGCACAAACCAAGCAAGGGACCAATTCTAGTACACTGCAGGTACAGTAGACGAACTTTCAAACTACAATGCCATTTACTATAGCTAATAAACTTCAATGTACACATTGTAACAGTCAGTAATAGCACCATTAACACCACTAGTTATACCACGTGGCAAGATATTTGGTAAAATTAATGTTAATAATGTTTAGCTGAAACAATATTAGACAGACGCTCACTTATACATGATCAGTTATTGAGTATCATAGATATGCACATGATCACATACATTAGCTAAGTACTATGGCTGACTGTATATTGAAAGGTTGCATTAATTTTTGAATAACAATATTACTAAAAGGTCCTATATTATTACATAATTTATAGCTAATACTTCTGTTACAGTGCTGGTGTTGGTAGGACGGGGACATTGATTGCCATTAACATAGCTCTGAGCCAAGCCTCCAAAGAGAAGCAGGTGGACATACCAAAGATCATCGTGGACATGAGGAGACAAAGAATGAAGATGGTCCAAACAGTTGTACGTAAAATAGATCAGGGTGATGCAACCAAACCCAAACCCGAGTCATTCTGTAACACTTTAATTGCAGGATCAATACGCCTTTATTCACGACGCTGTTCTAGAGACACTGATGTGCGGAGACACTCGGATACCAGCTTCTGACCTTCGAAGAGCTCTAGATAAACTCAAGAAAGCTGACAAACATGTTGATGGAATGACTGGCTTCTCTAAACAATTTCAGGTCCAATAATAATAATATTATATCTAGTCCTAGATCCTTCAATTTGTTATAAACGACTTTATTTTTCGCTTCCAGGTCTTGAGTCAAGTTTCGCCAAATCCAATTGAAATCTTTTGTGACTGTGCAAAGAGGTACCCCAATAAGAACAGGAACAACAACTTCCTCCCTCGTAAGTTATACAGTGGTGTATCACAGTGTTGCATCTACTAATATACACTTACAATTAATGATTACATCACATGTACAGCTGACAAATGGAGAGTTGCTATGAAAGGAGATTCATCCAACTATATCCATGCCTCGTTTGCAAATGTAAGAGATCTAATCTGAACTTACGATTGTATTCAGAATTTAGCACACACTGACTGTTGTAACAATAAAGCTATATAATTTTATTATACTATTAACACCAGTGTACATGTGCTATGCTGGTGAGTTAATAGCTGTAGCTATACATAATGTCGTAACATTTCCACAGGGCTATAAACTGAGGAAGGGCTTCATCATTGCCCAGAGCCCTATGGCGACTACAGTGAAGGACTTTGTGAAGATGCTGTATGAGAGGGAGTGTGGTGTGGTGGTGATGCTGTGTGGGTGTGAGGAGGGAGGGGTGGAGCTGTGTGCCCAGTACTGGCCAGCCACTGCCGCTACTATGATGAAGTATGGAGAGTTTGTTGTGTCCACTGTCAGCATTGATAGTACAAATAACGGCTTCATTCAAAGAAATCTTACTATCACTGATCCTAAGATGAGAATTAATAACTGTATGATATTATTGTAACAAAGGATTGAAAGCCAATCTGAGAGGTTAAAGAGGTGTAATGCCAAGATCGTTCCTCTCTTAGACTAGCATAATAATAGCTAGCTAATGACTATTCAATGTCACGCATAAGGCAAACTGAGGATCATTACGTAGTAGCAAAATGGCTGATCATGAGTCAGTATTGCTTTTTAGTTCTTACTAAGCGATATATGCCTATAATACTTACATTCGTATGTTTTTTAGTCTGGTCAAGTTCAGAAGGTGAATCAGTTTCAAGTGGATGAGTGGAGTGCCGAGGGTCTGTGCTCCAATCGACAGGCCCTCGTTCATGTCATCGACCAGATGGGTGTGGCTCAGAGGAGGACTGGAAACAAACCTATTGTGGTACATGGAAGGTTAGTACCTTGAGCACTTGATTGTTATGCTGTGAATTTATACAGTCTAATCCCCAGGCTTGTTATTTATTCCTAGTAGTACTGCTTATAGCCTGACATTCAAATACTATTAGTGTTGGGAATATTAGGTTTAATGATGTGCATGGCTATTGTATACTTTATGTATGTTGTATAAAATTATGTGCATGCAGTGATACAGTGAGTCGTGTTGGTGTATTCTGTTCTTTGGTGAATACCATTGAGATGTGTAAGACAGAGGGAGTGGTGGATGTGTTCCAGGTCGTCAAGGCTCTACGCATTCAGAAACCAGGAGCTGTACTGACAGTGGTAAGCATGCATAAAATTTAATTATGGAGCTAGCTGTTAATGTGTTATAGGAGTCGTAAGTGTTTTGTTAATATTGGCTGCTTTTCCTCCTTGTGCAGGATCAGTACCAAATCCTTTTTGATCTTATCCTGCTATTTTTAGACTCTTTTAGCATTTACTCAAATTTTAGATAATGATTATTATGAGAACTATGAGTGCATGAATGTGCATTGTGTGTAATATGAATTTGGATTCATTATAATTAAAGCAGCTAAAGGCAACAACATTAAGATTTATCATGATTCGTGTATACGTTGTTTTCTTTCACTATCATCATCATTGCCTGGTCCCGGCCCAATAGATCTTGGTACTGTTAAGCTATTGAAAATTCCCAATTGAATACCTTTCAAAGAAATCGAACATTTGCGGTAGTGAGTGATCAAAGTTATTATATTATTATAATTATCACTAAGAAACCTGAACATGGTGCCAAGTAAACAATATCACGGGCCAATTTTTTTTGCAAAAGTTACTGTTTGATGAGTCAACCAGATGATGCATAATTATTATTGTATTTAACTAGGGAACACATGTTTAATATGTAAGTATTGAATGTGATGGCCCATACACACTTATTTCCTAATTCTCCCAAAATGTAACTGTGTGCGGTAAGTATAAATCAAGACGAAACCGGAACCAGCTCTTATCGATCCTTGAATGTGTGAATTTTGATAATGGCATTATCTCCGGGTCTGATATCAACGTTGCTGCTCTTCAACTTGGTTATAGGTGTGATCAGTGATGTATACTATATCAAACCTACGACAGAGTATCAGTGTTCAATTCACAATCAACCATGCCTCACATTAGAAGATTTCATCGTAAATATTAGTAGAAGTACTCTTAATGCCACTGCAATGTCATCATTAGAGCTCAGTGTTGAACTATTACCTGGTAATCACACTTTGAATAGGCATCTGGAAGTTTCGTCTATCAGAAAATTTCAAATATCATCACAAATTAATTCATCCTGGATCACCTGTCACAAGCCTAAAGATTTTAAATTCTTCAAAGTCACAACCATTGATATCAGAAATTTGAATTTTTTTGGATGTGGTGGATGTAAGTCTCTCAGTACAGGTAAGTTTACTGCCGAAAATTGCATTTTCCTTCGAAGTGATTTTTCACTGCACGCTGACTTTGGAGTGATACATGCTCTGAATAATACCATTATAGAAATAAGTCATTGTAGTTTCATTGGTACATATCATGGAGGTGTCATACTTCTCTCCCATAGTGAACTTAGTAGCAGTCACAGTATCTACAGCAACAATACAGCTTCCCTCATAGTTATGCAGGAGGGTATAGCTGTGTTTGATAGTTGCATTTTCCAAGACAACACAGCTGTGAATTTCACTATAGTTGCAATAGCTAATGCAAGTATAATGGTCATTCAGGACAGCCTATGGGAGCGCAACAGCTTTCAAACACAAGACCATGATCCTAATGGAAAATATGAGTTTCTAATTTCCTGCGTGGGCTCTGCAATAACACTCAGAGATACTACAGTTGCCGATAACATACAAGCCTCTGCGCATGCAGCAAAGGGTGGTATATTAATGGCTACTTATTCTGACATTTCCCTTTATAATTGCACTTTTGATCAAAATTTTGGCCAAGACTTCATATTTTGGATCGCTGTTAGTAATACCTATGTCATAAACACGACAATACTCTTAAACAGAGCAGCAAAGGGAGAGCTTTTTGTTATATTTCATGGCAATGTCACAGAATTTCAAGAATTGAATGTCACAGAAAACAGTGGAAATTTTAGACTGTGGAGAAGTGAGATCATTTTTTCAGATAAGATCATATACTTCAACAATAATGGATCAATTGTTGCCTTCAACAGTTTGCTGAACTTCTACAGTGATAATCTCTTTCTGAAGTGCAGGCATATCCTTTCTGTTGACAGTGGTGGCATAGTGACAAGTGATAACAGTACATTGCATTTCTATGGGACTACATACTTCCTCTATAATCAGTCACCTAATATGGGAGGGGCCATATTCGCAACAAATAGTGAACTATATATATATTATAAGATGATCATTGCTTACAATGTAGCAAATATTAGCGGCGGTGGCCTACACCTCTTTCGCAGTAAGTTTTATTGCCTTTTCAATTGTACATTCTTTCATAACTATGCTGTTGTTAAGGGTGGTGGAATTCACGCTGTTTCTTCTAAAATCATCGCAGATGTAGAATTTCTTGAAATTAGTGAAGAAAGGTATATTTTATTCTCCAAGAATAAGGCTAAAGTAGGTGGAGCTGTGAGCTTGGAGCAGAATTCAAAACTTTCATTAGTTGATAGTGGTATAGATACTAAGTTGAAAGTGGAATTTGCAGAAAACACGGCTGATTATGGTGGTGCAGTGTATATTAACGAGTCACAAATTATGTGTAAAAGTAAATACTTTGCTGAACACACACAAAAAACTGAATGTTTCCTATTGGCATATAAACTAGATGAAGCTAAAAAAAAGTTGATTACCTTTTCAGAAAATATAGCTAACATTGCTGGATCTGCTGTTTTTGGTGGATTCCTTGATAGATGTACTGTGAATCCAGGTTTCACAGAAGATCCTTCTGATTCTGGTGTCCAACAGCCAGCTTATGGACTTTCATTTTTAATGGAACTAAGTAATCTCCAGCCAGCTGAAATTGCATCTCATCCAGTGCGCGTGTGCTACTGCTACAAATATACTTATCCTGACTGCAACTATAATATAGGTTCAAAAGTTTTACAGAGAGGGGAAAAACTACCTCTCTCCCTTGTTGTTGTTGACCAAGTGAATAACACCATCAGTGCCACCCTTTACAGCGTGGTATCCTCTATCAGAGGCGTGAATAGGAGGCAGTTGCATCATATCAATACTATCTGCACCAATTTATCAATAAGAGTGTTTCCTGAATCCAACCAGCTAGATCTCTACGCTATCGGTCCATGTAATAATACTGGAATCTCTCGGAGGATGATGAGAATTAATGTTTCAGACTGTAATTGCCCAATAGGATTCTCAGCCTCAGATAATATAGATGCATGTGAGTGTGTCTGTGATCCCGAGCTACCAAGCATAATAAAAAAATGTTCAACTCAAACGTCATCAATAATCAGAGAAGGCAATTTTTGGATTGGTTACATTAACTCAACAATCTCCACTGGCTATCTCCTATATCCTAACTGTCCTTTTGACTACTGTCGTCCAGTGATTCCACCAGTAAGTATCAATTTTAATACCCTTACTGGTACTGATGCACAGTGTGCTGCTCATCGCACAGGGTTGCTGTGCGGGCGATGCCAAGCGGGGTTCAGTCTGTCACTTGGTGGGACGGCTTGCATATCTTGTCCTAAGACTTGGCCTGGATTGCTAACAGCTAACCTCATAGTACAAATTCTTACTGGAATCATAATAATTGGACTCATGCTGGTACTGAACTTGACGGTTGCAGCTGGTACATTTAATGGACTAATTTTCTATGCAAATATCGTGGCAAGAAACAAAAACACTTTCTTGCCCTTTACGAAGACAAACATGCTAACGATGTTTATTGAATGGCTTAATTTACAACTGGGAATTAAAAGATGCCATTTTAACGGAATGAATGCTTACTCAAAGGCTTGGATTCAACTGACTTTTCCCACATACATGTTTTTATTGGTGATTTTGGTCATTTTTATCAGTCGACGCTCTTCATTGTTTACCAGACTGATTGCAAGGGGAAACCCAGTGGCTGTCTTAGCAACAGCCATTCTACTCTCTTACACTAGCATCCTTCGTAACGTTATTGATATATTTTCTTTTGCAATTCTCAGATATCCTGACGGGTCACGTCATGTGGTCTGGCTTCCCGATGCAAGTATTACTTACCTAAAGGGCAAGCACGTTGTTCTCTTTCTTGCTGCCATTATCATAGTTGCCATTGGTATTGCATACACGGCTCTTCTCTTTTCATGGCAATGGCTTCTCAGGGCACCACAGATCAAAGCATTCACATTGATCAGGGACACAAGGCTAAATTCTTTTATGGATGCGTACCTTGCTCCACACACGCTGAAGAGCCGTTACTGGACTGGACTGTTGCTGTTCATTCGAGTAGTTATCTTTATCTTATCCGCTGTGAATGTAAGTGGAGATCCCAGTTTTAATCTACTTGTTATAAGCGTGGCAGTGGTATTCTTGCTATTGCTACAGTTGTATTCACGAAGCAGAATCTACAAAAGCGTTCTTCTTGACTGCTTTGAAATGACATCATATTTTAATCTCCTCTTCCTATGTTTAGCTACCTCTTACACGCTGTCCACCAAACGTGGCCAAGAAACTGCAGCATACATCTCCACAAGTGTAGCATTTATTATGTTTTTGTGTGCCCTACTATACCACATTCTATTGAGAATATACCAGATACAATGCTTGAAGAGAGCCAAACAATTTTTAAGGCAAAACTTGTATAAGAGATCGAGGAGATCAAATGACTTAAGTATCAACCTTCTTGAAAATGCTGAAATGAATGATCATCCGGCTGATGTTCCAACAGCAACTGTAGTTGGTATGTCTCCTCAACATTCATCAACAGCCTCTGAGGAGGAAGATATTAATTGAACATTATCATAATATGTAGCGTAGCAATACACGAGTGCATAAATTAGCCTGTGGCATGCGTGAAGACTGTTTTAATTATTATGATCATTATGTTTAGAATAGCTACATGCATGCATATTATTATGATAGTATGTGAATATACACCATGCTACAAGCAGCCTGCAGCTGTTCTATATTATTATCATGAAGTAAGAGAATAACAAACTAGTCTAGTACACACACTATGAAGAGGAAGGAAGTTAAATTATTGATTAATTGGGTCAAATGTATACACAGTCATGTGAGTTCAATTCAATTGAATACTGTTGGCTGTAGCTAGTAGTTAGTGCGTGAGTGATTATGAAGGTGAAAATTCAGGCTTTGTTCCTCTACATGGCATTGCTGTGTTTGCTCATCTCTATTGAGATCCACAAGATCAATTCTGAATCAGAGAACTGGAGTTCACAGCCACTATTAAAGCCATTTGAAGATGAGGATGAGAATAGTATACCAGGCTCTATGTCTGAGGTTCATAATAAGATTAATGAGAATGTAGCTCCCACTAAGATCAGTGTTCCAGAAGGATATGCAGAATATCGGGCTAGCTCTATTGCCAAGAGCTCTACCCCTACAAAATCTGATAAGGTGACAACTGAGAAGCCTGATGATAAGACTTCAGAAGAAGCTAATAGCTATAGCATTGAGATCACCTCACGGCCAGTCACCACCCAAGTTTTTGGTGATGATATGAGTACTAGACAATCGTATGCCACAAAACTTGAAATAGATGGCAACATTTTTGAGGAGATGGGGAGCGGTAGCATTCCAGATGATTCTAATGAGAATGCGAGTATCACTGCTACTGCACATGACCTTTCAATGTCTGAAGTAGTACTACTCATCGGTGTTTCATTTGCTAGTTTTCTGGTAATTCTCTCAGCTTTTATAATCCTGGCAATCACGCTTGTGGCAGTAATGAGGTATGTATGTGTGCCTGATTGCCATCATGATTATCAGTCTGATTCACTAACTATAGTGTCTAATCTTCTTTCCTTGATTTCAATATCATTGTAGGAATAAACAAAGGACAGTTATCAACATGATTACAGTTCACGATCGTGGAACAAGTGGTGATACAAAAAATGATTCAGACGATGAGAGTATTGATGTGCTATCAGAGCAGATCCTTTTAGTTCGAGAAACTACTAATGACGAAGTCTCACATGCTGTCATGAATAACAGTCATGACTTAGCACAAAGTAGAGTTGTTAATACGTTACAAGTTACTGTACATGAAGAATTTAATTTAGACAGAGAGGATGAAAACATCAAGATAGATTTGGAAGAAGTCATGACCACAGCTGAGAATGAAACCAATGTTACTGAACATGAATTAGTCACTGATACAGGTAAGGAGACTCATAATAATATTGTGCTTTGCACACTGACAAACAGTTATAGTTATGAAACCCCTGATGTATTATGTACCTATACACTGTACACAGTTTGTTATGATCTCAGGCCTAACTTGTACTGATTCATCAAATAAAGAGGATGATGATATTGGTATGACGACCTCATTATCAGGTGTCACTCCTATATCTCAAGATGCTTCAGAGTCTATAGATGTAAACAGTGCTACAAATAATATTATCATTAATGGCCCGGTATCTAATCGTAACAATAATGCTAGCATTGACAGTTGGTCAGGCTCCGTGGTATACATAATCACTGGAGTTGTCATTGCTATCATTGTACTTGGAATTCTAGCAGCATTAGTGACAGCAGTGTTGTTCATGAAAGCAAGGTATACTTTAATTATGACATTAAATTCAGATTACTAGCTGCATAGCTAATTATTTCAGGAAAAAACAAAATCATACTTATGACATTGTCAATCACCAAAAAAGGAATTCAGCAGTTGAAATGGTAACTGTTCCAGAGAGTAAAGCAAGCTCATTAGAAATAAATCCCACCAGAGATGATATTCATGATGGCTCTGAGACTGAAGAAAATACTGAAAGCAAAATATTAATGAAGAATATCTTGTATGAGCCAGGTACGTATAAAGCATTATGCATGTATACAGCTCCATATGGCCTTTCCTACATACAACACGACATTGTCACAGTAAAAATTAATGTGTACTCTCTCTTCTCTCCCCCTCTTCTTTCTCCCTCTCTTTCTCTCTCTCTTCACCCCCCTCCCCCCTCTCTGCCATGTTTGTGTACATATCATAATGATGTACACACACTTGAAACATAACGCAGCTTCGGAACCCAAAATCACAGATTTTCATCCAGAGGTCCATGCCAATTCAGGGGAACAAGTTACACTACGTGTGAATTTCACTGGCATCCCCAAACCCACTGTCACTTGGACATTCAAAGGTACCAAAATGGAGGGAGACTACGCCACTGAACTGGGCACTGATGGATCACTGCTCTTTGTCTGTGTAGAGAAAAAACATGCTGGAAGGTAATAATTATCGTGGAAATTTAATAGCTATAATACTGTACTGTGTATACGATGACCAATAAGCACTAATATTTATTGTTATTGCCATAAAGTTTGTTATGGATTAAGCTAGTTTCAATTTATGGTGTGTTGCTTACACGTGTGCTTCTGAGACAGATGTTGCTTACCCCAATAGCATACTTCCCACTTCCTTATTGTGATTTATATGTTTTTTCCTCCTTTGAAACAGGTATCAATTTGAAGTTATCAATACACTTGGGTCTGTGAAGGGGTGTGTGGTTCTTGCTGTTCACGAGGGGGAGGGAGGGGATGAAATAAATTTTGAACAGAACTTTGAGAGTAATCTAGTGTCACAACCCGAGTTTGGAGAGTATGTTGCAAGTCTACACTCCTGTAACAACAGCACATTTATACTTCAATATGAGGTATTATTATCATCAAAACTACACACATAATTAGCTGAAATTTTCTTGACAGTCGTTGGTGTCAGGAGAAGAGGGGAAGGAAGTTAAAGTTGGAAAATCTGAAGCTAATCGACCACTGAATAGATTCAGAAACATCACAGCATGTAAGGTCAAATTTGCATCATAAGAAAGTTGCATGGATGCCACTGTGATCAAAACAATAACACTATTCGCCAGTAGTTCAAGTTAGAATGGAAGTTATGTATTAATTTGAACAAGGTAGTTGGAGCATTGAACATGTTTACTTACTAGCTATACACACATTGTCAATTTGAAAGTGTTTTTCCATTACTAATAGTAATATATAATATACACAGGCTCTGGGAATTATTGCTAGAGTCTACATTTTCATGATTATTGCTGTGCAAACTACTGTTTTACACAGATCTCTGTTCTACTCATCGCAGATGATGATCGTCGCATACCTCTGGAGCCTCTTCCCAACTTTCCTGAGTGTCAGAACGACTATACATCAATGCATCTTACATTGACGTAAAAACAATAATATTTACTTAGTAAACATTTTCGTGACAAACACAAAGTTATTTGTGACTCAATTATAGGGCTATTCTGAGACAAACAAATACATTGCATCTCAAGGTATGCATACACACTCTTTCATTAATAAACTTTAAATTTCATCTTGTATATATACTCAGGCCCACTACCAAAAACAGTCACAGACTTCTGGCGCCTGGTGTGGCAGGAGAAGGTAAGGATAATTGCCATGGTAACCAACATCATGGAGGGCATGACAAAGAAGTGTGAGCAGTACTGGCCTGAAGGTGGGAGTGGCCAAAGCTATGGTCCTTTCAATCTCTCCCTCGTTGAGCAGCTGACATTTGCAGATTATGTTGTCAGGACCTTTCGACTTGAGGTGGGTGATATTAAAAGCTAAGCATGTTTTGTTATGTTATGCTTAGAGGAAATTCAGTTTCAACTTCTATACTACAATATATATAGCTAAGATTCACATGTATGCCTAAGTTAGGGTATATCATGACTATGATAAGTATAGGAAAACTTTCATTGTTTATGCTCGTAATAATCAGCTTTGAGAAAAAGGACAATTTGGGACTTAAGTAGTGTACCGTGTTAATGTATTTCATGAGTAATCAGCTCTCTAAACTGAGACAAATAATATAATACTATTATAGAAAGAAAGCTTGACATAATCATGCAGCTAGTACATGATGAATTTATTTCTTGACCCAGATGCTCATATATAGCTAGCAGATCTGGATGAATTAATTGATTCCCACTAACTAATACATAATGGTTAACTTTCCATGAATTTAGCATACTGGTCAAGGTGGTTCCTCTCGTAAGGTGATGCAGTACCACTTTACCTCGTGGCCAGACCACGGTGTACCAGAGTACGCTGGACCCACTCTCAACTACCTCAGGAGGATCAAGGCTCAGCACAAAACAACAAAGGGACCAATCCTAGTACACTGCAGGTTATTAAAAATAAACTTTCAATGTACACATTGTAACAGTCAGTAATACCCGGTAGCATCATTAACATCACTATACCACATGGCGAAACATTTGGTGAGCATCTATAATGTTTAGCTAAAATAACATTAGACAGATGCTCAATGCATGCATAATCAATTAACAATATTGAGTATCATAGATATGCACATGATCACATGCGTTAGCTAAGTACTATAATATTATGGCTGACTGTATCATGATTGAAAGGTTGCATTATTTTTTTGAATAATAAAATTACTAAAGGGTCCTATATTAGCTATAGCTACATAATTTATAGCTAATACTTCTGTTACAGTGCTGGAGTTGGTAGGACGGGAACATTGATTGCCATTGACATAGCTCTGAGCCAAGCCTCCAAAGAGAAGCAGGTGGACATACCAAAGATCATTGTGGACATGAGGAGACAAAGAATGAAGATGGTCCAAACAGTCGTACGTAAAAGTAGAGCAGAGACAGTGATACATGATCTAGTCATTCTGTAACACTTTAATTGCAGGATCAATACTCCTTTATTCATGATGCTGTTCTTGAGACACTGATATGCGGAGACACTCAGATACCAGCTTCTGACCTTCGAAGAGCTCTAGATAAACTCAAGAAAGCTGACAAACATGTTGATGGAATGACCGGCTTCTGTAAACAATTTCAGGTCCAATAATAATATTATATCTAGTCCTACATCCTTCAATTTGCCATAAACAACTTAATTTTTCGCTTCCAGGTTTTGAGTCAAGTTTCGCCAAATCCAATTGAAATCTTTTGTGACTGTGCAAAGAGGTCCCCCAATAAGAACAGGAACAACAACTTCCTCCCTCGTATGTTATACAGTGATGTATCACATGCAGTATTACGTCCAGATCATGTAATACTTACTATTACATCACAGCTGACAAATGGAGAGTCGCTATGAAAGGAGATTCATCCAACTATATCCATGCCTCGTTCGCAAATGTAAGAAATCTAATCTGAGCTTACGATTGTATTCAGAATTGAGCACACACTGAATGTTGTAACAATAAAGGTATACTATTAATAGCTGTGTATATACATGTGCTGTGCTGGTGAGGCAATAGCTGTAGCTAGTTATACATAATGTCGTAATGGTCACAGTATTGAAAGTTTTCCACAGGGCTATAAACTGAGGAAGGGCTTCATCATTGCCCAGAGCCCTATGGCGACTACAGTGAAGGACTTTGTGAAGATGCTGTATGAGAGGGAGTGTGGTGTGGTGGTGATGCTGTGTGGGTGTGAGGAGGGAGGGGTGGAACTGTGTGCCCAGTACTGGCCGGCCACTGCTACTATGATGAAGTATGGAGAGTTTGTTGTGTCCACTGTCAGCATTGACAGTACAAACAATGGCTTCATTCAAAGAAATCTTACTATCACTGATCCTAAGGTGAGAATTAATAACTGTATGGTATTGTTGTAACAAAGGATTGAAAGCCAATCTGAGAGGTTAATTTAAAAGAGGTGTAATACCAAAGGTCAATCCACTCTTAGACTAGACTAGCATAGCTAATGACTATTTAATGTCACATATAAGGCAAACAGTAGCAGTGGCGTCTCTATAGGTGGTTGTTTAGCTGGGTGCAAGTGACAGCACAGGTAATATATAGCTAGATGCATTAGGCATAGCCTAATGGATGTTTACAAGAGCATAGCATTTCTGTAGTAAACGTATCACCTGTGGGTTAGTTTAGCTGGGTGCAAGTGACAGCACAGGTCTATAGATACATAAGGCTAATGAATGTTTACAAAACATAGCATTTCTGAACTGCAGTTAGTATTAACAGCATAATAGGTACTATACCATAATGTAGGTATAGTGAAACTATCACCTGCGGGTTAATTGATAGGCTAAAACTACACAATATCAAGTCAAAGAGTGGGTGCACTGGTATATGGATTGGGTGCAGATGAACCCACATGCACCCCCCTGGCAATGCCACTGATTAGTAGCAAAATGGCTGATCATGAGTCACTATTGCTTTTAAGCAATATATGCCTATAATACTTACTATTATTTTAGTCTGGTCAAGTTCAGAAGGTGACTCAGTTTCAAGTGGACGAGTGGAGTACCGAGGGTCTATGCTCCAATCGACAGGCCCTCGTTCACGTCATCGACCAGATGGGCGTAGCTCAGAGGAGGACTGGCAATAAACCTATTGTCGTACATGGAAGGTTAGTTCCCTAACTGATTGATATGTTGTGAATTTATAGGTTACTAATCCCCTAGGCCTGTTATTTATTCTTAGTAGTATTGCTTAGTCTGACATTCTGAAAGTGTTGGGAATATGGCTATTATGGTTAGAAAACATGGCATGTTGGTATAAAATTCCCAGTGATACAGTGAGTCGTGTTGGTGTATTCTGTTCTTGCCATTGAGATGTGTAAGACAGAGGGAGTGGTGGATGTGTTCCAGGTCGTCAAGGCTCTACGCATTCAGAAACCAGGAGTTGTGCTTACAGCAGTAAGAGAACTAGCTTATAATAAAAATTAACAATGCATCATGTCTTATTATTTTCTATAGGATCAGTATCAACTCATCTTTGATCTCATTTTACTCTTCCTTGATTCATTCAGTATCTACTCAAACTTTAAATGACAGAGTTATTGCTGAATAATATTTAGTGCATGCAATATTTGTGGCAACATACAGCATAATAATTTTCATTGTGTGTATCTATTCCCAAATCTTAATATTAAATAATATTTATTACTATTATCAATAACAAAGGACCGGAAGGAAATGTAAGAAACATGAATTATACGATTCTAGCTGCACATGATCTCAATTGTGTAAATTACATCACAGTGCTACATAATAGCAGCTGCTGCTTGATAAATATCATATGATAATAATGTATATATGACAATTAAAACAATGATGAATTTGAAGCCTCAAGTGTTGCCATTGTGGTTCTTGGTCATCTGTAGCATCAGCAGAGTGACTGTGAGTCTGACAGAAAATTCAATCAATGATGGAAGTAAGAAGGATTAGAATTAGACTGAATAATATCCTTGCCATCATGCATTCTGTATGCAATTTGGACAGGTAATGTGACAAATATCACGCATGGATCTACTATATCAAATTCTAATACTGAAAACCAGCCAGATATTAATAGGACTGAAACTAAGGACAATAACATGCTAAACACCACGAAGATTGATAGTGTAAATAATGACTATGATGATGGGGAAATGCATCCTACGATGAACATTACCAAATCTATCAGTTCTGATGGTACAGGCAGTGATAATGTGCAGGATAGTGGAACCACAGAAACAAGTACTTCAGATACAGGAGTGTCGGGAGATGGCAAGCTTATTATGACTTCCACTCAGCCAATATCAGAAACTAATAATTACTATAGCGTTAGTCCAGGAATGACTACAAACAATGATTCTGAAGCTAGTAACGAAACTACTGATTCGATCACCAATTCGACTGATACTACTACCACAGACCTTGGATTAATCATGACTACAACAGATTCTACCGCCGATAATGAAACAACTAAATTAACTGACACTGTATCAGTACCAGAATCTGTTCCTGAATTGACTACTGTGACAAGTGACACAACCATAGGATCTACTGACAGTACCACTATAGATCCTGATTTGACCTCTGATGAGTCTACTATAGCTACCACATTGTTTAACAACACTACAGCTACAGACACACCAACAAATGTTACTATGACAGAGACTGATGTGGTCACAACTGGCATTGATAATGCTACTATAGGTCCTGAGTTGAGCACAACCACAGTGACTGAATCAACAGCTGTCACTACTGCTGTACATGTAACAGTTCCTGAATCAGTAGACATTCCTGAATCAACTGGATTCACGACCACTGAATCAATGGATAACTCTACTACTGTAACAGTTTCTGGATTGGACACAAACATGACTACAAAATCAGGTATTCAGATTATTAATGTAAATTCTGTATCTGATAATAATTGATCTTTCAGTAGCTGGGCGTCATTCTTCAGAGGACATTTCTGCATCTGAACTTGTACTAATCATAGGAGTATGTTTTGCAAGTCTTCTGCTGGTTATGGCTGCTTTTGTGATCCTGGCAGCCACTCTTGTGTTGGTGGTGAGGTACATAATACTAAAAAATATCTTGCCATTGTACCATGCATGCTAGTAATTTTCTTATGTGTCACATGGCTAGGAGAAAAGCAGGAGTGGTAGTGAACATGATCACTGTTCATAACTATGGAGAGAGTGGAGATAACGAATCGGATACTGGATCTATTCCAGAACAGATCATTATAGTCGAAGAAGAAACTACTAATAATGAACTATCTATCAACAACGACAAATTGAATACAGAACAATGTAAGATAAACCTCTGGAATGAAGGAAATAATTTGTCAGATGTAGACATGGTTTCAGAGTTGGAAAGAGAACAATGTCATGTAAATGAAGTTCCAAAATTAGATCTAGTCAATGGGGATGTCTTGAATGATGGTACCATATTTGAGAATGAATGTCATGAATTAATAACTGCTTCTGCTTCAGGTGAGCAGCATAGCTATAATAATATTATAAGTAACAATAATTATTATTTCTGATTCAGTGATATCATTCCGATTTACATACATTTGCAGGGGTGGAACCACGAATTTTAGATTTTGAACCATTAGTGAAAGCAAAGGAGGGGGAACAGATCATCTTAAACGTGAATTTCACTGGAATCCCCAAACCGACCGTCACTTGGAGTTTCAAAGGCACCAAAATGGAGGGAGACTATGCCACTGAACCTGGTACTGATGGATCACTGCTGTTCTTTTGTGTAGAAGCCAAACATTCTGGGAGGTACGTAAACAACCATAGGTATATATTTCTAAGTCCCAAAGTTATTACATATGGCCTATTGTGTTAAATATTTTGAAAACAAGGTATGATTTTGAAATACAAAATGACCTTGGAAGTGTACAAGGATCCGTGACGCTTGTTGTTGAGGAAGATACACCTTCAACACAACATTCCAAATCAGCTGATATGGTAGTGAAAACTGACGGTTTTGAAAGTAATCACATCAGCAAGGAAAAGTTTGGAGAGTGTGACATTGTAGCAATAGATGTGGTAAAGAAAACAAATAGCCCGAAAAGTAGTCCCATCACCGTGGAAGAGTGTAAGGAGTACGTAGATGGTCTACATTCCCTGAATAACACAGGATTCGAAACACAATACAAGGTATAATAATAATATTATGTTACTGTGATGGCCTCATAATTCCCAAATCCTCTGCATCCATGATCTATTGTGATGCACTCAATTGCATAATATATGAAACTTACGAATAATATCCTTTCATAATCATGTGTTGGCCATGTTATTCTTATATATTAATTTTGTGTAGGCATTGCCATCTGGAGAGGAAGGAAAGCAAGTGAAGTCTGCAGAGGTGGAACCAAGAATCATAGATTTTGAATCATTAGTGAAAGCAAAGGAGGGGGAACAGATCATCTTAAATGTGAATTTCACTGGGACCCCCACACCGACCGTCACTTGGAGTTTCAAAGGCACCAAAATGGAGGGAGACTATGCCACCGAACCGGGTACTGATGGATCACTGCTCTTCTTTTGTGTAGAGGCCAAACATGCAGGGAGGTACGTAAACAACCATAGGTATACATTTCTAAGTCCCAAAGTTATTACATAAATTTAAACAAATAAGGTATGATTTTGAAATACAAAATGACCTTGGAAGTATACAAGGATCCGTGACTCTTGTTGTTGAGGAAGATACACCTTCAACACAACATTCCAAAGCAGCTGATCACGATGTGGTAGTGAAAACAGATGGCTTTGAAAGTAACCACATCGACAAGGAAAAGCCTTGGTTTGGAGAGTGTACTGACATTGTAGCAATAGATGTGGTAAAGAAAACAAATAGCCCGGAAAGTAATCCCATCACCGTCGAAGAGTATAAAGAGTATGTAGCTGGTCTACATTCCCTGAATAACAAAGGATTTGAAACACAATACAAGGTATACCATATAATATTATGTTACTGTGATGGCCTCATCATCCCCAAATTCTCTGCATGTATGACCTGTTTTCATGCACTCAACAGCAAAATTATTTATGCATGAAACTTTCAATGAACAAGAATATAGTATTCCATCGTAATGATATGTTGGCCAAATTATTCTTCGTATATATTATTTATTTCATGCAGGCATTGCCATCTGGAGAGGAGGGAAAGCAAGTGAGCATTGGGAAATCTGGTGACCATAGGCACCTCAACAGGTTCAAAAACGTCACAGCATGTACGTGTTACATTTTAATATTAATGCTAGCCTCTTTCCCAAGACCAGCCCACTAATTCATATAGCTTTGCCCACTGAAAAGTTTTCGAAAAACTGGGAGGAAGAGTCTGAAGATGAATCCTGAACCCATAGCCTAGTTATGATTTTGTTGACTCTTTTCTCTGTATAGATGATGACTGTCGTGTTGTACTGGAACCGATCACAGGCCATCCAGATTATCAGCATGACTACATCAATGCATCTTATATAGATGTAAGAGTTCAGCTAGCAAGCTAGGGATTTATTGATGTTTGTAACACAGTAATGGGTTTCAATATTATTACTAATGATCCCAATTCCCACAGGGGTTTACCCAAGCCAAAATGTTTATCGCCGCACAAGGTAATAGAGCACTATATAGATTCTGTACTTGTACTCTATCTATGTTACTGTACAACATTAATGTAGTAGCTAGTCTAAGTTGCATGTACGTGCAATGTCAGGTCGTAAACATGCATACTAGTATTCATGTAGCATATAGCATCATGCATGTGTGTCACTGTGTATGTATGAAATTGTTTTGATCTCAGCATAAACACACATGTAGCTACACATGCATGATATACCATAAACATATATCCTCACAAAGTTTAATACTACTATGCATACATAAACACATAGAGCTAATGGGTAAATTAATGCAATATCTATACTAAATCTTATCATAACTTTAGAACGATATTCACTTTCAAATTGCCCAGGTCCCCTACCTCACACTGTTATTGACTTTTGGCGGCTGGTGTGGCAGGAGAAAGTCGAAACCATCGCCATGGTTACGAACCTCAAAGAGGGCATGAGGGTCAAATGTGAGCAGTACTGGCCCAAGCGAGGAGAAGCAATACGGCTAGGACCTTATATGGTCACAACCGTGGAACAGCAATGTTTTCCTTATTACATTACCCGGAAAATATTACTCAAAGTAAATAAGCAGGGTTTTGTTGATAAAGTTATTGATTTTACATCACATAATATTCCATGGAATTATTCAACAATCTAGCTATAGTGTACATGATTACTGAGCAATCTAAAGCTACAATATATCATACTTATATAAATTATACAGAGTTAACAATGTTGTTATTTTTGATATTGTTGGTGTTTTTTCTGCAGTACACAGCTGGGACTGTGGGCATAGCAGTCTCCCGGGAGATTATTCAATACCATTATACGTCATGGCCTGATCATGGTGTTCCCGAGTGTCCCGGTCCTATCCTGGACTACCTTAGGAGGGTCAAATCTGGCAACAGATCCGGACCGATACTGGTACACTGCAGGTAATGATGTACACCACACAGTGGCACATACTATGATTATACCACATCCAAGCCGTACACGCTATCATTGCAATGCAAGGTGTTTTCTTCTGTATTAAATTTTTGTCTATTAACAGATAATGTAAGCCAATAAATTTTTCTTCCCTTGCATACAGTGCTGGAGTTGGTAGGACAGGGACATTGATTGCCATTGACATAGCTCTTAGCCAAGCCTCCAAAGAGAAGCAGGTGGACATACCAAAGATTATCGTGGACATGAGGAAACAAAGAATGAAGATGGTCCAGAATATTGTATGTCTTAAGCAGACATTAATATCATGGAATTAGCTGACATCTGATCAATTATTGTTCTCTCTGGCAGGATCAATATGCTTTCATTCATGATGCTGTTTTGGAGGCACTGATATGTGGGGATACTCGAATACCAGCCTCTGACCTTCGGCAAGTCGTTGAGAGGCTAACACAAACAGATGAGGAAAATGGAGGGAAAACTGGCTTTGAACAACAATTTCAGGTAATTAGAGTTTCCCAACAAAAGGTAGCTACAGCTAACCGAATGATTTATCATACCAGTGATTATTTCAATTGTAGATATTGGAGCAAGTGTCACCTCAGCCACAAGAGACTGCCAGTAGAGCTGCTCTCATGCATATGCACTCCGATAAGAACAGGAATAATAATTTCCTCCCACGTAAATTAAATTTAATACCTTATACATTTACTAGCTATAAAATTAATGGTCTTAGCTACACACAGAAAATTTGCGGTCAAAAGTGATCATTAATTTTTTGGAATTTTTTGTATTAATAGCTGATAAATGGAGAGTGAGACTGAGAGGAAGAAATCCAGATCAAGACTACATCCATGCTTCATATGCTCATGTATGTTACTTGAAATTTTCTCACACTATTTAATGAGGTTATTAGGCTGTGGCTGGGATTTTTCACCTTCAGAGCTACGAGCAAAGGAAAGGCTTCATCATTGCCCAGAGCCCTATGGCGACTACAGTGAAGGACTTTGTGAAGATGCTGTATGAGAGGGAGTGTGGTGTGGTGGTGATGCTGTGTGGGTGTGAGGAGGGAGGGGTGGAGCTGTGTGCCCAGTACTGGCCGGCCACTGTCGCTACTACGATGGAGTGTGGAGAGCTACTAGTTTCAACTGAGGAAGTGACAGAGAGAAACGGAATCACTCAGAGGTTGATTAAAATTACAGATTCTGAGGTACATTGATACAATTCTAATGATACCTACTAATTAGATTCATCCACAAGGGCCTGAGAATAAAGTTAAGGTGCTCTAAAAATTAGTTTTACTATATTGTGCCTTTTTACTTCATAGTTTGCTGAAGCTGAACATGAGGTGACTCTGTTTCAAGTGGATCAGTGGAATGCAGAAGATCTTTGTTCCAACAGACAAGCACTGATTGATATGCTGAAGCAAATGTGGGAGATACTGAAGAAAACAGGCAACAAGCCAATCATTGTACATGGAAAGTAAGGAAATAGCGATCCTGCTTATTAATAGTATTTAATTTTATGCAAGTGATTATAATAATATTATTATTGTGACGCGTCACATCAACGTTGACAAAAAATAAACTTTGCAGTGATACAGTGAGTCGTGTTGGTGTATTCTGTTCTTTGGTGAATGCCATTGAGATGTGTAAGACAGAGGGAGTGGTGGATGTGTTCCAGGTCGTCAAGACTCTACGCATTCAGAAACCAGGAGCTGTATGTACAACGGTAAGTGATTTTTCCTTGTGTATATAATTATTTTAATTGTATTTTTACTATCCCTCTGCAGAGTCAATATAGCTCCATATTTGATTTAGTTTTGACATTTCTAGAATCTGATACAAATTGAACATTTCCCGCCATTGAATTGATTTACGCGCATGCACAATACACAGCGACGTTTTAATTATTAGTGGGTGGAGTCACACTTCAATCAAGTTTGCGCATGCGCGTGAATGACTGGTCGCGCCACCCACTTTCACTTTGAGATGGTGTATTATGTTAGCCTTCAACCTCATGCAGTCAGTTCTTTGCTATCTTGCAAATCGTGTTCAGGCATAGTAATTGAATTCTACTTGACCATGGGTGACAATACTGACGATTTTCCTGCTCAAACTGCTTCTGAATCTTCAACATCCAGCGTAAGCCTAAGCTCACTCAAAACTGCTCTGAAGAGCTGTGATGTGGAAGAAAACTTCATACTGGCAAGTGATATCAGCCTTGATATGAGACCAGTGGTGGAATTGAATAGGGACGATGATACCAAGATAAGCTCCAAACTGAGTCTTTCATACCAGGGAAGGTTGTATGGAAAGATTGAGATCACTAGCAGAAAGCCGGTGGCCATTCTAACCCATCGCGAGGAATCATGGAGGGCGTTTGAGAGTGAATTAAGATTCATTGCTACCCATTTCTGTCACTGGCATAGCCATCCAAACATAATAAGATACTACGGAGTGGCAATCTTGGGGGAGGATGATGGAGGGTGTGCACCTCACCTGCTCTCGGAAAGTGTCAAGTGGACACTTTTTAGTCTCCTTGAAGACAAATATGCGAAATTAACCCAGCGAGACAAGGTTTCCATAATTCACGATATCGCTAGTGGATTGAGCTTTCTCCACTTGCGCAGACCTCGTGCGATCGTCCACGCTGCTCTCAATACCACTAGTGTTCTTCTAGACAAAAGATACAACGCCAAGTTGACAAACTTTTTCCACTCGGGATACGAAGGTGACTCATTAACTGTAGTATCGGAAAAACACAAACCAAGACTTAGTCAGTACAATGCTGATATGAAGTTGGACACCTCCCTGGATATGAAGTCCCTGGGGTACATCATTAAGGCCATTGATACTCCGCATAAGAATCGAGAGCAAGTTCGCGGATGGAGAAATGTTCTAGAAGATTTCTACATGCTCTATGATCATTACGAGAATGGACCACCCCAGAACCTCACTGCGTGTGAGGTGAGTAGAAAATTAGGCGACTACTTGGAAGAGCAGCAACGACTATCAGTGAGTCGAAGTTGTAACTTAAACTATAGTAGTAGTAGTAGTATAGTAGTGCCCACAATAGCTATTGATTATCTTAAACTTTCATTGTACTTTCATAATAAATCTGCACATTCACTTGTTGCAATACTGAATCATGCTTTGTTAACTGGAGGGGATTTGAAGCCTGTGACATAGTGAAGGGATAAAACCTGTTTTCTATACTAAGTTATTAGCTGCTACGATAATCTTTATTGACCTTTGGTACTAAATAATTGTATAATATTATGTATAGATACCTACAGAAATCCCTTAGGCTTTAAATCCAACTGAGGATTGAACATTGTGATACTCATCAATTTGATTTCTTATTTTATAGAGAATAAAACGAGTTGCTCAATTCATTGAAGACAAGTTTGTTAGTATGTTTGCTCCTGAGGGTACAGATCAAGATGTTGCTGACGACTTCGATAAAGATTTGTTCGGTAGAAGTATTGTGATACGAAAACAGTAGCAAAATTTGTTAACACTATTAGGCGATTTCTGTATGTATACATGCACATGTAGCTAGAACTTTATTTTCTTGACCGAGGTGTAATCTATTTTTTTATATGGACTGGAGCTTAGATATTATTATCAATTTTTTCCATGAGATTTTCTGTGACACATTTATGAATTTAATTTATGCGTGCATGTGCACATGTGTGCATACTTGATCTATGTTCCTATCTATAGTACTATTATAACGTAGTCACGTTGGCTATGCTGGGTATTTTTGTTGATAAGATAATATCATAGTACAATTGTACACATTGTCAATGCCAGACCTAGCATACTTTCAGTATGTGCTTTGGATTGTAACCAGTCTACTACGGACATTGTGCCTCTACAAAATTATATCCGGATGGTGGATGAATCCATGGCATTGTATCTTTATCTCTACATTGTGGTAGACATAGCAACCATGATAGTCGACGGGAATACTCAGCATGATAATAATATTATTGTTAGTGAGCTGCTAGCAGTGAGAAGAGTATTGTGCTACAGAAAGAGATTAAATTTTATGCTCAAGGTAAGGTAATTAATTGGCCAGTATATACCTTAAAGCAGCTATAGTAAGCCAATGCTTGATTCTCTGTCAGGATTAGCTTTTTTTTTTACTTTTTCAGACTGCAAAACAGCAAAGTAATGGATAATAATAACTATAGTGATGTCACTAGCACTGCGTATCTCACGCCAGGCAACTTTAGCTTGTCATCCCAGGCAGAAAATTGTCCAGTAATGGGAAAGGAGTCCATCAAAATCATGAAAGCTGTAGTTATAGTGGCCTCATCTCTCTCCATCATTTGTGCTCTTTTCATAATTTTTGTGTCATACTGCAAACGAGAGAAGAAAAAGAAATTGAATAATAGTACTGGTGAAACTCTTGGTGAAACTGCTGGTTTTCAAAATTCTCCCGGACCGATAGATCCAGACGAAAATATTGCAATAAATACTGGTGTGAGGAGGGAAGAAAGGGAAGAGAAAGAGACGGTGAAGCATCCAGCTCGGCTTATCATTGCATGTATGTCAGTTGCCGATATCCTTGTTGCAATCTCACACATATGGGGAGTGAGCAACAATTACGCTCCTCTACTGCTGGGTACCTCATCGATTGCCTATCACCATCATGATCATGGGGAGCATTTTCGGAATAGCAGTGAGGGCACAGAGTGCGGTGCTCAAGCTATTATAGCTATCTATGGAAACATCGCATCATTCCTGTGGACAGATCTGCTTGCGCTGATGGCTGTCGTGATGTTGCGTTCCAGCAGCCATAAGTGCTTCAAACCGGCCAATTTCACCAGCTATAGAGCGTTTGTGGTCCACAACACTGTTTGCTGGGGGATACCACTCCTAATTACGTGCATACTTGGAGGAACAAATGCAATTGGCTTTGAAGAAGGGGGGGATGTGGGTAAGATAGAGTTATAAATTACTGTATATATATAGTAAGTGGTGGTACAGCTCTTCACAAACATGATATGATGCAGCACGTGGCAAACACTGAAAGTGTTAGTACAGTACTGCTATCACATGCATGATATAAGGGTTACTAGATCTGTATGGCTAAATAGGGTACAATTATCACTCTTCATTGTGTTGCACAGGAATTGAAGTGGATAATAATAATAATTATGCTGCATGCTATTGTATAAAGGTGCACGCATGTCATTGTGATAGAATTATGATTTAATTTAAAATTATTATTATTGGTAATGTGACATCGTTTCTAGCATGGTGCTACATTCACGTGCACAATGATAAGAAGGGATTGCAACTCTGGTCCCGGATCCTCGGCTATGAGATTTGGGTGTTAGGATCAATGCTGTGGATAATCGTGCTAGTTGTACTATTTTGTGCCATGTTTTATGCTAAAAAAGTCCAGGTAAAATTGGGTGGATTGTTTCCATGGTTTAAGAATTATTGGTATGCATATCATTTGCATATACAGAGAAGGAGATATTATAAAGATGATGCATCACCTGCAGACGAACAAAGGCAATCATTAATATCTGGCGATGTATGTATCCCCTAATTTCTCTGGATAATTGAATGATTATGACGGTTTATTTTGAACAGGTGGCTGAATCAGATGGGGAAAAAACGAAGATTACCCATTGTAAAATATGCTGTTGCCACTATAAGCGCTCTAAGCCCCTGATCATGATTATTGCTGCCGGTTCCTTGATTGTTTTTCGAATCTGGGCCACCTTCTTGGATTTTTACGTAATTACGAAAAGAAGCGACTTCCACTGCACATGGTCTAACGATATTATACTGTATTTTGCTGTAAGTCAATTAATCAACTGTGTATGCCACCATAATAATTTAATAATTATTATAGCATATAATATTATTATAACTGTGCCTCCCTCCCTCCCCCAGGGTTTTGGTAACTCTTGTCAAGGCCTAGTGAATTTTATCATCTTCTATGGCTTCACTGGACAATGCTGTAAAGTTGTATACCCTCTATGCAGTAACTGTTGCAAAAAACAGAGGCCGCCGGGTACTGTTACTATATGATTATCTTTACTAGATCAAGTAGCTATTTGCCATTGATAGTCCGTATATGGCAGCTTATATAGGAACATTCTATTATTATTCTAAAGTTACTATGTATTGTATGGGTTGTTTTTTCGGGCATGTTTACTGCAAAGTATGCATGTTTGTTTCATATACACATAAGTTACATAACAGTTTACTTTGGAAACTATTATAAACAAATTAACACATTATCTTGAGTGAGTGACTGATATTATAGCTATAAAATTAATACACAATAAGAGTGTTACAGTAGCTACCAGTTTCACATTGGGCTATTCCATTTGATAAGCATACACCCCTTATATGGATGACCGTTAACGACTGTCCAGGGGGGTATTTTGAGCCTTGTCCAGGGGGTCAAACTTTGATTTTAATGAAGAAAAGGGGGGTATTTTAGGGTAATTTTGATTGTGTCTAGGGTAAAAGTATCGCTAATCATGGCGTCTAGGGGGTGTCTCATCCCTGTTAGGTGATTTCCCTTCTGTAAATTAATGCATCAATTAGTGTCCATGGGGAATAAAACTTCATTTAAGGGGATAAATGATGCTCCTAGTTACGTCTTGCGGGAACAGTGATCTAATTAATGACTGTCCAGGGGGAATGATTGCCTTTTAATTGTGTCTAGGGGTCAAATCTTCCTTCTTGCTCATCCATAGGGGGTGTACAGCTATTAAATGGAATAGCCCATTAGTATTATTACATGTCTATCATGGGAGTTAAACAGCACATTCTTGACTATGATAATATTATTGTAGTCATAGCTATATTGTATACACTGCATGGCATGGATGGATGATCAGGGTCATGTATACGAATAGCATTAATTAGTGGGGCAATCAACCAGTTATCAAGGAAGCCTATCTAGCTATATACATATACTACATGTATTATTATATGTATGTGCCAGTAAATGGTATTGCAATTGGCCGTAATAATTAAAATTAATGGTGAAAATACTCACTTACATTTCATGCTATAATATAGCGCTACTTTAATATATAGCTTATATTCATGCAGTATACTGACATCACGGGACGTAGACTAGGCCACAATGCGGCGCATGAAATTGAGCACAAATACGACAATAATATTGAATACTTCTATGGTCAATTTAACTGTAAACACTATAAGTCTAAGGATTGATACGCGTATTAGGAAACAACGCTCCCACGCCGTGAATTTCATAACGGAAACCTAGCGGCAACAACGTACTTTGTACTGATCTACGCTCATTCCTGTTTTTAAATAGGTGTGAGGATTCGCTATAATCTTATAAAGTCATAGTATAGTATTTCAAAATTAAGTAGAACCAGTAGAAATCGTTTTTCACCATCGATTTCGATCAGCAACGAATCGCGAATCGATATGGCGCAAGAAGCCACACCCACACACTCGCCCGTCTCTATCGGATTCAAGAACGTCGAGCTATTGAAAGAGAAGACACTTGGCATTGGATCCTATGGCAAAGTGTGCCAAGCAAAATGCGACAACCTCCCGTGTGCTGCCAAAATCATCCACGAAACTCTCTACGATCCATCCACAGAACGACTAACACCACATAGGCTTGAGTACAGGCTGCCCATGAAGAGATTTGAGCAAGAATGCCAGTTTCTGAATACAATCAGGCACCCCAATGTCATCCAGTACCTGGGCATGTACCGAGATCCAGATACTGGCCTCTTGGTTCTTTTGATGGAGCTGATGGACGAAAGTTTGACCCACTTCCTAGAGACTGCTACACAGTGTCAGCGATCAACCCCCTTCCATGTTCAGGTGAACATCTGTCATGATATCGCTCTGGCTTTGGCATTTCTCCATGCCAATGGCATCATCCACAGAGATCTCTCCAGCAACAACGTGTTACTGATTGGTAATGTGAGGGCCAAATTGACTGACTTTGGAATGGCCAAGCTGGGTGACCTTAATCGACAAACGAGTCGACACACGTTCACGGTTTGCCCAGGCACTGATGTCTACATGCCTCCAGAAGCTCTTCAAGATCAGCCTGTCTACACAACAAAAATTGATTGCTTCTCATTTGGTGTCATTGTTGTCCAAGTGCTGAGCTATCAATTCCCAAAACCAGGAAATAGAATGGAGATGGTAGAAATGAGCGACCCAGGGTTGACGGTAATGGTACGCATACCAGAAATTGACCGTCGACAATATCACATCAGTCTAATTGATCAAGGCAACATCCTTCTACCGATTGCTCTTGACTGTCTAAAGGATAAAGATGTTCAACGACCCTCAGCTCAGCGGCTGTGTGAGAGGATAGCAGATCTGAAGGAAGATGACGCCTACGCAGAAAGTGTAAGAGTTGTACAGACATCAAAAATGCAAGGAGAAATGCAGAAACAGTTGCAATCCACAAGAAAAGATATTGAACACCTTCAAGAGTCTCGAGCAAAAGAGAAGCAGTCTTTGATCGAAAAGCATGCATCAGAGATCAAAATTCTTCAAGAAACACAAGAAAGAGAGCGGCAGTCTCTGAAAGAAGAGCACGCTAGAGAGATACAAAAGCTCAACGAAACGATAGCAGCTAAAAAGCATAAAATTCAGGATCTTCACCATTCACGCAACAAGGCTATTAGGGATAAAGAGAGAGAAAACCAACAGTTAAAGATTCAACTGAAGGAAGCCACTCTGCGAGTGAAAAGGAAGGAGAAAATGGTCGAAAAAATGGAGGAAAGATTGAAGCAGATGCGATTAAATCTGCCACTATTCAACTTAAAAATGTCCGATGGGAGCGATATTAAGCTAAATTGGAGGACTGGCCAACCAGCTCCTCAGAATATGTCGAGATGGAGCAATGCTGTCGTAGATAAAAACATGGTGTACTTCAATGCTCGTGGTCAAATCATTTACAGCTACAATGCAGAGGACAATCTATGGAATTGCCTACCAGATTGTCCAAAATGGTCAAGCTCGTTTGTTGTCATCAACAACGCGTTAGCAGCAATTGGTGGCATAAAAGGAGGTGATTACTCAAACAAAGTCTACACCCTCAAGGAAGGAGAGATATCGTGGATTGAAGAATTCCCACCCATGCCAACAAAGCGCACCTCTGCCACGTCGGTATGCACTGAGTCAGAACTAATCATCATAGGAGGGGTGGTGGAGGGATCAGTAGTAAGGTGCCCCGTTGAAGTTATGAGCATTGCAACGCGTCAGTGGACTACCGTTGCCGATCTTCCTATGAAAGATAAAGAGTTATGGCATGCTTCGGGAATCATTTGCGATGATCAGCTCTACATACTAGGAGCAATGAACTCAAAATGTGCATATTCATGCAAACTGAGTGATCTACTGCTACCCCATCGGTCAGAATCTGGATCCAAAATTATTCCTCCTCCTCCTGGTAATCAGGCAACATGGACAGAACTCACACATTTACCACTCTTCAATTCAACATGCTTGTCTCTTTGTGGACGTATCATAGCCATCGGTGGAAACGGCTCTGAATCGGCGCACAGCACCAGTTTTGCTGTGTGTGCGTACAATCCAACTACCAGCACTTGGGAAGTGGTAAGCCAGATGTCAGTGGCAAGACGTCGCTGTTTTGCCATCACTCTTCCTACAACCAATGAACTCATGGTGGTTGGAGGAAACAGTGAGTTTTCTACAATCAGCTCAGTGGAGTTTGCAAACTTCATAGCATCATAGTGGCTGCTAATAGTACATGTGTGTCATCAAGGATAAAGTGTGACATTTTATTACATATTATTATTGTGTAGCTGATATAATATGACCTGGCACAGTATAATTATGATTACTATTGTATGTACAATGACATGCTACAAATTCCTCATTGGAGGATAATCGCGACCTTTATACGCATGCGCAATGCATGACCTTTCGGTTCCGTAGGTGTGTCCTCTACCTCGTTTGAATTTGTTACGTCGTGCACGTGCATACTATTCAAGTTTTCTCTCACTGTCCGAGGTTATGGATGAGCATAAAAGTCTACCGGATCAGATTGCTTCTTCTGTATCAGCTTCTGCAACTCCCAACGTTAGCCTTGGATCCCTGGAAACTGCTCTAAAGAGCTGTGGTGTGGATGAAAACTTCATACTGATGAATGACATCAGCCTTGGTGCGAGATCAATAGTGGAATTGAATAGGGAGCATGACGCCAAAATAAGCTCTAAATTGAGTGTCTCCTACAAGGGAACGTTGTATGGAAAGATTAACATCACAGGAAAAAGACCGACAGTTACTGATATTCTAAAGGAGCCTGAATCAGAATCATGGAGGGCATTCAAGAGTGAACTAAAGTTCATTTCTAGATGTTTCTGCCACTGGCACAGCCATCCAAACATAATTAAATATCATGGATTGGCAATTTTGAAGGAGGAAGATGGAGGTTGTGTGCCTTACCTCCTTTTGGAGCGTGTCGAATGGAATCTGCTAAGTCTTCTTGAAGATCGTAGCGAAGAGGGGTACTTATCTCAACGGTTTAAAGTCTCCATCGTTCATGATATCGCTAGTGGATTGAATTTTCTTCACTCGCGCAGACCTCGTGCGATTGTCCATGCTGCCCTCAATTCTAGTAGCGTTCTTATCGACGAAAGACGCAACGCTAAATTAACTAACTTTTTCCACGCAGGATATGTAGGCGATCCATTCGTAGTAGCCTCCGAAAGTCACAAACTTCCAAACTGTAATTATAATGAAATGAAATTGCACACCTCATATGACTTACGGTGCCTGAGTGTCATCGTTAAGGCTATTGATGCTGATGTTAATAATCGAGAACATGTTGTTGAAGAGAGAAATATCCTAAAGAAACTGTATGCGCTCGGTAATAGTGAGAACGGGCCACCCGGCCAGAACCTCACCACAGATGAGGTGTGTCGAATGTTAGCTGCTTATTTAGAGAACCCTAATCGAAATCCACCAGCACCGCAGCAAAGGGAAGCACAGCAACCACTATCTGTAAGCTTCCACATAATATAATTTTGTTCGCCCTTACCATAGTGTCCCAGGTAAGCGTCCACAGGTGCTTAAACATAACTCGCGATTTTGGCCCGCGTGGACGCTTACCTGGGATCAAATCCCATGCGTTTGTATACAAGGTGCTACTGTAACAGTGGCCCCATGAAACGAGGCACATGGGCGCTTGCCTGGGACACTACAGTAGTCACAATGTCTCTAGCCCCAATCGATGTTGCATACTGAAAGTGTTGTGCATACCTTCAAAAGATTGGGGAGCCTGGGGAGAAGAGAGAGTAATCCACCTACCGGTACCCAGAACAATTTATAGAGATCAACCCACTAGGGAATATACAAGTTTACGATGATGGGAGGGATATTAAAAGTTACTGATAATTATTATTACGGTGGGTGGACATTACGTGCATGACTAAGCATGGGTGATCAGATATAGCTAGCCCTGTTTTGATAGTCAGGCCTGGCCTGGTAGGAGAGCATAAAATAAGTGGGAGTAATTTTTGTCCCTCCTAATAAACCTATACCACCAATAGCAATACTAACACCTGAATCTATCTGTGTACTCTTTTATCATAGAGAATGAAACAAGTTGCTCGATTCATTGAAGACAAATTTGTTAGTGTGTTTGCTCCCGAGGGTGAAGATCAAGATGTTGCTGACGACTTTGATAGAGATTTGTTCGGTAGAAGTATGAGGTCAAGAAGACACTAGAAATATCAATAATATTATCAACTCATTGTTTAGTCATCAGGAACACCAGATTGTTGCGAACAATTATTAATGCTGTGCCATCATATAATATTGTTATGCATGTGCACACATGGTACATACACATGGCACACGTTGCATTCCACAGCCAGTCACATTTGCATTGATCAGATAGCACTATGCACATACATGTAGCTATCACAGCGTGGTACCAGCAGACAGGCCTATCTCAGCTTCCGCTGCATACTGGTGTCTTGGAAGGTGACCTCAATACTATAGATGTGTGTGAATGATAGGTGATCATGTATAATAATATTCATCTTTACCTTGGCAGTAACCACAGCAATGGGCGGTCCTATGAGCTTTTCAGTAATTTAACAGCTGCATGTCAGTGTGTCACTATAATACATAATCTGGGGGTGTAGCCAACAAATTTGACTCTTGAAAGACAGAAAATTATCGGTCAAAAGGTAAGATATTAATTTTGTTTGATGCCAGCCTTAATGAGCTCATGGGCTATAGTCAAGTAGGTGTTATAGTTTCAATTTGTCATTTCACTACTGCATGACATTGTATTCAACAATGAAAGACCTTAATCAGGCTCCCAATCTTATGCAGATTATCTGCAGTAGCTAAATAAAATGGATATCATCAACATCACTACTACTATTCCCACGCAAGATAATTTCACGCAGAGCTCAAAATGTCTGGTGGACAGGCACGAATCTATTATAGCCATGAAAGCAATCATCATGATTGCCTCATCTCTCTCCATCCTTGGTGCTCTTTCCATTATCCTGGTGTCCTACTGCAAAGGAGAGAGCCAGAAGAAGGGAAATTTAGAAGCTGAGGCTCTGCTTCAAGAAACTGCCAGACTTCGGAACCCTGAAACTGTATCATGTGCTAGTGCACAAACAAATGACACTATAGCAACAGATTATACTACTGCAAGGAGAGAAGAGAGCTCGAGAAAAGGGGGATCGGCTGTACACCATCCAGCTCGACTAATTCTCGTGTGCATATCAGCAGCCGATATCCTCGTGGCAATGTCACATATCTGGGGAGTGACTAATAATTACGTGAACCTACAACACACGTCCATCGCCTACACTCATGGGGAGAATATCAGTTCAGAGAGCACAGAGTGTGGTGCTCAAGCTGTTCTGGCCATCTTTGGAGCTATCTCGTCTTTTCTGTGGTCAGATCTGCTTGCGTTCATGGCTGTGGTGATGTTGCGTTCCTCAAAAAATCGGTGCTTTAAACCTGCTAACTTTATCAGTTATCGAGCATTTGTGATCTATAACATTATCTGCTGGGGTGTACCACTTTTGATCGTCTGTGTGCTGGGAGGAACGAATGCAATTGGTTTTGAAGAAGGTGTTGATGTAGGTAAGTAGCACACACCCAGCAGATTAAAGCAACTCTTACAATGGTGGATCACTAACATAACAGGTGCATACAATAATATTTATTAGTATAGCAGAACTGCAACAAGGTGGTTTTCAAAATAGTTGAATTAGCAGTCAGGCTGGCCATTGCAAGCATAGTACCCCCAAAAGTTGCTGTACATAGTGGTGATAAAGTCACTCTCCAACATGAAAGTAACGTATTATCACATGATCATGAACAGTGACCACTGACCACATGCATGTCTGCATACCTAAGCGATGTACTTTCCTTGCCACATGCACAGTGCATGACAATGTGTGTATGTTAGACCTTCAGTGGTTGATAACAATCATGATGTTATCTTGTGCAATTAGAAAAGATTCATGCTGTTATATTATGAAAAATGTCAGCAGATATGCATAACTTAGATTAGCCTCATTCCCAGCCACTTCCATGCACTTTTTCAATGATACAAAACTGGAAGACTGGAGTTTATTTTTGTAAATAAAAGCCCTCTGAGTCACTTTAAGCATACACACAGTTGAAATTAGCTGATCTTTGTATACTGCACATGTCCTTTGCAGGATGGTGCTACATTCACGCTCACTATGATAAGAAAGGATTGCGACTCTGGTGGATGTTCTTCAGCTACGAGATTTGGGCGACAGGATCAATGCTGTGGATAATTGTGCTGGTTATTTGGTTTTGCATCACTCTCTGTGCTGATAAATTACGGGTGATTGATTGTACAATAATTGAAGTGTGACGTACATAAAGTGCATGAATAAAGCCTTTAAATGTTAATCCATCAAGCGCCAGAATGTGCAGTGACTAGTTTGTAGAAAGGGTATACTATAACAACATTATTATATTTCCTGTACAAAATTTGATAAGCAAAGTCCATAGCTTACATGGTATCTATACCATTAATGGCATAAGTGACATACTGTTCAAACTATATCTTACTCTGTATCTCCTTCTGTAGAAAAAGAGAGCTCAAGCTCAAGATAATGATGCACGAGAAGAAGAGAGGCGGCGACTTACTGAATCAGATCACGAATCGGTATGTTCTTATTTGTTTAGGAGTGGACTCATGACAGTATCATACAAAATACTAGGTAGCAGTCCATGAAAACACAGGGTGCTGTTGGAGGTGCTCTGCTTGTCGTTGCTGCTCTAAGCCCCTGATCATGATCATAGCGGCTGGTTCTTTGGTTGTTTGTCGAGTATGGGCCACATCTTTGGATGTTCTTCTCTTTCGTTCCATCACCGAGAGAATCAGCTTCCACTGCACACTGACTAATCTTATTATACTGACTTTTGCTGTAAGTCCGGTCCTATAACTATATACTTCACTAGAAAAAAAATCTTTTAGCTCTTAGTGGCTTTTCAATTAATATTTACAGTGTCATATTATTTGCTACATACTGCATTATTGTGTGTTAATTTGTATGTACTTCCCAATCATGCAGGGTTTCGGCAACTCTTCTCAAGGCCTGGTGAATTTTTTCATCTTCATTGTATTCACTGGACAATGCTGTAAAATAGTGCGTTCTCTCTCTGACTGCGCTTGTAGAAACCATTATCCACTACGGTAACCTTAAGAACGTACTAAGTTAGGATTTTGAATTAAATTAGCTTAGAGTGCAAAAAATTTTAATATAGCTAGCTACATTACGTAATGCGTCAGGCAATAAGTTTATAATTATTATCATAGTAGATCATTATACGTATTGTGATACAATACTTTCAGTATGTAATCTTATTTTGACAATGCTACACAATAGCTATTATTATAGTAATGCATGGCACTATACAATAAGTTTACCTCATTTAGCACCATGCATGTGACTATCATGCATGAATAAAATTATAGCCACACCTCATAGCTCTGACATTCTGAGGCTGTTCATAAAAGGTCAACAGATTTTGTACAGAAAGTTGAGAGTCACTGATTGTGCATTTTATTTCTAAACAAAAAGGTCTAGCTAGATACCTCAATCTGTGCTAGAATTAAGAGTCTGGCATAAAAAAAATGGCTAAATCTCAAGCGGCCCAGCAAGCTCTTAAGAAGCTGGAGAACCAACTAACCTGTACCATCTGCCTTGATACCTTCAAAGACCCCAAACTGCTCCAATGCTTCCATGTCTACTGCAAGGACTGCCTCCAGCGACTGGTAGTCACAGACAGACAGGGACAACTCTCCCTGCGCTGCCCCACCTGCCGACAATCCACTCTCCTTCCCCTGGCTACTGGTGTATCTGGCCTCCAGTCAGCATTCCATGTCCACCACCTTTTTGAGATCCAAGATGCCCTCAAGAAAGTTAAAGATCCACAAAAGGTGCAGTGTGAGAAATGCACCATAACGACACGAACTGCTACAAATTTTTGTCGAGATTGCGGTGAATTCATTTGTGAAAAGTGCACTGAGATGCACAGGGAATGGAAAGAATTGTCCAATCACGAGGTAATTAACATGGAGCAGATACAGAGCAACATGGAGCAGCTAGTCCCACTGACGAAGGAGGTGACCCTCTACTGCTCCCTGCACAAAGGCATGAAACTCGACCTCTACTGTGAAAAGTGTGGAGAGCTCATCTGTCTCCACTGCACCATCATGAAACACAAAGACCACCAGTATGACTTGGTGGGGGACACCTTCCAGAGACACAAAGCGGAGATCACAGCATCCCTAGAGCCAGTCGAAGAACAACTGGTTACTGTTAGCCAGTCACTCGAGCAGTTTGGATTGCGATCACAAGAGCTAGACGATCTTGAAGTAGCTTTGGAAGCCAATATAGGGCAAGAGATCCAAAAGCTTCAAGGATTGCTTGAAGCAAGAAAGGCCGAACTCGTCAGCCAAATGAAGCAGCTTATCCAAACAAAGAGGAAGAATCTTGCAGCACAGAAGGATGAAGTGGAGATAGTCCATACCCAGCTGGCCAGCTGTCTGGCATTTGTGAGGGAGAGCCTGAGAACTGGAAGCCAGGGAGAGGTGATGAAAATGAAGAAAGGGGTTATGAAACAGATCAAACAGATTTCAGACAACTTCAAACCAGGCATGTTTTCACCCTGTGAGCTGGCTAATGTCAAATTTGTAGCCTCTCCTGAGCTCACCCAAGCTTGCCAGCAGTCAGCAGTTTGGTGATGTATATACACCAAAAGTGTCTCCTGAGAAATGCTATGCCACAGGCAAAGGCTTGGAGATAGCTGAGCCTGACGAGAGAACCACTGCAGTCCTGCATATTGTTGATCAGAAAAGAAATGCTTGCATCATACCAGTAGAGACTCTGACCAATGAACTTGTATCAGAGAGCACTGGTGAGAAGATCGACTGCTCTGTGAAGACTGAAGCCAGTGGCCAGTATGAAATTAGCTACCAAGTCACCAGTCGAGGGGGACACCAGCTGCGCATCATGGTGGAGAGGGAGCACATCAAAGGAAGTCCATTCCCTGTCACTGTGAAGCTACCAGTCCAGAAGCTGGGCACTCCAATCAAGACCATCACTGGATTGAAGGGTCCAACAGGTGTAGTGCTTAACCAGAAGGGAGAAATCATTGTAGCTGAAATGTCTGGACATTGTATCTCCATCTTTGATCCCATAACAGGAGAAAAAATTCAATCAATAGGGTTAGAAGGCTCACAGTTTAATGCCCCTCGTGGTGTGGCGGTGGATGGTGATGGCAATATACTAGTGGTGGACAACAATCATTGTATCCAAATGTTCTCATCAGATGGAAATTTTATTGCATCGGTTGGCAAGAAAGGGAATAATCCACTCAAGTTTTGTCAACCCGTGGGTGTTGCTGTCCACCCACTCAACAAGAAAGTGTATATAGCGGACAGCAGCAATCATCGTATTCAGATTCTGAACCCTGACCTCACATTCACCAGCAGATTTGGCAGCCGTGGCAGTGGCAAAGCACAAGTTATCTACCCCTGGGATGTGGCATTTGACAGCGTTGGGAACGTCTATGTGGCTGACACTCATAATCACTGTATTCAAGTGTTCACAGCAGATGGGGAGTTTTTGAGGAAATTTGGAGCGAATGGCAGTGGTGATGGAGAGCTGAGTTCTCCCAGTAGCATCAGCATCGACAATGACAACGTGATTTATGTGGCAGATTGTTGGAATAATCGTATTTCAGTTTTTACACATGAGGGAAAATTTCTGACATCATTTGGCACGCTGGGATGTGAACCAGGACAGTTTGTATTGCCGCATGGAATAGCAGTAGACAAGAATGGAGTAGTTTATGTCAGTGATACTAACAATAATCGTCTACAGATATTTTAAGTGTGATCGTTCTCTGTATAATTAATTTTATTTTGAGGATTAAAAGTGAATAAGTCAAAATTTAATATCTGTGCACACATACACAGCTAGATCTATAGTCTCGCACTTCCCGCCATAAAGGTTTAGAAGTTGAGCTGCGCAACTTTTCTACGCATGCGTAAATAATTATTATGCAAGACCTTTTTTCCTTGAAGAGTCATGTATACGTGTTACAGAGAACAATATTATGAAGAGGAAGAAAAATAAAAGTATAAATATCAAAGTAGTTCAAGTGTTACGGCAGTGGCACTCCACATCATGCTCAAGCTCAGTGTCATAATTAGTCATTAGTCAATTAGTCATAAATTAGTCAATAGTCATTATATTATATATATATATATATGGATATATGTTTATATAATTATTATTATTATATTATTATTATCAGCTCTTGAAGCCACTATAATAATAATATATCAAGTACTCTGAGTCTCGTATTTTTCTCAGCAGTAAATTAGATTTTGAACTTATAAGCTTGACTTGAAAATTATCAGGTAGTGTTATGTCCCCCACCAGAGCACATAATATATAGATCTTTTCCAGCATTTGAAGTTATTGGGTTGCAGTTGCAATAGCATATACACACACCACACGAACTTAAATACTGCAATAGCAGCAAAAAGCTAGGGTCGAGAACCTTCTCGACAAAAAAAATAAGTTTCAGCCAGCAGCAATTAGTAACAATGAAAAATATGACTATGACTTAATTATAGAACAATGTAAAATAATGATAAGTCTGCACATGATATAATATTACTATATCCATGCACATACATCACAGGTATAGCTACAGCTAGTCTTCGTTTTCTCTCTGTTTTTTGGAACTTTGTGTTTCAGTGACCCTTCAGTCAGTCTTGATGGCACAGCAACAAGCCATTCCCCAGGCCTGCTCGGTAGGATTCAAGAGTATCCAGCTGTTTAAAGAGGAGACCTTGGGCATTGGATCCTATGGCAAAGTGTACCGAGCAAAATGCGACAACCTCCCGTGTGCTGCCAAAATCATCCACGAAATTCTCATTGATCCAACAGCAGCACAGCAAATGCCACGTGGACAAAGACACAGACTGCCCATCAGGAGGTTTGAGCAAGAGTGTGAGTTTTTAAACACAATCAGGCACCCCAATGTCATCCAGTACCTGGGCATGTACCGAGATCCAGATACTGGTCTGCCAGTTCTTTTGATGGAGCTGATGGACGAGAGCTTGACCCACTTCCTTGAGACTGCGACTCGATCAATTCCTTACCATGTGCAAGTCAACATCTGCCATGATATCGCTCTGGCCCTCACATTTCTCCATGCCAATGACATCGTCCACAGAGATCTCTCCAGCAACAATGTATTGCTGATCAGCAATGTGAGGGCCAAAGTGACCGACTTTGGAATGGCTAAGCTGGGAGACCTTAATCCACGAATGAGTCGGCTTACCTTCACCATGTGTCCAGGTACTGATGTCTACATGCCTCCAGAAGCTGTTCAAGATCAGCCTGTCTACACAAACAAGATTGACTGCTTCTCGTACGGTGTCATTATTATCCAAATGCTGACTCGTCAGTTCCCAAATCCAGGAGATAGAATGCAGATCAGTCTGAGGGTGGAAAGAGGTCATCCAGGATTGCCAAGGGGAACAGTGATGGTATGCATACCAGAAATAGACCGCCGACAAAACCACATCAGTCAAATTGATCCCAATAACACCCTTCTACCGATTGCCCTCGACTGTCTGAAGGACAGGGATGATGAACGACCCTCAGCCCAGCAGCTGTGTGAGAGAGTAGCAGCTTTGAAGAATCATGCATATGCTGAAAGTATTAGAGCTACTCAAACAATGGTGTCTCAAAGAGATTTGCAGGAACTGAGAGAACAGCATGTTAGGGAGATTCATGCTCTTCAGGAGATTCAAGCAAGTCAAATGAGAGAAAAGTGTGAATCTAATGCAGATAAAGAGAGAGAAATTCAACAGCTATGGAGAGAATTAGAACAGACCACACTCAGGGCGAATGAAAGGGAGCAAACGATAGAAACACTTGAGCAACAATTGAAAAAGGTACAACTAGGTCCATCACCAATAGAACAGAGAGCCAAATTTAGTGCTGATATGAAGCTAGCGTGGAGAAATGGTAAACCAGCTCCAAAGGCAATGTACAGATTTTGTCATGCTACTGTGGATAATACAAAGATATATTTCAATGCTGATGGTGATCGAAGTATTTATTGCTACAGTGCAAACATTGGCAGTTGGACTCGCTTACCAGATTGCCCTAATGAATGCAGCTCTTTTGTTGTTATCAACAACATGTTATCAACCGTTGGTGGTTTACTAATTAATAACTACACAAACAATGTGTATAGCCTTAAAAAAAGAACATGGATTGAAGATTTCCCACCCATGCCAACAAAGCGTTCATCATCCACAGCTGTATGCATCAGATCAGTACTCATAGTGGCAGGAGGTTTCACAGATCAGTTATCAGATGCAGAGTGCCCTGTTGAAGTGATGAACGTGGAGAGTCGCCAGTGGTCCACTGCTGCTAATATAGCATGTCAATTAGCATGTGCTTCGGGAGTCATTTTTGGTGATTGGCTTTATGTGCTTGGAGGAAGAGATTCAAAGTCAGTGTACTCATGCTCATTAAGTGATCTTTTACAATCGTGTCGGTCTGAATCCAAGGAAGCTTCCACTCAACTACAATCCAACATATGGAGGAAACACGCTGATCTTCCTTTCTATTATTCGGATTGTGTATCTCTATGTGGTCACCTCCTAGCGATAGGTGGAAGTGGGCATGCATCCCATCTAAGACTTAGTGAGGAGAATGGTAGTAAAGCTGTATATGCATATAAACCAATCACCGATTCTTGGGAAGTGATCAGTGAGATGTCTATGGCACGATATGACTGTTTTGCAGTTACCCTTCCTACTACTAATGAACTAATGGTTGTAGGTGGTAGGAGTAAGTTGAATTCCACCAATTCAGTGGAGTTTGCAAACTTGATATAGCTTATGCTAGTATTATAGCACTGGAGACCTATTATTATTATTCTGTGACAATTATACACACGATTAACTTTTAATTCCCCATCTGCGCATAGTTCAGTCTACTATCTTATCAATGTCATCATAACCCTTATTTGGATATAGTGGCTTACAGTGTTGCTAAGCTACCACTATAGAGAAATCTTTAATGTGCATACATCAGGCGACCAACGTCGCATCAAATAATTTAAATAGGGGATTCATCCTGATATTGATTCCGAATTGGATGTATTGTGCATGATCAGTGGCAATGGCTGTTAATTACTACATGATTTGAGGCATGCATGTGCATGTGATTCAGTACCACTCCAGCTCCACAGCTGATCAGAACTGCCAATTAATTTGAACTGTTTGTTTCTGTTCAGACTCTCAGAGATGTAGCCACAAATGGTAAGTATAATATGCATACATATACCTATACTTTCCTTGCCACACTGACAGTACATGTTGTATTCACTGAGTCTGTAAAATAGTGCGAGACTGTGCGGTAGAAACCAGTATCCACTACCTTGAGAATATGTGTATGACTATGTCGTTGATTATTTTGTACTTATTATCATTATACTAAACCATCTTTCAGAATCTAGCTACTCCCGCCTACAAAAATTTAATTTGAATTGCTCCTCGCGCGGACTTAGTAGACTACGCATGCGCAATATATGACCTTTCAGCTCCACTCTCAAGTATGCTGAGTCTCGTGTTTTTGGCTGTAAATTACACTATTAAAAGGTAGGTATTAAAACTCGAAAATTATCAGGTAGTCTTCGTTTCCTCTCTGTATTTTAGAACTTTGTATTTCTTTTGTTTCAGTGACCTTTCAGTCAGTCTCAATGGCACAGCAACAAGCCACTCCCCCTCGCTCCATCGGATTCAAGAGTGTCCAGCTATTTAAAGAGGAGACCTTGGGCATTGGATCCTATGGCAAAGTGTGCCGAGCAAAATGCGACAACCTCCCGTGTGCTGCCAAAATCATCCACGAAACTCTCTTCGATCCAATAGCAGCACAGCAAATGCCACGTGGACACGAGCACAGACTGCCCATCAGGAGGTTTGAGCAAGAGTGTGAGTTTTTGAACACAATCAGACACCCCAATGTCATCCAGTACCTGGGCATGTACCGAGATCCAGATACTGGTCTGCCGGTTCTTTTGATGGAACTGATGGACGAGAGCTTGACCCACTTCCTTGAGACTGCAACCCGATCGGTTCCTTACCACATCCAAATCAACATCTGTCATGATATTGCTTTGGCCCTCATATTTCTCCACGCCAATGGCATCGTCCACAGAGATCTCTCTAGCAACAATGTGTTACTGATCAGCAATGTGAGGGCTAAAGTGACCGACTTTGGAATGGCTAAGCTGGGAGACCTTAATCCACGAATGAGTCGGCGTACCTTCACCATGTGTCCAGGCACTGATGTCTACATGCCTCCAGAAGCTGTTCAAGATCAGCCCGTCTACACAGAGAAGATTGACTGCTTCTCGTACGGTGTTATTATCATCCAAACGCTGACTCGTCAGTTCCCAAAACCAGGAGATAGAATGCAAAGGGTGGAAATAAGTCATCCAGGGTTGCCAAGGGGAACAGTGATGGTGTGCATACCAGAAATAGACCGCCGACAAAACCACATCAGTCAAATTGATCCCAATAACACCCTACTACCAATTGCCCTTGACTGTCTGAAGGACAGGGATGATGAACGACCATCAGCTCAGCAGCTGTGTGAGAGAGTAGCAGCTTTGAAGGAGAATCATGTATATGCTGAAAGTGTTAGAGCTACTCAAACTGTGATATCTCAAAGAGATATGCAGGAACTCAGAGAACAGCATGCTAGGGAGATTCGTACTCTTCAGGAGGTTCAGGCAGGTCAAATAAGAGAAAAGGATGAAGCTAAACAGCAAGAAATGCATGATCTACTTCAATCACATGACAAAGCTATTGCAGATAAAGAGAGAGAAAATCAACAGCTAAGGAGAGAGGTAGAACAGACCAGACTCAGGGTGAATGAAAGGGAGCAAACAAATGAAACATTTGAGCAACAGTTGAAAGAGATACAACTAGATCCATCGCCAGTAGACCAGCAACGACTAAGAGCACAATCTAACAGTAGCTCACAAAACTTAAAGTATGCTGATGCAACTGATATGGAGCTGGTATGGAGAAATGGGAAACCAGCTCCGAAGGCAATGTACAGATATTGTCATGCTGCTGTAGATAGCATAAGGGTTTACTGCAACGCTGATGGTGATCGAAGTATTTATTGCTACAATGTTAGCATTGATAATTGGACTCGTTTGCCAGATTGCCCAAATATATGCTGCTCTTTTGTTGTTATTAATAACATGTTAACAGCCATTGGCGGCTTAAATGGTGGTCACTACTCAAACAATGTGTATAGCCTCAAAGGAAGAACATGGGTTGAAGACTTCCCACCCATGCCAACAAAGCGTACTGTGGCCACAGTGGTATGCATCAGATCAGTTCTCATAGTAGCAGGAGGATACTCGCAGCCACATCAATATCGATCGTCAGAATGCCCTGTTGAAGTGATGAATGTAGAAAATCAACAGTGGTCCACTGCTGCTAGCATACCTGTCACAAAACAATTAGCACGTGCTTCAGGAGTCATTTGTGGTGATCAGTTTTATGTGCTAGGAGAAATTGATTCCAAGTCAGTGTACTCATGCTCACTGAGTGATCTTTTACAATCATGTCAGTCTGAATCCAAGGAAGCTTCCACTCAACTGCAGTCCAACGTATGGAGAAAACATGCTGATCTTCCTTTATATCGTTCAACTTGTGTATCTCTTTGTGATAACCTCCTGGCAATTGGTGGAATCGGGAATGCATTCCGTCTAACTAAGGACACTGGTAGTAAAGCTGTATATGCATATAAACCAACCACCAATTCTTGGAAAGTGATCAGTGAGATGTCTATGGCACGATATGACTGTTTTGCAGTTACCCTTCCTACTACTAATGAGCTAATGGTAGTAGGTGGAAGGAGTGAGGGGATTTCCACTAGTTTGGTACAGTTTGCAAGCTTCAGATATACCTAGGTAACGCTAGTAATAATTATACTACATTGATCGTAAGAGAAGTACCGTTCTAGAGATTAATTATTTATGATATTTTTTACATACCGTATTATAGCAGGAAGTTTTCGAGGGAGAAAACTTTCGCGGATCGGTAGGAAAGGAACATTTTGCGGAGAAAACTTTCGTAGATGGCTGAAAAATCGCGAAATTCGTGAAAGTTTTCTCCCTCGAAAGTTTCCTGCTATACGGTAATATGTAATCATGGTTTCCCAGCTGTGGTTTTGCTTACTATTAATTTTTTATAATAATTGTATTATACTGCCATGTACTTAACAAGCTGACTAAGCGGCAAGGTTTATAATAATATTATATCCCACTTCCTTTTTCTCTCCTGTGGCCTTTTGTCTACTGTCTTAAGCTTATCAATTGCAATGTCATCATAGCCCTTATTCCTTGATCATACTGGTATACTGAGCAATACATATAATAATTCTGCAATTAATTTTATTATAATAAATGCAATTATTATAATTTTAATTGTCAATTCATGTTAGGAAGGGAGGTGTACCAGCCAAAATTAAGGTTAATTCACGTTCTGGAAATTGTTTTTGTTATGACTGTCCGTAAGTTGGCATATTACTTGGGAAAATATTGGAAGCCATGGAGAAAAAGGTTTAAAGTTATGTAACTAATGTCAGGAATGTGGGGTATGGAAGTGATTTGCCAATTACAATAATAATAATCTAGAATCAATGCATGATCATGATAATAATAATATTATTGTGCATAATATGGTAGTTCAGGCTTAGCCTAATATGGATGCATGGAGGCCGATAACAGCTGAACTGTACTATATATAGCACTGTGACTATATATGACATTGTGTATATCGATTGGTAGGGTTTGAGATTCTATATAAAATCAGTGTTCGGTTAACGTTACAGCACTTTTGGGCAGAAAAATTATTATCTTCTATACACTGTACATACGATATGTATAATATACATGGTTAGACAACATGCACCTCTCTACAGTAGAACTTCCGAATAACGGACACATTGGGAGCAGGCCTTTTGTCCTTTATATGGAGGTTGTCCTTTTACAGAAGCGGAGACAATTTTACATAATAATAATTATAATATTATAGTCTACACATTATGTAGCTATTATAGCTGCAGAGGTGACTGGAGAAAGAATCAACAGGAAAGCAGCTAGGATATGAGTCTACTTCAATTTATTTATAAGTACTGTGTATGTATGTATAGACCACACTATACTTGAATTGTATCATGCAATCAGACCCCACCGGTGCACCGGAAGGGCCTGGCCTCTGGTCAACTGGTCATGGTGCCAGCAATTACGTCACTGGCCGCGAAAAGGGGTGTGGCTTCCTGGCCGTCCGCTATTTAGAAGTAAAATTATACTGAACGGTTCAATCGGGTCCGAACAATCCGTCCGTTATAGTGAATTGAGAGGTTGTCCGCTCCTCGGAGGTTCGTAATGTACTAAGTCTATGGCAAATTCAATCCGTTCCATAGCGGTTGTCCGTTATATAGTGGGTGGTCGCTCCAGGGAGGGTCCGTTATGAGAAGTTCCACTGTATCGGGGATCAATGTCACATCAAATCCTTAATAATTATCATTCTGATCTTAATAGAAGGAACTGCATGCATGATTCTGAATTGGATGTGTGATGCATGATCAGTGGCAATGGCTGAAGCATGTGATCCAGCTCCAGCCCATGGCCAGCTCAGCTGACCTGAAATGTTTGTTTCAGACTCTCAGAGAGTATAGGTATTTATTACTTCCTTAAGAGAGAAAAACGAATGGTAAGTAGCCAATTTGTACGAAAACAAGCCCAGTAACCAGTGGTGATTTACATCTTTTGGCTTCAGCCTTGAAAGAGTTTAGTGACTGTTTACACTGGCCCAGGTCCATAGTCACTAGCTCCTTTTGCACAATTAGACATCCAAAACACTTCGTGTCTGTGCCAATCGACAAAGGGAGGTCTTGCAAACATGTCTGATATCAGCTGAGTTTACCCTTAATTGACAATGACAAGAGGTCAGATCAGGTTTTGTGGTGGAATTTTGCTGCAAAGATGTTTGTGGTCCCAAAGTGTGAAGGTTCAACTCAAACAGTGGTGAGTGATAATCAATTGAGTGACCACAGAGCTGCTTTGATCTACCTTTAGTGGGCAGTCACATGCTCACTGTCATACATGCAGCATTATAGTAGAGCTATATAGTGCAGATTCACTACTGGTCCTAAATTTTTTACACCATGCAAGTCACAGCAAACAAGCCCAGTGTAAAGATAGCTATGGTATACATCTCCTTTTAAGCAGGCAGTGATCACTTCTCACTGGCGATAATTGTTACACCCATGGGCACAAATCAGTATCGAGCCCTTGGTAATGTTTAAGTCATGCGGCGTTATTATTAATATTATGTGAGAAAATAGATTTGGAATTTTCCAATAATGATCAAAATGTGGGGAAAATGCATTAATTCCAAGTGCATAAAAATTAAAATTTTAATGGTCATAGCTCGACTTCGTGATCAATATTAAATTTTTTCATGAAACTTACACCATTGGATTCAGCACATACAGAGCTATCAATCCACGCCAAAAATTCAATTCTTATGCAAAAGTATGGTCTATTTTCTCATATTACCATTATAATATTATAGCAGGTCACATAATATTTATTATGACGGTAAAATTAATGGTCCATAAAACATGTTGCATTCTTGTCTTCTTACAAGAAACGGATTGTTTTCCCAAGAGAGCTACATACACTATTTTTTGCTTTCACATGACAGTGTACAATTGCAATACTATGTCTTCACACAGTACGTGACACATATCATAACACACACACACACACACGATGTCATAGCTACACAAGTCAATAATAATGTTTATTTATGAGTCACTTGTCTCAACTTGAAGACAGTCAGAAGTAAGGTGATTCACAATGGTTCTAGTTTCACATCATTAATAGCAGAAACTTAGAGTCAATAATCATGCATGATGACATTGTGTTGATGCACACATCTATAGATCTCCACTACAATAACAATTCTAGGTAATGTTACTGACAGATGGTGAAAACATGATCACATTTACACAATAATCACATAGTATAGGATATGAATTGTTGATAGAAACTGGATAATACATATGCACATGCAGTACTAAATAACTACACATAAACACTATTATAATAGATCACTGATTTGAATGCCAAAAATCAACGAGGTGATAATGACAGTTAAGAAGATTAGGATATTTTACCTGATTTCGAGATACAGAGAGAGCAAGAGAGGGATGGGGGGAGGGAGAGAGGAAGAGAAAGAGAGAGATGAATGGATTGTTCAACAATCCCCTTTACGATATCAGTTTGGATCACTTGCATCAACGTAAAAAATCTCAACTCTCTCCTCCTTGAAACAACAGTAGGTCATGTGACTTCCTCTTTGAGCCATTCCGATTCAGACTGATCACGGCAGACTTACTAGTCGACGCCCCCGTGTCCATCGTCGTACCACAGCCATAATAGACCCCTCCATTTAGTGAGCTCGTTCTCCTCACAGATACACTCTTGTACCGACTAGCGCCACCCTCTTCCTCAATTTCATACCCGGGTGGCATACTGTGGCGAGCCTCAGAACTGTTACGGTCATGTGACAATAAAAGTTCTCTGCGACCCAGAAGCCTATCTGAATTTGAGTTGGCATAGATAAGGGTGTCTTGTTCCACCTCCAGCTCTATTGCTTGAGGATCTACGACCTCAGTGTTGATATCGTGGTAGACCACATCAGAACAGCCAGACAAGAGGTCACTGCTTTTGCTGACAGGAAACCTACCACTGCCACTGCCACCTTTTTTGCCTTGTTTGTTCTTGTGCGAGCGTTTCTGGTGGCCCATATTCTCCTTGTCTCTTCCTCTCTCTGTGACTGTTCCGTTGCCACGACTACCACTGCTGCTGTACATGTGATGTGGGGATTTTCTCGCTCTCTTTTCCGACTCTATCTCGACTCTTTGTTGTGCTCTCTTGTTTGAGAATTTTTGCAATACCTTAAATAGTTTACCATGTTCACGGTTTTGATTTATATTATGGCGATGATGATTAAGGGGCTGCCTCTCTCCTGCACCCCGAGAGGTCACAGCACTAGCACTGGGGGTGGATAGTTGTCTGCTAAACTTCAAGCCGCTGCCTCCCGAGCGAACACTACTGTGGATATACAGCCCAGTTTCCGACTCCGCACTGCTTGTAGAATAAGTTGTAGTGTTAGCTGCGTCTGTGCCGTCACTGAAATCACCACGGTTCTTTCGTTTCAGCGCTCCTATGCTGCTTGCTGTAGGATCAGGAGTAGTATGACCAGAAGTGCTACACTGAGTATCCGTCAGGCTGCTACGTGTAGCAGAGGTGCTTCTTTTGCCACCTTCTCCCACCTGTAGTGATTGTCGCCAGTTAGAGTCACTTTTCACGGCACCTTCACCACCGTCGTTGACTTCAACCTTGTGAGAAACTCGCCGAGAAGGCGGTGGTTCTTGCCAGTACAAGGAACTCGAACGGTCCGCCACTTCTGACATGATAGCTACCGAGTTTCTATTCCCTTGCCCACTGGCAATGACATTTATAGCAGAGCCGCAAGTCCCAGCTGCCGAGAACTCGAGGCGAGGACGCTGTCTTCCACCGCCACCGCCGCCTGGCGAGTCTATCGACCTGGAGGAGCCGAGGCTGGACAGCGAGTTGAGACTGGAGCGAGAGTCGTTGAGTGCTTGGTATTTGAACGCCATCTTTATGTTACGATATCGACGTGCTAATAGAGTTGTCTCGAGCTGCTAACTCACACTTCGTTTATAAATCGCTGTGTCTACAGTGCCGGTACCGGCACCGCAATTTAAGCGTTATAGTGCCGGTAAGTCCATATAAAATACTGTACTCTTACGTAGCCCTAGTCCCCGCCCCCTCCTGCATATGGCAATATAAATTTGTACATAAATTTGCCGGCACTCTAGACACTGCGTAAATCGATTGCTGTGAAGAAGAGTAAATGACTGAATCCCAGCTAGACTTCTCAAACCGCACCTGCATGCGATATGCATGCACCGCGTATCATGTATTATTATTGACATGACCGTGACGTGACTGGTCAAATGACTTCCTTTCGTCGTAACTTTAACTACTTTGGTGTGGTTTTTAATAGGTCTGTGTCATTTCCAGTTTAATTTTGCAGAAATGTCACGGAACGAGACAAAGTGCATGCCATTACCGGTAGCAAAGTTGACTCTTGTTTAGCCTGCTGTATTTAATAATAGGGTGCATATTTTAGTCTTTAGATAATACAGAAAGGATTGTATTACAGGAAAACACATTATATAACACAATGTCATGTTTGCTTCTGGTAAACAAGATACTATAGATAATATATCATTATAACATAAAAATTCCCTGACATAGCATAATATAACTGATGTAATATTATACAAAAATAATATGTCGGCTATTGAGATGCTCTGAAACGTTTGTTAGGAGGGATGTTTGCCGAGTCAGCGCCCGCCAAAGGGTGTTCCCTTCTAGCGTTACTAGCAGGGCTTCTAGAGTTGTTGCCATGGTGATGAGGATGTGTTATGGGTTCAGCAGAGTTACCGTTTTGACTGAGAAGTACGTGATCCCAAAAATCAGGGTCATCTGTTTGTGTAAGTGTGTGCATTTGTACATTTTTGTATATATGAGGGAGAGAGAGACAGAGAGAGAGAGAGAGGGAGAGAGAGAGAAAGAGAGAGACAGAGATGGAGCAGAGAGAGAAAGAGAGAGAGAGAGAGGGAGGGAAAAAGAGAGAGAAAGAGTGAGAGAGTGAGAGAGAGAGATCACAATAATACAAAACACGCAATGTGACGTGTTTGATTGATAAACATGAAATCACTAAAGTGCCCCTCGCTGCACTTATTCGTGACATTATTAGTTCCAAGAGAAAATCAACAGAAAACCACGTACTCCATTACAAACATTACAAGTGCAGCCAACGATGTATCAACAACAACATACATGTGCGTCAATCTACCACAAAAACACAGCAAATCGTATGACAATCCATCATGCGTGAATATGCTACGTTATCATTGACCTATTGTACTCTGCCCAGCATCTAGATATTGATCGTAACAAGGCAAATTAGCATTGACCCACAGATGCATACCAGGAAATTAATATGACATTGTGCTGTTGCTTGGGATCCTTGGGCAGCATAAAGACTACATGAAAATTCAGTAGGTTTATCTTCTACTACCAATCCAAACCTAAGGGGAAACCATCCCACTGCCTGCTCAGGCAAACCTAATTTAAGCAAAAGGCAGAGCCACATAGGTGCCTAGCCTTGAGAACTACATGACATTGTATGTTTATGAGTACATGTACATGTACATGAGCATGAATTGAATAGCTGGGAGGGCCTGGGGACGAGACCATGTATAGGTTACTGACTCAAGGCCATTTCAATCTCCCCTTCAATCTATGACCTAATCCATACTTGATAGCGTAATACTTGACATAGAAGAGTGCAAGTACATGTATAATATATAATAGATCTATACAACATTGTACATGAAATCTGGAAATTGCCAAAAATCATATTATGGGCAGGCAGGGTACCATAAACGGAAGTATATGTATGACTTGGAGTGGCCTAGCTTAATTTTTGCAAATTGTTGTCAGTAAGCCATAATGCAATAGGCTAAGGGAAGGGCATGGGAAGTAGCTGTAAGGGATACAACCACAGTGGGTTATTTTATGGGAGGCTACACCAGGAATATCTAATCTGCTGCTGACTACACCCTCATTAGCTTTCACCACAAGTTCTGAGATTAAATTTTGGTCAATGCATGTCCTGACTCCTAATATTGTTGTCAACTACAGCTGTAAACACAAATTACATGAATATAATAATATTTAATAGCTTCATCCCCAGACCACTCCCTGTTTTTCATGCAATGAGGTGATCAGTGCATGATCGTATAGGGTGCACGAATTTATTGACAGGAGCATCTCGATAATAATATTAGTTTATGTTTTAGAATACCATAACTACAGCCTTGATCCCAGCTTTTTTTAATAATCCCCCCTCAAATTAAACAAGCATAAAGTAGGTTTGGCGATCCTTTACCTATCATCATATACGCCTGTATTTGACGACCCTTTACCCCACTACATAAACATCAACTTACCATCAGAGATCAGTACACCATTCTCCACAGGTTGTTCAGCTCCTATGTCCAAGTTAGCCTGAATCATCTGCTTCGCTCCATCTTCACTACTACTACCGCTGCTACCTGCACCGCCACTCTCCGGCTGCATCTCTAGAGTCCGTTTAGTGCCATGCCCGTGTCCGTACTTCTTCATCCATTGCTCCTTCTGCAGTTTCTGTTGAGCTTGTCGAAGCTTGCGGGCTTCTTCAGAACTCAGTCCCCCTCCTCCTCCTCCTCCTCCTGCTCCGTGCGGCTTTTCCGCTGACTTGGCACTTTTCTCCGACGGCGAACCGGACACCATAGGCAGTGCATCCCCACACGTACTCGGTGATGAAGCTCTGACAGCCGCAGCTCCGGAGCGAGTCACTGGGCCCTTTGTGCGTACATGCATGTTCACGAGCGAATTTTTCCCAGTACCGGTACTACCAGTCCCAGTCTGAGCTGAAGCTTGAGCTTGCTGACCTGCTAAAGGTGAAGATGAAGGCTGCCCTTCAGACTTTGTAGCACTGGTGGCCGCCATTGTTGAAGAAGCCAATAGCGGGTGATGACAATTGCCATTACCACCACCACCATTAGCACTGCCCCCTCCTCCCGGTCCCGAACTGCACAGAGCTCTTTGTCCGGATGATGATGATGATGATGATGATGATGATGAAGATGCTGGAGATGTGGTAGGTTTTCCTCTCTCCGCTCTGAAATGAGTCAGTGGGGTATCTGGAACACCAACGCCACCACAACTGCCATGGCTATTAGAATAATTATTAGTGCCACCATGATCAGTTGTCGGTCGTTCCATTATCTTTCGGCTGGCCAAGCTCCTCCCATCAATACCAGCACCTCCGTTACTACCTGTACCTGTAGTTTGGTGTGCAGGACTTCCACTGTGTGGTGCTGTGACAGTTGTACATGTTGATACCAATGCACGATTTGAACTTTGACCCAGAACTCCGCCCTCCTGCTTTACGCGTACAGCTGCAGCAGTAGACGTAGAAGTAGTCTCCACCACGGCTCCACTCCCTCCAGCGTGTACCGTGGTAGCACCATGTTGGTAAGCAGTGTGCGCTGCTGAAAACTGTGCTTTTGAGTTTACGAGTAGATCTTTAGAAGATTTCGAGCTTCCCTTGCTGTTGGTCGAACTACTTGTACTTGTACGTGTGCTGCTCATGGCATTGGTCAGGAGTTCTAGAAACTGGGAAGGTCCCAGGGCTCCTGGTGTGGATGGTGGATTTTGGAGATTGGGAGGAGGTTGATGAGGCTGTGATTGTGATGCCAGCAGCTGTAGCTCTTGGGTCAGGCGGTTGACTCGGTACTCGTGCAGTGCAGGGTTTAGTTCTCCTTTGTGCTTCAGCTGACGACGGTCAACCTGCTCTGAGGACTGCAAGAAAGAAAACCAAAACAAAATATCCTATCTGTCTGCAAGTTTGTAAAGAAATTTCCAATGCAATAGTCTATAGGAGAGAGAAGTATCCTTTACATGTGTAAATACCATACAACACTATACCAGTAATATTATAGAATTGCACCCCACCTAGTCTATCAAACTAGACCCTTTTCGCCCGACGACCTTTATCTACATGTACGCTATCCATATGCGAGAGTGGGTAAAGGTCGTCAGGCGAAAAGGGGTCTAGCTTGATAGACTAAACCCCACCCTTTTTGGATCCATTTACCCCCTCCCCCTCAATCAATTACAGTACTAGATAATTGCCCCCTCTTGAGCAAAAACCTCAATCATCTATGTACAGATCCTACTTGTAACAAATACAGTGATCTGATTGGTTGAACTGCAGTATCTATCCTTCATAAAAAACCTTGTAAGCCCCATAAAAAACCTGGTAAATTTTGTTTGCCTATGGCTAGTTTGTTGCTATATATATTATATAAACAGTGTCTAACTATTATTTAGAAGCTGAAACTCACCAGTTTTGGCTGTCGCTGGATATACTTTAGATACTGCTTGTTACTGACACAGTTTCCCAGCAGATTTCCGAAACTCTTGAGAGCTCTCTTCAGCCCGTCGGTCACAGCTTCCTTCCGTGCTTTCTCAATCGAGAGAGCCTTGGACCTCATACCCTCCGAGACGCCATAGCCGACGTCTTCGTGATAGGCTCCATCCTTCAGCTGAACACGGACAAAGGTGCTCACACCGACGTAGAAACGCTCTCCAGACTGGTCGATGAAATCTGAGAGCAAATATTACATTAGTAGTGATATTATAAAAGAGCTTATTGGAAGTTAGTACCGTAAATCACGAATATTTCGTTGTTAAAATATTTTCGGACAGCGAAAAAAGAACGCGATAAAATATATTAACGATAATGTGGTACAGGGTCGTTCATCCGAAAATTATTTAACGCGAAATATTATCGCATGAAATATTTTTGACATGAAATATTCGCGATTTACGGTAGTATGGATATTACATGCATGTACATGTACATATAGTAATATTATTCGTCTTTTTCCATCTCTCTCTCTCTGTCTCTCTCTCCCTCCCTCTCTCATACCTATAGATTGGTGTGTCACTGAGTGAGACCATCCATTGAATCCGAAAGTCTCATTGGCCAGCTGAATAAGCCTGTGCCCTTCGATATATGCCAACTGGATACAATAAATACACCACAATTTTATCCATCGACCAAATATTTTAATACGCATAAAAATCAAGATATGGCTATATGGCTGATTGGTCAGTTGGAAGTCCACTATTTCACTTCGCTTGCGACAGTCTCGGGCCTCTGAGTGACTAATCGGATCACAGTACTTGTTACGGTAATGTAGGTATTGTAAGGTAAAGTAGGTCAGGAATCTGATCGGTCAGTTGGAGGTCCACTATTTCATTTCGCTTGCCACAGTCTCGGGCCTCTGAGTGACCAATCAATTCACAGTATTTGTTACAATTATATTCTAATGTAGGGTAATGTAGGTATTATAAGGTATTAGCATAGGGGAGGGGAACATACAATCTGATTAGTAGGTCAGCCATCTGATAAGAAAATGGTCGCTCTGAAAAATATTTTTCGTTGTACATGTATATAGTATAAAAATCAAGACATGGATGGGATGCTATCTGTACATGTACACTGAACACTTGTGGGGCCAAGAGTTCTGTATATCCCTGTATGCCCACAGCAACAAAAGTGTGCTACTGCATCTGACCTTTTGACCTCCGGCTCCTGGCCTCTGACTGATGTACTCTGGACCTAGGTTCTGCTCCAGTGCTGCCTGCACTGCACTCTGCTCCTCAGCACAAAACTGAACCTGGTGAATGCGTAAATATACTTTAAATTATACATTCTTCATCCAACTGAATTTAATTATAATTTTCTTCAGGACGAAATACACATGGTATTAAACATGTCCTAGGTGGTGCCATTGGGGTACAAAACGTATGCAGTTATCACTCATTCTCACACATACAAAACCACCACTGCCACTCTCTCAGCTTCAGGTTTATATCATTCATCAACCTCCCCCCCCCCCCCCCCCCCACCCACCCAAACAGAATCAACTCATACCTGTCCAAAAGTTGGAGCGTGTGATATTTTGTCTTCATTCATGGCTAGTAACAGTGGTTAGGCACCGGCTCCCTCCTATCCACTATACTTCATCTTGTCAGCTGGTTGCAGGTGCTTTGAAACTCCCTCCGTACCTGCGTACCTTTCTCCATTTATGCGAATGGGCGTGGTCGGGTTGATATTTAGGTACGGAAATTTTGGAACACGGGTTTAATAGTTTTTTGAGCCTGGGATGGCGGCATTTATGAACTTGTGGTGCTAAAAGAAGCGCGCTTGTCTCCCTCGCAACCCGGCCAGTGATCCGCGATCGAGCTCGAGAACAACCTCGCCCCGACTCTGAAAAGATGAGCAACACAAGATCGAAGAAATCGGGTACGTTTCTAGCACATGGAAAGCGTACGTGAATACCTCATGGTACAGTATTGTCCATTGTGTATACCTTTGGAGGGTTTTAAGCTTGGTGCTATAGTGATATGTAGGGATCGAGTTGATCTTTTTCTGTTTTGCATAATTTGGAAGAATATTAGCCTCTGGATCTGTTTTTGAACATAGAAAAGTTGTTGATTATAGATTGTCACAGCTTGCGTACCTAGCTGCTAGGCTTTTGCTGAATCATCGGTGCACACAAGTACCAGTAGTATGCACCTCTAGGGGAAAATTTCAATGTGTCAAGGCCAATCCTGCTCCCTTCCAACCTATTCGCATGCTTTGGTAAATTTCCAGACCATTTCTCAGTATCCTTCACTATATTATTATATACCAGCCAGTAAATAATATCAGCTATATACATGTATAACTGCATGCACCGTTAACGTTTAGTGTAGTGATCACATTTCCATACACAGTAGGAGCTGCTTTAGCCAATGGTGGTGTTAGTATTCCCACTTCTGGTCTAGCCAGCGTCAGCCATGGAGTCAACGCTGAAGGAAATGGTGCAGCTACGTGTAGCAGCGTTGGTGGGGGAGGAGCAGGAGGAGGAGGAAGTGGCCTTGGCCTTGGCCTCGGTGGTAGCCTTGGACGACTCCAGCTGAAGGGAGTGCTGGACGGACTGGTGAAGAGAAGCATCAATGAGGACAAGTAAGTGGTGTCTGATATCTAGAGTGGATGCTTCTGTGAAAAAAGTTTAATAACTGTATATTACCTAAATGCATCCCGTAGACTCATGATTTTACAAGTATCTCTCTGTCTCTCCCTCCCTCCCTCGATCTCTCTCTCTCTCTCTCTCCCTCTCTCCCTCTCTCTCTCTCCTTCTCTCTCTCTCTCCCCCTCTCTCTCTCTCCCTCTCTCTCTCTCTCTCTCTCTCTCTCTCTCTCTCTCTCCCCTCCCTCCCCTTAGACTTGCTGATGGTATCCCAGTAGACGGTGATGTTGAAGAAGGTGCCAGGGACCTCCTAGAGCTCAACAGCTATGAAATAAACGGGGCAGCTATAACTCTAACCGAAACAGCTGCCACAACAGGGGGCGTGGCTCAAGCCAGCGGGAATGGTAGGAAAAGGTCCACTTCAGGTATGCAATAATTATTGACTTGTGCATAATATGGTCGCCTGAGAAGTAAAATTATAATTTGCTTAATAAATTTTTTACAGTCGTAATTATGCAAATGTGAATTGGGTAGCTTCCACTAACAAAGAAACTATACATCAGTGATTTAGCGCTTTAGCATGTGATATTAATGAACAGTGGGAAGGAGAGGTGATCAACTGATACCGTATAGCCGGAAAATTTGGCAGTCTATATCACAACTGCCAAATTAAAATCGCCATAATTTCCTACTCGCATAATATACATGTACCAAACCGCCATGTTTAAATCCGCTACTAATATTCTTGCAATAGCGATTTTGGGCTCAACTGCCAAATTTTATTCCTGCCAATATTTCTCACTATACGGTATATATTTTATATTATGTGCTCCCCTCTTTGTGGTTTTTTTTTTTTCTAGTGCGTAGACGAGGGAGGAAGAGAAGGAGAAAAGATTACCTCTACATGAGCGACAGCTCTGATGATGAATCAAAGGAGAAGTGAGTTTTTGCCCCAAAATCAAAAACTCATCCCCAGGCTGGATTCTATTCCCAGCTTTTCAGCATGATCAGTGTAGTGAGGAAGTGGTTTGGCAGTCAGTCACCTATGCTGCTTCCAAATTAGCTTTTATAGAGCTATCCTTGTCCAAGGCAAGCGTGAGATGATGTCCACCATTGAGGCATACGTGTACATGTACAGTCGAACCTCCATGGAAACAAAGGACACTTTGGGAACAATATAAATTTAGCTGTTTTGTCCCTTATAGAGAGGTTGTCCCCTTCTCAGAGGTTCTCAATGAATAGAAAGTTTACAACTAAGGGAATGGTAGTTTTTGGGACTCCAAACAGTGTCCCCTTATAGAGAGGTTTAACATAGAGTGTCCCTTTCTCGGAGGGTCCTTTATTAGAAGTTCGACTGTACTTTCAGCTATTTGATTGTCCGTTGCCCCTATAATTATAGGCACACTCCTCACGTGATGACCCTGTTTGATCGAAAGGTTGATCTGGCCCGATTCACAACGACCACGCCCCTCTACACCATGTGCCGAGATTGGATGAGCAATGACCCAAACAACCTCCACTTTTACAATAACTCCGCCCATAAACATGCCCCCACTGGAGGAGGTAGGCAATATACCAAAATTAATGCTTGCCAATTCTTATTGTACAAACTCCTGCAAGTGCTTTAGGGCTCCATGATTTAAGCCCCTTGGTGCTCTGCACTGATGAGGCCCAATTAAGCCATAACTGCAGTTGCACTTTTGGCACCTACTTTTTGAAGTTCATGTACATGTACATGTACGTACATGTGACCATTTGACCTCTCCCTTGCAGTTTCAGAAAGCACACCCTCGCTGAACCACACTGAAGATGCGACGACTAATTCTCACCTCCCAAGCCCCGCCCTTCCTCCGCCCATTCCTTTACCGACGGACACAAACGGACAAGAGGTTCGGCTGGACATTCCTAAGCCCCTCCCACCTCCTCCACGGAACGACACTACCGACTTTGATAAGGCCATAGAGAACGTAAGCATTGTGTAGTTACATGTACATGTATAAAGTTAATGACAAGCAAAATTAATTATCCTACTTAATCTAATACTACGCATGGAATTTCAATTTTGAAAAACCTGGTAAAGGTCGTCAATCACTTTTAGATACATGCATAAACGTTACGAGAATTCGTAAAGTGCTAATTTATTGCATTAAATTGGATCATGCGTTGCATTCAATTAACTACAGTATGCAAAATTGAGAATCATACATGACTTAATCCCTCCCCTATCTCTTGCCATAATAGTTATTATTATCTCTTTCTTCCTCTCTCTCTCTTTCTCCCTCTCTCTCCCTCCTCTTCCTTACTCCCCTGCAGGGTGGTGGTGACATCTCAGCATACAAATCTTCCTACGTGCAGCGATGGAAACAGGTTCGCTCTCAGTGGCGGAAGGCCTCTGCCCTCAATCAAGCCCGATACACAGACAGTCTCAAGGTGCTCAGGGAAATGTTCCAGAGATAGCAAGTTATACAATCTCATGTGATGTCACATGGCAAACACATTTGTACATGTACTGTTTTGTATAATTAATTTTAATGTTTTGAATGTTAATATTTGTTATAATTATTATGCATGAATACCAGTAACTGTTATTAAGAATTATTGTAGGGTGAATTTAATAATTTTAATATTGTTTGTTTTGTTTTAATTGGATCACCTACATCCATGTGCAGCGTGCACATGAATTGTTTTGTACCCATTAAGGAATAATAAATAATATTATATCTAACACACCATGCCAGACTTTGTACAATTTTTTTTGACTTACTCAAGTCTTACTAATAATTTTATTACTGTTGTTTTGTGTACATGTCATTTTGTATCATATTTATGCTCTAGTCTTTTTTTTTTTACAATGTCATAATTTATTGAAATTGTATGTTTACCATAAAGGTGTACCATTATATTGCTTCTGGCACTAAGCATGTATATATGTGGGCACTCAGAGTAGAATTGGAACATTGCATTAACTTGGTCAATAATAAGTTTTCTACATAGATTTATACCAATATGGGGTAGAAATTTTCTGGTAGATGTTTGAGTCAATATGTTGTACCCCTACCCAATGATATGACAGGCTGATTATTCACATTTATCATACACGATATACATAAATATTGCATAGTCACATATACTGACAAGCAAGTAAACCTATTTAAAGCACTCTAAACAGTATTCAGTGATTTCTTTCATTGAAATATCTTCATGTGCATCCTTAAATGACTCGTTTAGCCTCTTTCTAGGGTGTAGGGTATTCAGCTTGACCTTCAAGGCATGCACAGGGTCTGAGTGAGCATTGGCAATTCAGCAGGTACAATTTACAGGAAAATTGGGCTACAAAGTCCAAATGTGAAGATATAAGAACCTTTTATAGCTTACACACAATAGTTAGCACTTTCATCTCACCTTAGAGGTACATAGAGGATCGGTTCTCCACTGAGCAGTACTACTTGACCCCATGCCATGGCGCCATTACACAACATCAAGTCATGTGGTCGGTCACGTGATCCCGTTACCGTGACAACTATACCACTATAAACATTCTACATGCATCTAAGGTGGACATGCAAAAGTTGAGGGCAAGATCATTAACCCTTTGGTAGCCTGATATATGAAAACTTTAGGCGCTTTTTTCAAAAAATAACCAAGCTAATATAATGTTCCAATTCTACTCTGAGCGCCCACATATACATACCTAACAAATTAATTATAAATAGTGCTAATTAAATACATGTGGAATTATTGCATCCAACATGTATATATACATAATAATTATTATTGTATAGCGTTAATAATAGCTAGCTAGGCCTATAGGAATACATCATCTGCTCGGTAGTTCACGGGCCACAAATCTCGGAAAAAACACCACTGAACCTCGATACAGTGAACTGATCGACTTAAGATGTCTGTAGCTATCCCTCCAGTTATCAAAGACGGGCGTGAAAGGAGGTTGGCCGATTGCTAAGCGAGCATTATTCGCTGCCATGACGTTGGACATGAGCAAAAACGGATAGGAGTACGATCGTGGGAGGTAATTAAGCAGGGGTATCCCAATCAGCACTCGGATCAACATCTTGGCCCAGTTATAGGGGGCGTTGATCGCGATGGCTTCGAACAGTACCCACATCGATGAATATATGACACATCTCGTCAGATGAGCCAGCAGCGCAGGGAATATTCCGGCGTAAAAACCGGAGAATCCTTCCTCACGATAAATCTCCCTCGTCGAGCGCCACACGCTGGTATAGATAGCTTCTTTTCCGACGTGCTGTGCGATCATACGCACCGAAATGACATGAAACGGATGAACTATCATCTCCACTGCCATGCTGGTGATGGTATTGGCCAGAAAAGTTCTCAAAGCACGCACGAGGATGCCGCGAATCGTTTCGACGTTTTCCGGTTCCGTGTCAGGAACGTCGCCACCATCGGAATCCACCGGCACTTCCTGGAGGGGGATCTTTGAGATTATGTGATTTACGGTCGGACGGATGACCCCCACGGCCGAGAGGTGGACCACTTCGGCAAACATGGACCCGCCCACTCCCCGATAGAGGGCCTGCCAGCCATCCTGTCGGATGATTTGACGAGCGTAGCCGAAGAGGCCGGGGTAGTAGTAGAGGTACTCTCGGAAGATGAAGCTGTAGCGTTGCTCGGGAGGTGAAGGTTCGTAGCCAAGCTGAATCAGAACCTGAAAGGAGAACAAAAAAACAACAACTCAAATTAGGGTAACTGTTACTATGAAGAATCATCAAGATAGATCAATACTAAGTACCGTAGGTCAGGTTTTAATTGCGAGTATCTATTAATTGCGAATTGCGAGTTTTCTACGTTTCGCAATTAATAGATTCGCAAACATAAATGTGCACGTATACTACAGTACGGTACGGGGTCGTCCATCGCAATTATTGGATTACCAATTTAACTAGAACGTAATCATTAAACTATGCAATTAAAACCCGTCCTACGGTATCTAAGGTATGATGTGAACATTAATTAGAGAGCCCCTGGATTGTGTGGCATAATATATAGAGTGTGTATGCAGTGTCGTACATGTATGAGTTTGTTCATGTGTGTTTATACGTGCACGACTGAGTCTATATGTGTATGCTTGCATTGTGTACCCATCACTGTGTACACATCGTCACCTAGTCTCGCTAGCCACCCCCTTCAATCTCAAGAGAAAGAGGGGTCTGGTGACTACACATACAGCTAGTTGTTCCGACGTCGGAATGCAAAAAACATCATGAGTAACCACAAAACAATGCAGGGCCGACTGTATTTGTGTACCTATCACTGTGTACACATTGTCACCATGCATATCATGACATGGTGTGTATTGAGGGGGGAGTATATACAAGTCGGTAGTCAAATAAATTTCAGCAAAATGTACCTGTACAAGCTTGAGAGGATAGAAGGGTGCACCGATGACCGAACGGATGATGTTGGCCATGATACCCTCGGATGGCTTGCTCTGTCCACGGCCACCCCCAGCAGTTCCCCCACCGCCTCCGTCCCCGTTCAGCCCCAAAAATGTCGCTGCCCCCTCAATTATTTGCTGCTCGGGGCCAATCGGCTCTCTCTCGTTCTCCAGACCTTCCCCGATCAATTCGCGAGCAGGTAGTTCTACGTCCCCAGCGGCGCTAATAAGCCCCGTGATTTCACCTGCTGGACGGGTAGATGCCCCCGCGGGAGCTAGAGACGTGTCTGGAATCACCTCACTGAGTGGCCCTGTAGTTTTGTCCGAGTCAGACATCACTGCACGCAGACAGATACTCTGAACTCTGTTCTATCAAACCAGTGGGACGGAGACCAGATAACGGCGTAGTTGCTGCTGCAAGCTGTTTGTAAATTGATCTGGCCTGGCTCAGATCAGGGAGACGTAGCTCGAGACTACTGGATATGGGCGGTGCATGCTAGCTATAAATCATGTGACATCAGGTTGCGCGCGCACCGTATTAGCGATCCTTTCCAGACGATAGCGCATGCACCCCGAAAGTGAACCTGGGTTCGAGGCTACACGTAGGGCTAGTACTGCTATGTGTCTGATCATGTATAGACCTAGTAACTCAATATAAAATGATCCAGAGTAAAATTAATGATCAACAATAGGTAGGCCTACAGTACTTAAAAGGAGTAATTACTGCGCATGCGCACATCGTTGCGACAAAAATTAAACCACCAATCTGCGCTGCAGCGACTATGTCTATTTTTGTATTAAGAAATTTGCATCGAAGATAAGATAGCGCACTTGTCATGATATTTGTAGTAGAGATCAATTTCATCCGATAATAAAGAGCACGCTTGCGGAATGATGTGGGCGGGGCTAATCGGCGCACGACTAGCCGGTAGTGAGTGAAATTGATAGGCTTGAAGTGGCACGTACAATGGACCAAAGAGCTCGCGCGCGGTGGAATGCGCGACTGCATTTATACGAGTTGCCTGCACTTCGTTTCTCCAGTACATGCACTGTTTATACAGGCAGTACAGCAGCTCCCGAGGCTCAGCGCTCGCATCATCGGACAACAAGTACACCGATTCTAATCGTGGGTCATTTGTAAACTTGTTGTCGAAGTACAAACAAGCACATACGTGGTGAAACCCTATAGCCCATACACTGACTACTAATTTCGCAACAATTCCTTGAAGAGCTATAAAGACTCGAGCCAGAACTCCGACAGATCATGGAGAGAGTGCAGTTTAAACAACTTGTGGAGATGGCAAGAATGCTATTTTGTGCTATGTGAGTTGTTGCATGTAGCTATCTGGGTATACTATCAGCTGTTGCATATTATTCAAGTATTGTCGGAGATTTGTAGCAAAAAAATTGTATTGCTGACTCAAGTCTGATCAAGAATGCATGCATGCATGACTAGCTAAACTTGGCTACAGGCTCCAGCAGACATGCGTGCATCAATCTTCCAATGTCCCATAAATAACTTACTTTCATGCAGCAGCATGGATCAGGTCATTATCAGCTGCAGCCAATCTTTGTCCCGAATCTCAACTGCATGCTCATAGCTATAATATTAGATCAAGCAAGTTGATCCATGGAATAGAGTGCATGATCATTGCATGTGCAGCCCGAAATTTAGCACAAATCCAAAACTGCATGCTTAAATTGCTGCTTAGCCTAGGTCTTTTCACCACTTCACAGCTTACAATATGACTACAACATTACGATTTTATTTATTGAATCGAAAACCATGCATGTTCTAGCACATAATAAAATATTATAGGAGAGCATACTTTCTGCAGACAGATGTCATTATTACTATATTATATTATTAACGTTATACACAGGTTATTATTATCTTGGGCGATGCATTTTGCAAGCCCAATTGAATCTGGAGGTGGTTCATCAGACAACTGTAGCAGCATTCACTGTGTAATATGCCGGAGTATAGAGAGTCTGAACGAGATACAGGTAGACATGTGCACCGATGTTCCACAGTCGTTAACGGTACTGACCAATGCTCAACCAATCATTGCTGGAGAATGCAAGTGGCAGTTTCGTAAAGATCAATGGGACTGCGCTGGAATCACAACGCCAATTATTGAAGAACCAAATTTGAAATGTAAGTGCAAAAAAGAATCTATTGGATATTGGAGTATAGTGTACATGCACTTGAGTTGCAAATCTCTAGTGCATGCAGATAATTAGTGTGCTAAATTATCAGAATGCTAATATTATGGGATAATACAGTACCAGCGATGGTTGTATGTATGGCACTACATTCAGATCTGCAAATTGCATTCTGAAGTATTATAGTTAAGACTTAGCTAGTACGTCAGCCACTATCATGGTACTAATTGAGGCAACTTTATGATTGGTATGCATATTACTCCTACCCCCAAGGCAGCTAAATTAAGTTTGAATAGCCATCTATATAGTGCATCTACACGATCAAAATTAGTAGCAATATGTAACCCGGAGCTATACGGCGTCCATGCATATCTCACATAGCTTTCATATTGAGTTAAGTAGGCTTCAAAGCACCTTGCAATTAGTTGCATGGTTACCATTAGTCAGAAGGCATCATAGCTAGAATAAGCTTCCCATGGAAGCATGCAGGTTCAATTATTATCATATGGCCTCACATCTTTCTTATGAGTTCCAATCAAAGTAATGCGTTGCAGCATCATAGATCAGTGCGATTGAATTAGGAATGATGAAACAATCTGCAAGATTTCTGGAATTTGCAAATTGATATCATCTAGAACGTGCACATTTCTTAAGTTTCATGCGACAGTGAGAATGTAAATTTGAAGTCTGTCGCTCTTGTTTGCATTAATTTTGAGCCCATACATTTTAGCACTATCATGACATTGTACATAATTTAGTTTGTTTTAGTGGTTTCCTGTGTTTTAACCACAATAGAGTTAAGATAATGCAGTGATATTATACACTTTATCTGCATCGGCTTCTCTGCATGCATGCATGCATGCTGCACACTATAATGTTTATGCAAGTGCACATGGAAGTAAAGAATTCTAAGACAGTTTTTACTGAACCATTGCACCTCCTATATATACAACACTGATTAGCTAGCAAGAGGAAGGTATCTGGCAGATTCAGTAATTTTAGAGGATCATATTATCGTCTCAGCAATACTGTGCGCCATCTCCTATAATTATATTAAAATAGAGGCCACCTCGATCACCCTTTCCCACCCCTGCACTACTTAAGCACATTCAATTTGCAAACATTAATTATTATGAACCATTGAAGATGCCTGTAGCATAAAGGATACTCAGTAGTTATAAAGGAGTTTAATTTAAGTGCATGCACACAGTGTTGTGCACCCATACATAATAATATTATGCATGCACCGACTGATTCCCATCACCCACCTGTACAGTTCGTGACAAATAATATGCGTAAAGGTCATTACGTAGCACAGCAACAAAATCTGAATTTGATGAGGATGCTCTCAGCAATAATAACATTGTCATGTTGTAGCGATCATGTTAGATGGATGACACTGAAATTGAGAAATTACCCTGTCCATGTGGTCGCCTTCTGTGAACTGACAACAATTCCCACAAAAAAATGCTGAACTTTTAATCATCCATTATTACGTATACGTTTGGGGTAAACATGTATAGGTGCAAAGCTACTGGTATATACATGTAATGCACAATAGTTAGCTATAGCCTCATCCCCAGGGGCAAACCAAGGATCAAGAGTATATATTCTTATCTATACATTAATGTATATGTGTCAGTAATGCGTTGGTGTGGAATAGTTTTACAATATGCACACATGTAAACCCCCACGTGGCACATGAGAAGGTGTTAATTCTAAAGATGGACTATTGGAATAATGATAATAATAGGTTAATAATAAAGTGCCATATGTATTATCATGGCAAATGTGATTTTGACCTGAGGGATAGTTGTATCCAAAGGCATGCATTTCATCTTTTGAAGTTTGCAGCGGTGGGGGATCTTGCAGTCCTAGTATTTGAAATCCTATACCTCAAACATTGTTTTCATACCTCCCCTTGCAAGTGGGAAGTAGCATTTGTGAAGTTTCTAATTAGGCAGTCTTATATGGCGTAAGAGTGTACGTAATATGGACTAATAAGATTTATAGGAAGGCATTGATGTACTATATATATTGAATACTGAGTTATGGAGAGTTATCATAATAATAATATATGGTAAGGTCAATGAGTGATCTGGTTTCACTAACCTCGCTCTCTCTCTCCTTCGCCCCTCACTCTCCCTTCCCTTCCTCCCTCCCTCTCTCTCTCTCTCTCTCCTTCTCCTTGCAGTGAATAAAGAGACAGCCTTTGCTTACGCACTCACCTCAGCCATCACTGTTCACCAAATCACTTCAGCCTGCTCCAACGGTGACCTCGGCAGCGAGTGTGGTTGCGATACGTCAAGAAACGGTCTCGTCACGGTACAGGGATGGAAGTGGGGTTCATGTAGTGACAACGTCTCGTATGGAATCACATTTTCTCAGAACTTCTTGGACTCGAGAGAGCTGGACAGAGATAGTACTGACCAACAAGAAGTCTCCAAGGCACTTGTGCACCTCCATAACAATGCTGTTGGAAGAAGGGTAAGCCAAAAAAAAAAAAAAAAAAAAAATCCCTCCCCCCCTCCCCCATACTTGAGCTCATCTACAAAATTTGTACAATTAAGTTTGGGTAGCATTCTATGACATTGTACCTTTACCTTATTCATTGCTACTTCTGTGATTAAATTTAACAACTTAAGGACATTGAGCTTGTTAGTTACATGTTACCAACATCTTCTGGATGTGTGCAAATAGTAATTCTACACCACTGGCTAGTAATTAGTGGTTTAGTAACCCTCGCCGTGGTGACGCTAATCAGATTACAGTGCACGCTTAACATTGTTAACAAATTACCCACTAATGACACTAATTAGTGACCTGTCGCCAATGTGCTTTACTTGTGATAGCAGATACCCCTAGTGATATTAGAACTAGAGACGGTTTAAGAAAGACATGGCAAGTATATAGATATTTCTAGATACGTAGTGTAGCATACTTGCCAATCTGTCGTTTGCCATTAATGCAATCATAAACTTTCATGGTTGTTGGAAGGAATGCGAGCTCTGTTCGATTCTTGATTGAACCTACCAGCTGTTTTAAATTAACTATAAAATTTATTACTAGTTTATCATTGCCTCATTTAATATCAATAATTATTATTACTGAACCAATTTGCATTAAATCTACCCCCAGTGCAGCTTTAATCTTCAGATTAGATAAAATTAGTTAGCTAACTGATGAGCATGCCATGTTGAGAACATAGTTAAAATTCGATCATCTTTTGGAGTTGAAATCGATCAAAGATATTGAATGGTGCCCACACATAAAACTAATGAAATGCAAGCTGGGAACGTGTCCACGTACACATTTTCAAATTAAGCAATACTGAGCTGCTTCTTCCAATCTTTATAATATATTATATGCAAATTACTCACTAGGTAGTGGTAGTATGCATTTTTACACTCTATTTCCGTGCGGTTATCTCCGGCATGCCAATTAGCAGGCAGCTGGCATGCATACTCACTGAAAAACAATCGGCACACATGCACTCTATATTATGTCACTTAGTGGAACCTTGTGGTTGTGCAGAGTGCAATGTTTGCATAGTGAGGTCATGTCCATGCAGCCACAAATGTATGCTCAGTAGCTATGGCAAAAACCAGGATGTAACGCTTATCATCACCATAAAGGATTTCAAGAGAGATTAAGACCAGCGATAGCCAGAGAGAGTAGAGGAAGGAGATTATTGTGTATATAGCAAGCTAACTGCCCATAGAATGACACCTGATCCCACAATGTTCAAAGGACATCAAAGGGGATTTGGGTACAACCAAAAAAATGAAGCAGATATACTTCAAAGGTGATAGAGACCGGCCATATGCATAAAATAAAGAGAAACTCAGAGTGCGTACCCTATCAATCGTTATAGTCTACATCATCCTCAGCAGGTGGACACAGCTACTCTTAGAGACTAACCAATAGTGCTTTAAATTGTTACACTAACATCCCTTACTCGTGGGTAAATGAATTCCTGAGCGTGAGAGCGAGGCCAAGCTTCAAACGCACTCCAGTTTCTCAAGTTATCTCAGCTCAATTGCTATACTAATGCAGAAATACATGTGTGCATAAACGTGACAAAAAGCTCAATGGGATGGTGTGCTATTATAATAACGACATGCATACATGTGTAAAGAACCCTTTGGCTAAGCCAGCTAGCCAGCTAGCAAGTTTAACCACGTACTGCCCATAGAGCCGGAGATGGTAGTAATAGGTACTACAATAATTATTTTTGGTCTTAGACTACAAAAGAGGCTATCGGTGTTACCATGACTTTACACCTCAGGGGACACCAATTATTTCTGGACATCTGCACTTACAATAATTGCTGTTGTTGTACGATAGATAATGCATGTAGATAAGAAAACAGAGCTTAGCGGTCGGTAACTACCTAGTAAGGGCAGCTGTACCTGCAAGTTGCTGGACAGGAAAACCAGCTGCATTTGTGGTTGCGTTAGCTACTGCTTACAGTTAAATTCTCATGCACTTTGCGAAGCCTTAATCAATTTGTCCGCATGCACACACGAGGGTGCGCTTTTTGTCTCGGCACCCACTGAAGGTTGGTTGGCACCTGAGAAATATTTAGCAGGTGATAGCTAAACACGTACGTAGAGACAAAATGGTTGACTGTTTAAAGATTGCAATATTATGGTACTACTAAAAATTATTAATGGCAGTATATTATAGCCACGAGGGCACGACAAATAGCTAAAATGTGGCATTCCTTAGACAGCTGGTCAATTGATAATCGAGAGGAAAGTTATGGAATCTTTGGGAGCGTGACTTTGATTTGGATTGATCGGTGATCGATTATTGATGCTTGAATAGACAAAATAGCAAAAAAAAAAAAAAAAAGATAGACATCTTGATATCTGATGCATCGATCGCTAAACACCTCAACATTTTGCATTAAGTGCATTGATCAGCAAACTATACACATGAGCATTCTTTTCAAGTGGTATGTTCAGATGTACCTCATTTATTAAGCATTCCTGGTCAATGGGTACAAGCAAACAAGATAGCATTTACCACGGTGACCACATGCATTGTTTGGTGGGAGATTGTATCATCCCCAGCCTTCCTCCTTGATTGCATCGATATACCTATGTACGTACATAAGTACACATATCCCCTTGGGGTATATTATCACTTAAAGAGGTTCAAACCATTATTGCTTTTTGCTCAATTTGTCGTGGGTCTGCATAATAATTTGTTCCTCATCTCAAACTCTCCCATTTAGCACTCTCTTTTTAATAATTAATTTCCCATGCATAGGTGGTTCGAGATAATATGGACCTTGCATGTCGCTGCCACGGATTCTCCGGCTCATGCTCGCTCGAAACGTGCTGGAGCGAGCTACCGACTCCTTACGACATCAGCGATGCTCTCAAAAAGAAATATAACGAAGCGGTCAAAGTTGAAGTGAGCATACCTCGCGATGGAAGTCCGGCATCTCTACGATACCGCGACCCCGTGACTAATTTGTACACCTATCCGCCAGACTCCAGTCTCGTCTACGTCGAAGAATCGGACGACTTCTGCACAACGACCGGAAATTTCACACGAAATAGACACTGTATGCCCGAGGAGAATTTACCCAGCCAGGATGGTAGTGGAAGTTCTGGAAGCTCAGCAACTGGGGCTAGCTACGGCCTCGTGCCGGACTTAAGAGAAGTAGCAATGGCCGAACACTTTCCGGCTTGCGAGACGTTTTGCTGCAATGGAGAATACGTGGAGGAAGTTAAAACTGTCAGTCAGACTTGTAACTGTCGATTCGTCTGGTGTTGCGATGTCGTCTGTGATACCTGTACCTACAATGTCACGGAGTATCGCTGCACAGGATGAGCGCACTCAACGCGAAATAGACTCAAATTATCAAGGATTACATCGTATAATATTAATCATTAATTTTGTATCATTGTATGGGTATTTTCTATATTGTGTTAACGAATCAGCTTCATTGTAACATGAAGCCTACTCCTATAATACATGTTGTTTTTTTTCTATAATGATCTTGTTCCCCCCAAGCCCCTCTTGTATACTAAAATTGAAAATAAAGAGGTATTAATTTTCTGGCATATATTATTATCATCACAACACTATTATTATCAGTGTTTTGTATATCACTCACTTTAAATTGTGCTATGATCGCTGGTTCTTAATTTGATTAAGTGACCAGCCTACATAATAATATAATGTGTGCATTGCTTTTGTGTCTGTTTGTGAGGTATATTATGTTGTATAATATTATAGAGTAGTAACTGTTAATGGAATATTTACTGTGAAATTTTGTACTCTATTATAATTATTATTTACATGATTCTGATGAAATTTATGTACGTTACCTAAATAGAACAAATGCATGGCTTAAAAATTAACAGTTCAAAGTTCATAAACCTTGCTTAGCAAATTACACATAATTATGTTCTTATAATGTGCACTAGTTGTAACAAATCCTATCATTTCATTGGTTGGAACCGAATATCTAAGTCACTTAGAAAGCCTATAGTTTAGAAAGCTTACAACTTAGAATACCTACAACTTAGAAACCCCGTTTTTGATACCTAGGGCAACAATTTGCATCATAATATTACTTAGCAACGTCATGCTAGAGTCTAAACAAATTAGATGCTTCAGCCAATGGGATCTACAGCCTTTAGAATACTTCAGACACTTATGAAACCCTCAGGCTTCGCCTTCGGGATTTATATTAGTGTCTTCAGTATTTTAAACACTGTAATTCCTTGGCTTCAGTGTCTAACCTATATTTAGAGTCTCTGTACTCTTAATTTGTATATATATGCCTGACTAAATTTGACACCTTGTAGGCAGTGATACTCAACACACTTCACGTATTTGCTACAATAATATTATTTGTCATAAGAAATAGGAAAATTTTCAGTACGTGACTATACATGTATATAGAGCTTTCTATAGTGTGAGTATAAAGGTTTATGCATGACAACATTATAAAAATAAGAAATGTAAAAAAAAAGCGAAGGGTAGGGGCGTTTTACATTCAGCAAGAAATTGGATACGCACATAGTTCCGAATTTACATACTTAGCAAATGAAAGGGCACGTATATCTCTCTAGATCTGATCGGATCTCTTTCATGAGACTGCAACCAGCCATCCAGCTGTGGTATGTGCACATGCATGCATCGTCACACAGTAGCGGCTATTTACATGTACACGTACATGTACATGTACAGTGTACATACCAAAGTGTTAACCATTACTCATAATGATGTAATTGACACCCCACTATACAAGCAGCAGGTGTACTGCGTCATATAATATATCCCATGATAATTTAATTCTAATTTTTATATACATACATTGATAAGGTCGCGGAACAAAAACGAAACGAGTATCCATTGTTATTTAACTACCTCAGGCATGTATGTAACTAGTATAATTACCTTTAACGCCACCAGGCATGCAAGAGCATGCATATGGATTCATAGTGAGGTGGGTTTAGTGGACAATGCCAAGGGCCGGCTCAACCCGAGATATAGCTAATAATATGCGTAGGATGAAAATTGCCTGTTCCTGCATGCGCATGCTGGGAAGGCTAAAGCATCAAAATTCATCCAATTAAATGTCTATTCAGTGGGCATAACTTTCACAAGAATATGCCATGGTAGCACATTGTTGGTAACACTTGCATGGCAGGAACTAATTAAGAATAAGGTCACGTAGTTCTTAATTCAGTGAGTTACTGCAGGTGGTATAATACGGCTTCAGATCAAAGCTTTACGCCAGCACCATTCCGTCAGTGAAAATTTTATTGTTACTCAACTTCCAAACCTTTCACAGTGGCAGAAAACAACAATATGATTACCAATTCATTGTAAATGGACCTAAAAATGATTGGATACACGGCCATTTTGGTACTACTACAAAGGCTTCTCAGTAAACGTGACATTCTTTCACGATAATTCTGGTATTATTATATTGGATGAGCCCACTTTTCCCATAATTGGAAAATTAGCTGCACATGGCCTGTGCCAAAAAATTAATTAACGATAAGGGTTGCCGAGCAGCTTGTGCATGCTTATATGAGAGAACTGTTTGGAGAAAGCAAAAAATGGTCTTTTCCCCCAAATCAATATATGAACGTTCTAGGATATGCTATAATTATTACCTTAGTTCCGAAAATTTATGTATGGAAACAATGTTATTGCTCAATTAAAGGATATCCTTTCTGGATTGGCCCATTAACGTTGCTAATTCAGTAAAGACGCATACTATAAACTATAGTACTTTGCAAGGTAAACTACCTGACAATGAGTATTAAGGCTCAGATCACTGAATCAATGTGCAATCGCTAACCAATACTGCTAGCAACCTTTCCGATCCTTGCATCCACAGTCTAGAAATAACATACCGTATAGCCATTTAAATTTGGCAGTTCAGTATGGGATCGCCATACGTATAATATTATACTATGTGAGTAGGAAATTTTGGCGGATTTTAATTCAGCGGTTGTAATACAGACTGCCAAACTGCCAAATTAAATTCCCTGCCAAATTTTCAGGCTATACGGTAGATGGAGTAGACCACAAGAAAGACAGTTATGTAGTGCCTTGGAAGGTAATTACGTACCTGAGGAGCAAACTTAGGTTACTTGGCCACTCAAACCAACAAAGTGTAATATCAGTTTAATTGCATTAGCAACCTTCAACTGTGTACTATGATATAGTAACATTTCTTGTAAGGCTGCATGCATAGCACACTTTATTGTGATTGGATTTGCACAATAAGAATTCTTTCATGATCTTTGTGACACCATAGATATTGTATACATGCTTTGATGATACATTCGCTATGGAATAATTGCGTCATTTTGAGCTAACACTTGCATCACTCAATGTAACATTATGTACAAGGTCAGCGAATATCCATTACTATTGTACATTTGTCACAATTAAGGAGCAAATTTGTCACTGGTCGTTCGAGTAACCCCCCACAGAACGATAGTGACAATAACATCAAATTTCATGATGGTATCGCTTCTTTTCATTAAACTACACACTTTTTGTTAGCTAAGGGGAAATTGTCTGAGGACATGCACTGCTACAACAAATTAGGTATGTCTGTGAGATGCTAGCTACAAATCCTAGGTATGCATGTATTGCACTACGGAAACCCACTGAGTGCTTTAGGACTCCCATGCAAGCTTATAGTTAAGCCCCGTCGTGCCTTAGGTCTTCTTTTGAGGTGTCTGGTGCTGCACTGCACTGACGAGGCCCAATTAGACTGAAACAGCTGTCTGTAGTTGCACTTTTGGCATCTACTTTAATCGTGAAAGTTTCACGCACATACAAAGCAAATTAGAACACACACTTGGAGTGACTGTCATACATATCATACGTTATTAAGTTGAAGGAGGGTTTCGCTTCAGTTTAATCTTGCCGTCATCGCCGATCTTTACCTCCACACCAAACTCGAGTAGATCATGTGCCTCAGCCACGCCCCTCTGCTCCAGCTCTGCAATGAAGGCCTGATTGGCAGGGTTTTCCTCGCAGAGGTTACGAATGGCCCATACTGCACACTGTGTGATATCTTGACAATATTATAGTAGTTAAGGAATAATACTATCATCTAGTGGTTATATTATGTATAATAATATTATAATTATTATGTATGTATGTACTTGTAGCTTAGCCCCATCTCCAGGTTAGCTCCCTGATCTTTTCAAACTATGAGTGAAAAAAGCTGTGAGGGGCCTAGGGATGAGGAGGCTATGCATAGTACGTAAGTTAGACTTGAAGGCCCATTAATATTGTAAATAAGATGATTTCATATGTCAGCGCATATTATGATTGTAGTAAAACGAATGGAGTAAACACTTATTTTTTGGAAAAAGTCATAAGTAAACTGTCACTATACAAAAATTATGATGACATGATAGCTGCAGACATGTACGTATATATATACATCATAATCATGCATGCAATATAGAGATAGCTTGGGAAATGCTAAACCATGAAGTGTGCAAATAGCTTAGTAGATGCCTCATCACTTAACAATGCAATCAAGTAGCTCAAGCTCCATAATATCCAACATGAGGTATGTCCTCTGACATATTACATATATAATTTTGATGATTGTTTCCAAAGCACCATTGAACATTCCATCCATGGTAGCGACAATTTGCACTTTGTCGCATCAAATGTCTGCATGAGCTATGGTTGAAATTCATCCCTAGTAGCTAGCTATAATAATATTATACTGTGCCAGCATTCTTGTGCAGCAGTATGGGAACAACCATCATTATCCATCCGTCCTCTCTACAAACCACTCTACAAAAGAGGTCCGTAACATTATTGATCATCAACATCCTGCTGCCTAACTGTCGTACCCTCACAGTGCTTAGCAACACACACACATGCATACACACACATGCATACTCACTACATTATTATATGCAACACCGGGTACTTTCACAGTATGGATGTGGTAGATAAGTACACTATACAATACTATACTATAGGCACGCACATGTGCACCCACAAGCATATGTTGAGTTAGCAAACACAGGCATGCCACACTGCCCATGACAAAGGGACCACAATATCCATATCTGCTCCCACCATATCTGCACACATGCCACTGACATGCCCACTACAATAAGTGATGTACTTCCTTGTGTAAATTACTGAGAAATTACCTTTCTTGGAAGTCAATCGGATCAATCTCCCATATTGGATTTAAGGTCTCAGAAGCTGACGCATGTACACTATAGTAAAGTACGTCAAGCACGTGGCAATGCTGTGTGCAAGCATGCACTCCTAATTGGTTTGAACATCCGTGCCTTAGCCAGGCATCGGTCACTACACAGGGCCAAGGGCTCTGGGAAACTCTATAAATTTCCTGAGAAACGAGGGAGTACCTTCATCATCTGTTATTTTTAAAATTTAATTATTGAATTTGCATCCAAGATATCTACTTCGTATCCAAGATACAATAATACCGTTGGCTACTATCTACACTAATTAATTCTATTCACGCATGTGTGTGCTCGTGCATGTCCACAGGTGACTCACTGTTCACATAGCAATGCAATGCAATGCAATGCGGAACAAGAGTTCTGCTGCATGTTGCAATCCCTGCACGTTTGAAACTTGTAACCGCACACTCTTAAAATTGACTCAGTAAACAACACGTGCATAAAATAGGAAAGAATCCACCCATAAATTCATCTTGAAAGTAGATTAGTACTCGCTGCAAAATTTGATTTAGTAGACATTTCTAAGCTCCTCACCATTACCTAGTTCACCATCATTAAAAGTTTTAACTATATTGTAGAGGCCAGATATACCAATTTATGGAGTATAAAACCTAATAGGAGAAAAATTAACTAACAAAAGAGATGATCTTTTGTCCATTGAAATAACAGGAAATGACATCAGTACACACGAAGTTATTCCTTCAGTGAAGAACACGAGCGTGCAAATTAATTAACTATTTCCACCTAGTAAGTAAGATCAAAGGGGATGATCTATGACCTGCTAGAGGGAAAGTTTGGTCTGGACACGATGACCTATACACGATGAGCACATGCCACGGACTTTCAACAATTGTTTACCGAGAGAGCGGTTTAGCAACTAATGCAGTAGAGTAGGATATGCGTTGCTTAAGTCAGCATGCTAGCATGCTACACCACATGGCACTACAGTAACTATCATTACTATAATATTATCTCTTCTAGTGACCAGACATATCAGGATCTGGTCCACCTGAACCATCCATACAATGACACATATGGACAGTCAAAACCGTAATTATGCACATTACCTAAGCAGCATATTATAGAATGTCGTATTATATTCACATTGGAATGCTGAGGTAAAGAGAATCAGATGGTTCACCATGCCAGGTAGCTAATGTTACGCTGTTGCAACCTGCAAGCTTTGTGCTGGAGTTCTTCTGGAGTGGTTAATCCAGTGTGTACGGCACAAGTACATAGATCAAAGCCAATGATAGCTATATTATATGTAGTATTTGCATGGTGATAATCTATCAATGCATGCATCAGCCCTGAGGCTGTGAATTCAAAAGTTCACGTTCACACTTTCTCCCTTGCTCCTTATCTCTCACACGTAGTCATTGTCTCTTTCATACCTCCAGGCTATGTACACTATCGATTGTGAGAGCGTGGTTACCGGATACACCATTTGATACACTCAAACAAAGCTAGCAGTGCAAACCAAAAGATATACCATGCAGTGCTACACACCTGGAGGTTCATATCTATAGCTATAATTATCTAGTGACTGTGGTCGTGGACAAAATTGAGGTAAAAATTTGCATGTATAGTATTTCACAGGTGTGAGAATCGGTTCAGCAAGACTCAAGTATAGCTGCTGTAGATCCATCAATATATCATCAAAAAGAAATAGCTGGAGATTTTATCTCGGATTGCATGAGAAGCAGTCTGAGAAGATGTATATTTCCTGGGGGATGGGGGCTATAGATTCCCCTAGCTTGCTTACATGCTAATGCATATAATATTATTATGTGCTACGTGGTCGTGCCCCACAAATTTCTTCCCCCCACTTTGGCCCATGGGCCACCATTGAAAAATTGTGTGTGCAGAAATGTGTATGTGGATGGATTACATATATGTACTAATTACAAAAATAACTCGCAATTTGCAATCAATAGGTATACTTGTAATTAAAACCCATTTCTACGAAAATAATTATGCTATCAAAGGAATATGTCTTAAGTAATGTGGCTTTTGTGGGATCTCTGCAATGATAATTAATTTAAATGTCTCGCCTGACAGAATGCACAGTTAACGACTTATCACCTGAAAGATTCAAGGAATTCAGAGAGTACATGTCCCCAGCACGTGTAGCTCTCACTGACTGAAAGCACTGAACTTGTACAAGCTTTTTAAGGACATATTCTAAAATTTTTAATTGCAAGTAAGGTAGTAAGCAATTTCAATTTTAGGTAACCTTGCATGAAAGCTAGTTGCCTTATGGCTCAATTAAACAACTCCTGTGATTTCAGTCTTAGCTGCTTTTCTGTCACAAATTCTGCTGTACCTGGACACAACCAAAGCAAGTTTAACTACTTTTGTTAATTGCAGATTAATATTGCCATGGCACTATAATTAAGCCTGGCCCGGGACTGCATTGACAACAAAGCTGATTGCATAATGCAGAGAAATACCACGCACACATGCATGCAAGTACATATCAAAGAAATGTGGAATTTGCTACAAAGGTTAACGATTATTTTATTGCATCCAGGAAGGTACACGGTTCCCATGAAATCAAATCAGCCTACATTTCATGATTTTCCCTAACATGGACCCTGGAAGTATTTAGCGCTAATAAGTCTGCAAACTTGCAGATTACATCAGCTGTGATGGCCTATATTAGTATTATTTCTTGACAGTCAATACACCAATTATGGTGTATACACAGTCAAAAGATGTATGCTTTCAAGTACACGTTACATCAAGATTAGTATGGCTTGAAGCAAAATATCATTAAGTTACAAGGCCTATAGGGGGAGTTTTGGCAGAGGGAATGGAAATGTCACTGGCTATGAATGCCTGCACAGAAAAAACAGACACATGCAACATCTGTAGCAAAGGAACACAAGGTTGCAATTAGGGGGAACTTAAGGTGGTCACGAACTGTTGATTTATGGAAGGCCCTTGGCCATAGAGACTGTGGGAATACTCCACTACACCAGGATAGAGAGAGACGGGAATGCCTGATAATAAACACTTTAGTAAGCATCAGTTTCTACGTATTAGGATTGGAAGAATGATAACGGTCAATTTGACGGAAATGAGCACCATGCACTCGTGCTAGAATGTTTACTTGTAAGAATGATCATGAGATTCACAAAAGTACAACAGCTGAGGTCACGTATGCAATCTACTAATGTTACAAGGCACATGATCATGCACTGCGACCATAAAACTTAATTTGTTAAAACTTCCTCATGCAGCCTCAGTTGCCTGAAGCTTTCCAAATATTATGTATACACAGAATTATGATAAAACTTTACTGACAAATAGGGATAATTATATATGAGGCATAGGAATAATTATTGAAATATTTGAGGTTGGACGGAGAAAGGTATCCTTTACATAAATACACCCACAAGGAAGTAAATATCACGCATACACGTACTGTGCATATATAGGATATGCTTGATCAAACATCAATATCTGCAAAGCACTATCAACTTTTGAAGTGGGTCAGAAGCTATTATAGCAAGAGTCAGAACGACTCAAATGTGATACAGATCTATAGCGAGTGAGAACAGAGGCTATAGATACGGGGAAACACTATTATCTACACATTACGTAATTTTGTGTTCATCTTAGATCTAACTTAAAGGTGGCATGTTGCATATCATGGCAATTGCTCGGTCAAAAATTGCTAGTACGAGTCAGCAATCTGTATACAGCAGCCATCAAGTTTAAAACTTATTATGCAATGAAATGTAACTATGTGTGTACTCAGTCTGCAGGTGCTAAAAGTCTACAGCTTTACTTTAATTGCGGCAGATGGGTACCTAGAGGCAAAGTTGATGTGGTAGCAACACGTCTAACCTTCCAGTAACGTTCGTGCATGAGCTACCGTAGTTTCCGACTTAGCTGAGTGTCAGCAGATTGAACAAGTAGCTACTTAAAGATGGGAAAACTAATTCCTAAAGGTAAAACACCCCCTCCCCTTCCACAGGGCCCTTCGGAAATAACCCTACTCCTCCCCCCTCCTCCCTAGGGGCCCTCGGAAATAACCCTACTCCCCCCCTCCTCCCCAGGGGCCCTCGGAAATAACCCTACTCCCCCCCCTCCTCCCCAGGGGCCCTCGTAAATAATCCTACTCCCCCCCTCCCCCCTCCCCAGGGCTCCTCGGAAATAACCCTACTCACAACAGCCCTCAATGGTTTTCAGCAATGCTCCACTCTCATGCATAATTGTGTGAACATCTGCTGCTGTATGTTAAGACCTATTCTTACGTAGTATCGCTGAACGATTCACTTGCACCTAAGGGCTGGCACGTGCATGATATTTACATGTCACGGATAATATCGATTCTTGATTCCATTCCATAGCTACATACAATTATTCAATGGACGTATGGTCCATTCAGATTGTGCTGTATGTTTTACTTCAAGCATGCTTTACACACACATATTACGTACATAATGATAACTTCATGCTAAAACTAGACTAAGTACTTTGAACACAAGTATTGGTACCATGATTATTGGTGCCATGATTATTGGTGCACATAGCATAGCAAGCTACATGGGAACCATTACTCTCTGAATCATGCAGGAATGATGCAGCAGGGATGTGAGAAGGTGAACCTGGGGTATGCAACGATTAATTTCAGTATCTCCTGGCAACAAACCACTCAAGTGACATTGCTCGTATACCAGACATACATACCATACCATACTGAATGAACATACGTAACACTCAAATGTATACACCATGTTCTGTGACATCAAGAGAGCGTACCTAGAGTGGAAATTGTCAGGTTTTCTCCTGTCGATATATGCAACACTATTGACTTCAACTAGCTTAAGTTGGTACATAAGTTAATTTGGTATACTGTAGCACTGTACAGTCGAGTTTTATTGACTATAACATACTTATAATCTCACCATGCATGTAATATCCGATCCAATTATGTGAATTATGTTCAATGACATCATGAGTTACATGTACCAGGAACGTAAATTAAAAACTGTCGGGTTTCCTTCTTAACCTATTAGTAGCTGAATATTGGATTACTACACTAGCACGTACACATGCACGTGTGCGTGTGCATGTCAAGTGCACATTTTGATCATGATATGCATAGTTATCTAATTCAGTTTGAAACCCTTACTTAGCTGCTATAGCAGTAGAGAGCTTGGCATATTGCTAGATGTGCATCTATAATTTTCCTCTGTCTACGCTGGAAGGCTATGCTAAATATAATTAATTGCATGCTTCAGAGTACAATTAGGGCAGTAATCATTACTCTTACTTGTATGAGTATGGTCAGTAATAGCACAAGCGACAGTGAGTGCTATTTGAGTACTGTTGCTGCCCTATAATTGTACAAGGATTAAAGTGTGTGATTAATTATTGATAATAGTACAGAATTTGCCCTAGGCTATAGCAGGAGTATCGATTACAGAGTGAGAGTACAATAACAGCTGTAATCTGTACTCTTACCTATGGGGGTAGTGTATTGACTGTATACTATTACAATAGTAATAAAACAAAGTAATGCAACAAATTTTAAATCTAGTAATGCAACATTTACGTAAAAATTTAAATGATCCAGTTGGTTCCACCACATCACAGATTCTGTGATATCGATGGAGCCAACTTGATCACTCAAAGCAAATATTACTCAACTGGAACCACATCAAAGCAATTTTTACCCAACTTAAAGTAAGAAGGACTGATGTTTGTCGTATTATAACAATAATGATTGAGAGCATTAACATTGCAAAAGATCAGGGAAGCATGGAATGCCAAGATGTGTCAAAACAGCAAACAAGGGAGAAACATATGTATGTATTTAGCAGTTATTTACTGGCAGACTTCAAATTCAAATAACTGAAAAGATACCCTCTATATCATATTATATTTATGCATATGACAGCAATTACAATGTAATCCATAGCTTAATTTCTCAGCATCACTGAGACAGACTATAATAATATGCTGCGATCAATCAAAGGCATAATCTAAATTCTATTGCTTTATGCTTATATTGGCTTGGTAGTGGAAACAAATGAATCGTGAAATGCTTGTTGACCAGTCCTGGGTCGTGTACACATGCAGGCTCCGTGCTTGATAGAGAGAGAAATAGTAAACTTCTCCACTATGTAGCGAAAACACCAGCAGTAGTTTATATTGAGATAGTAATTGGAATGGAAGGTGGTCAATAAGTCTCTAGGTATAGCAAGCATGTTCATTTTAGATTATCCGCTATGTACGTATTATTACATCACTAGCTACATGCATGTTCTAACTAAAAAACCAGAATTCACGCTAAAGATTTCTAAAAATTTTTACCTTTGATCCTATACTAAGTACGTATGTACTAGTGTAATTGTTATATAGGAATGGTCCAGCCTGATAAACTAATACAGCTACCACACTGAGGGGTTATGTCAACACGGGAGTTTATTTTTTGTGGCTCAAACATGATCCTGATTTGTGAAAAGCCGATGCTAACGACAGCAATTTCGTAAGCATGAGAGCTTGCTATTCCGTCAGAGCTGGCGATTTGTTCCCCTCCCTTTGACCCAGCTACTGGAATTCGGAAACTCATCAAAAGCAATGCAAAAACAAAGTCAGCCACGTTCTGCATGCAAGTTATGTCACGAAATCCAGTAATTACGTGTTATGAGTGTTCGCTTGACGTAAGTGTCCTCTTATTTAACACAGCCAACTATAGCCCCCCTTCTTGGCTTTTTCCCTGGTGTTAATATTATTTATTGCCCGAGGACAAAGTCATTGCTGCACCCAACCTTCTTTTGATTTTAAACGATTCACATGCATTGTTGAAAACATGGGAGGGCCTGTGTATGAGGCTGGAAAACGTCTAGCTCAGCGGTCCAGGACTACAGTTACATTAACTTGGAGTAGTATATTATAGTCTACTCACATGTATTTTTAAATTGTGCTGCTGCACTAAATTCTGGCATTTAATCTGACCCTCCTATTCTATACAAGGTGGCATGTTTTCGTTCAACTTGCAGGCCAGACCAAAATTCAAATTAGTATTCTTCTCCACCTGTTCTTTGTTTTCAATCATTAATTATTATTCTCCATGGTGTGTGAAAAAGTTGTTAAACACGAACACCAATTACGTCAAGATACCTCACAAAGTATGAACTTTGACTAAGTAAGTAAACTAAGTGTTTTCTCTCTACCAGTATAGTATTTCGCACTTATAAGCATATTCTCCCATCCTAATGTGCCAGGTGCATGTAAACACTGATTAGTGGCAATCTATTACGTAGTTATCGATCCTTTAGTAGTCTATCTTTTCAAATGATCTAGTTGTTAAAAATTCCCTCAGGATGAAACCGGATACCGGTTAACTACCAAGCCACAACAGAGAGCTCTTGATTGTGTACCCATCAATTTAATACATTCATGTCCCCATGTATTCTCACAGAAAAGATTACGGCTAGCTATGCATTATTGCAGATATGGCACAGACAGCCATGCATTCATAATACTATATTGATAGGTATATATATCCCATATTATAGCCTGTAGCAAGAATGTAACTACAACCCTGCAAGTGTACCTATATCACACGTATACACATAGCGAAGAAAGACGTACAATGTAAACGGAAGCTTTACCAAATCTGAGTAAACACTATAAGGCCAAGCTTTGTAGATTCCTTGTTTCCTGTCACCCGCCCGCATCCTTTCTAGGCTACCGCATCTACAATTATTATTGAATTTTCAGGCTTATGAATCTCATTAGCAGATGGCCCTTAATGATATTCATGGAGGAAGCAGTCGTATAATAATTCTGCAGTATTGTGGCCTATGAATAATAATTTTTTAGGCAATAATAGATAATAACCGCCCGCCCGCATACTCTTGGCATCTTGATGGTGACGGGAAACAAGGATATTATTACTACTGGCCTAATAGTGATGTACGTACAAATGTATAGGCCAGGCCAGCTGCACATTCTTTCCTGTACACACAGACTGTAGATAGGGTAGTGTCGGTTACTCAAATGACAGGTAATGCCTTAAACTGGTCGTTTGACCATCGACCGCGATAAGGGTGCAAATTACCCTTACATGTAGCTCATTCTCACCAATCGATCGAAAAAGCCAAGGCGAGCAAATTTTTCGAGGGTTATTTGTCACGGTTGTACGCTTTTGTTCTTTGTTATAAACCATGTGAGTAATTATCGTTCTCACATAGAATTCTATGATTGCATGCGCTCAAACGGCCAAAGTGAGAAATTTTTTGAGGGTGACGTATCACGTATACTTTAGTTCTTTGTCGTACGTATAGCGTAGGCTTTTATCTGTGAGTAATAATCAGTTTGATCATATCGTATATATTTTTGTCCTTGGTTGTACAGCCATAATCATCACGCTGTAGTAGTACTGATGTATAATTTTCTTTGTGTGATCAAAGACATTTATTACAAGCGAGTTGGTATGTAATTGCATTCGGATTATTAACCAGCTTGCAAATCACTAAACCATCTGTTCTTGTAGATTATTCGTCATAGAAACATTTGTAGTAATGATATCTCGAACTACTAGAATTGATTGACCAAGTCACGTACTGCATGGTTAATAGCTACAAAACTTACATTTTTGTGATCGTAGAGATTATTAATATTGTGGAGTACTAATTTTTAACCCCCAGTAGGCACAGAACTTTATAATAATCATCTTAGCTAAATTTGTTCTCAACATACGATAGTCTGGTTTAGAGTGATGCATTTTATAGAATTTAATTAATAGTGAATCCAATAACTGCAAAGGGACCACCCCCCCTCCCGGGTGCAATCCAGTGCTCAACACTTGCATATTTGTATCTCTATTAAAATAATGTAAAAAAAATTGCTATTTGGAACAAAATCCAACGGTAGTCACAATGTTTATATTACACTAACATCATTATGCTAATACCCAGCATCAGATTTCTGGAGGATATTTGTCAACAAATTATTATTGTAAAACAGTCGATTGATTGATATCACATCCTGAGATTTGTACGTGGGGGGTAAGTTCACATCACCAAGTAGGGTATTGAATTAATTAGGTGTACAACTGTAATTGAGGTAAAAAGTTCGACAGATTTGGCAAATTAACTAGCACTACCTACACAAAATCACACACACATACATGAACACTCACACAATGACATAAAATTTAATATGATTCTGACTAATTTGGTATTCATTAATTTTACCGCTTCCTTTCTGGAAGCATTATGCATATTAACATGTACAGTGTATGCATGTGCTTGACTGGGTTTGTTCACAATTGTATATGCACACACACTGGCCTTTCTACATGTAAAGTGGTGTATAAAAATAAAATATCTCGAGAACACTTTCGTTTGCGGGTATGTACTAAATTTAGCGAAATTAGCAGTTTGCCCAATTTTTGCTAAAATTAGCACCCGCTAAATGCACTATTTTTCCGAAATCCACTAAAATTTATACTGGCAAAATTTAATAATTGCAGTCCTAAGGCAATATTTTACATCGTGGTGTGTACATGTAGTATCTCCAAGGCATAAAGATGAAATCGAAGGAAATCATTAGCGAATTAAAAAGTATTGTAATATTGACCTGAGGCTGACTAGAGCATCTATCGGCAAATTTTACCGAGCAGTTAAGTTGTCCACAGAGAATCTTCATTTGTTTCATGCAACTGAGAACGATATCAGTAATTGTCTATTGTATATTTCCAAGTTGATATTCTTAGCTAGCAGCCATGGAATTTCGAAGCAAGCAGGGATCACGCATGCATGCACGCATGGATACGTGCCGTAACTAAGTGGCAGGGGTAGGAGGTATTCGTTGCCATTATCATCCGTGGTAACCTTTGAAACAGACTACACCAACCATTTGAGGTCATCCTTTTCAACACTTTAGTGGCAATTAATTATGCAATCACATGGCATAAACATGTTTTTATGCAAACACACACACTCACAGTGTACACAAAATTTAAGAGTATGCATGCTTTCTCTCTCTCTCTCTCTCTCTCTCTCTCTCTCTCTCTCTCTCTCTCTCTCTCTCTCTCTCTCTCTCTCTCTCTCTCTCTCTCTCTCTCTCTCTCTCTCTCTCTCTCTCTCTCTCTCTTTCTCACTCCCTCTCATATGCACATATTCACATACGTATTATATACACACTTACAGAGACAGTGCTTATTGCCTTATGTTAGTGCATTGTATTTGCATGTGTGCATGTGTGAGCGTCCTAACTAGCTTTCATACAGATGTGCACTGCAGTCAGAAGTAGCAACAAATCTATATTGGCATGGATACCATTTCAGTGGTTATTTGAATTCCCAGAAGTTACTCTTACCCAGTCTCGATCACCTCCAGGTACGACAATTAATAATGGTACCTGGACACTAATTGTTGTGTTATGATGCAATTCTCATTGTTAGCAATTTTGAAAGCTTTGACATGCAATTTTACTCCATGCAGCCAGAAATCAATTTCGAGATCGTCTCTAGATGTAAACCTCAGACGATGAAAATATATTTCTCTTCCTCTATACCTCTCCCTCCCTTCAAATTTCGTAAAATGCTAATTTCTTATGTTAAATTGGATATATATCATACGTAGTATTCGATTAACTACGGTATGCAGCAAAGGTTCAAATGCCTGTGAACATGAGGGCTTCAATCTACCAAAGTTTTGAAGCATTCATCTCCATGTCAATCAATGCCTTCTGACCAACATCCCATTAAATAAATTAGCATACACTACCTGGAATTTCCTGCAAGGTGCAGGGTAATGAGAGTACTATACAAAACCCGTGCACATGCTTAATTTAATTAACCCAATTAATTATTGATATCATCTATTGAAGGCCAGAGTAAGAGTGGCAGCTAGGTAACCGATATCCTTGGACAAACCAAACTCAAAAGGATAATGGGGATAGATTGATAAAAGCCCATGCATAAACCAAATTTCTGCTGACAGAGAAGAAGCTAGTAATTTCTATGACAGAGTAGAAATATTATAAAGCAATATAGGTTGAGTAGTGATACACAAATTAACTTGGTCTCTCTCTCTCCCTCCCTCCCTCTCTTTCTCTCTCTCTCTCTCTCTCTCTCTCCCTCCCTCTGTCTTTCTCTCTCTCTCAGAAAGCAAGTCATCAACGGTTAAATTTAGTTGGTACGTATACAACATGCAAATAATTATTATTTGGCTTCATTTCCAGGATCCTTTCTCAGCATTTCAATGTGCCTCACATGCACTGAAAAGGTTGGGAAGTCAATAACAGTACGTATGTGTGTGTGTGTGGGGGGGGGGAGCACTCAAGAAAATTGATTGAACATTAATAGTCAAAATTTTTAGAAACTTATTGCGTAATATTATACTACAGACACATAATAACTATTAATCCGTGAGGGCAAGTGGCACTAAAATTAATTTCTTGAAAATTCAGGGAATTCATGTATCGTAAAGCTTTGTGGAGTTTTCTCCCAGGACATCAAATAATTATCATTATAAGCTACACCATGCACATGCCAAAATATTACTTTTGCATGCATGCATGTACGGTATGTTGCATGCATACACATCAAAGTTGAAAAAAAAACTATAAGAACACTTATTAAATAGTACGCCACTTAACTTTATGATTATTACCACAACGAACAGTTGGAGTAATTATTTCCCAGAATCACTGTCGAATTTCATGGCGATAACTGTAAGGTACGCAGCTAAATAGACGCTTTCTCAATTGCACTCTCAGACAGGAAAGCTCAGACAAGCAGACGTGTATTGGTACATACAAAGGACAAATTAAGGTGATCTAGCAAAGCTAATTAATAACTAATAGCTAAAGGAACAAATGAGGTAAGTTAGAAAGTGTGTCCGCAGTGTGATGCTTTTGTGTGTGTGTGTGTGTGCACATGACATTGTATTTTGTAGCATAATTTATGTCTGTGGGTGTGTGCAATACGAGCATGTGCATATTACGCACCCCTCGCACTATGTCAAATGCACTTCTTTAATCTGTTCACAATGGGCAGGTACATGGGACACTTCCACGTCGCTGCCATGGCAACACTTCCATACAATTGACCTGGCAGTGTCTGGGCACTCCAACGACTCCTTTGATGTGAAATTTTTGTGGCTTGCAAATCAAGTTAGCTAACTAATTTGAAGCTTTGGAGTTTCTAATTATAATCCAATTCGCTAACGTTTTGTTTGGTCAATGGCCCAAGGCAGCTTTTTGAAGTTGACATAATTTGAATATTTCTGAGTCCTCTCACAAGGGATGCAGTTGAGTAATACAGGTAATTGGATCAGATATGTTCCCATGACCTTGGGTGGCTTGAAAGCATATCATCCTTGCCTCGTTTAGCTCCTTTCTCCAAATACAGAGATATATATATTCCTAACCACCAATTGTCAAAATTGAAACGAATACATCTGGACACTGTTATTGAGAGTTCCAGCTAAAAGCTACATACGGTAATCCCTGAAATATGCATTAAATTTAAATTTAATACTTTAATTTGAAGCTTGAAAGCATAACACTCATCCCTTTCCTGTTGTACTAACTGACCTCCACTATACCACTACTGTACATGATAGAATATCCTTCTTGCTCTATACACTCCCATGATGCTAAGATATAGTTCCGAGCTCGAGTTTGAATCTCAGCTGGATCCTGGAATTTTTTTCCAGGATCAGTACTTCTTTCCTCTCATGCCTGTTAACAGTTTCATGGTAGTTAGTTTATACAGGCTGAACTCTGAGCATGCATGCTATAAAATTAAAATTTAATTTCTGCAAAGTACCTAGCTCAATAATCCACTCGTAAACAGAATTAGTAGAGATAGAATACCCTTTTTGTTCTTTACACTCGCACAATCAGGCTTGATAATGCTATACCTAATATAGTTTATACAGACCGAACTTTGAGCATGCATGCCAGCCTATAAATGGAAATAATGTTAATTTCTGCAGAGCACCTCAATAATCCACTCGTAAACAGAATTAGTAGAGTAGAGTCCACCTGCATGGGCTGCAACCCATATCCTCATGTGGGTCGCTAAAGTGGGGCAGGTATGCATGTGGTGCTTGGCCATAACCAATAATGAGTTAACCACGCGAACATCAGTAAAATTAAAAATTGGAAATGCAACATGGTTGAAGGCACAGGTGATGAGAGTTGACCGAGCCAGGAGGATGAATTCACACGCTAAGCAAAGCGTAATTGCAATACTGAACAACCACATCTTGTAGTGCAACATAACCATAAATTCATTGATGTTGAGAGACCACTAAAATTTAATTAACCACGTAAACTAATTAGCAACGATGAAGAATCGAGAACCCAGTATATTAATATTATTATAGTGATTCTTACACTCAAAAACAACATGTAGCTAGAAGGTAAATAAATACAATTAATATTACTGTAGCAATGTCATACAATTATTGTCCGATATCAGCTACTAATGGTTCTCACTGCTTTGGAATTTAAGTTTACTACCGTACCGAAAGAGAATTAAGATTTTTAGATCTGAAATTAGAGATCTGATGACTAGTGACGAAGGGTAATCGTATCATCATAGAGATAGTTAGTTATTAATTGACTTGTAATTTACATCTTGTTAGGCCATGATTCAACACATCACATGAACGTCTTAAATTACATTCAACTGTCCAATAATACCAGCTACGCTACATTATCTGGTTCCTTGTGGGTTCCAAGAATCTTAATAATAGATGCAGTGAAGGAAGTTAAACCGTGAGAACACTGAAGAGCTGTATACCTTTTTTCTTCCTCGATCAATTTCTCTCCTTTCATCTCTCCCTCCCTCCCCCCTCTCCCCACCCTTCCCCCCCAAGCAGCAGTCACGACTCACAAAGTTATGAGCATTGATACTTAGTCTACCAGTATGATAGCAGCAACGCTTACCTAAGGAATCTAACTGTCGTGTTATAGCTGAGAACCACCCACTAACTGGTAAATTATACGATGTTACAGTAACTAAGCCAATAGCATGCCTACGTACCTGTAGTATAATATGTTACCCTATGTCATAAAAGTTTCTCTAATTTCAGATATTAATCGTTGTTAACTGTCCTTGTAATTGACATTTCTAGCCTCTCTCTATCGGTACTGAATCTTTTTTTTTTAACCATAGCTACCAATGCTTGGCTGTGTGAATAAACTCCAACACTACAGATTGGGCTGGTATTCATCGATTGATACATGTACATTTTTTTCTTGAAACAGTTTCACATACAGCAGCTATGTATTATCATAAACCATGTACATTGCAATACCATTATAATACTGTAGTTTGGCGAACTTTTGCACCTTACAGGACCATGGCAACTAGATACCAATGCTATGAGGTAATCCATTATACATAATGCTACAGTTAGTGTAAAAGATTTGCGTGGTGACTGGATTATCACCATGTATAAGACCAGCACTATTGACGACCTTTACCAATTACACAGATGCACGCTGCACATTATTACGCGATAATAATAATATAATAACATTATTATTAGAGTTTGAGGATACGAGGGTTGTAGTGATCAATACTGCACTGATTCAGCACCAGGGGTATCCCTCCCAACTCCCTCACTCTGTTCTGGCACGACGGACATTTAAAGGACAGGTTGCCGATCAGCTGAACCAAGTCTCTCTTCATTCCAAACGTTGGGTGTTGGTGCTCTTTACCCGATGGTTGGACTTTACTCAGGCGGCTACGGTGTTGACCGGAAGATTCACTGCCATCCAATATGGCTAGTTGTCGCAAAAGTTCTGGGATGAAATTTTAAGGCATGAAAACGTAATGTGCATGGTAACGCTGGATGTATCAATATACATGTATGAACTGAGTTGGGTATTAGTGTAGTGAGGGGAAGATGGAGGGAGGGGAGAGAGATGGAGAAAGAGAGAGGGAAAGAGAGAGGGGGGAGAGAAAGAGATATCTGCTTACCAACGGATTCATCCAAGAGATGTTCACTTTGCTGAAGCCTTGAGAGCAGCACCTCCACCTCCGCACATCTACAGAGCAGTCTTAGCAGCGCTATTGTTATCTGAACCTGCAAAATGGTGGAAAAAAAACACAAAGGACTACTGAAGGTGTATACACATGCTCTTGCATGAAAGTTTAGTGAATTTATCTTCTACTGCCAGTCCCAAACCTAAGGGGCAATCATCCCATTACCTGCTCAGGCAAGCCTAATTCCAGCAAAAGACAGAATCACTTAACCACCTAGCCTTGAAAATAGGGATGGTAGGTTAAAAACCCTTTTTTATTGTACCTGGAGAATAGCTGAGTCGTCTAAATCAGTAGTCTTTGCCGCGTAGGCCTCCTTTAGAGCAGCTGCTTCCAAACTCAGTACCTGACTTGCATGTTGCTGAAAACTGCTCTCAAAAAAGGGAAGATTCCTCTTGTTAATGACCGCCTTAATAAGATTATCATCGCTTGAATTTGATTGGGTGTCCGGCCCTATTGACATGGCAGCTAGTTCCATTACGTCATCCACCTTGTTACTATATTTAGACTCGGTGTTGACTCTTGAGAGTACAAAGTGCAGTAATGTTAGTCTCTCCCTTCTATCTTGTTCAGCTAAACAGCTCCAGAGTTGCTCAATAGGAGTGGTTTCAATCAATGATTCCATCAATATCAACCTGATTCAAAAAATGTTACTATAGTACTGGAACACATTGGTTATTATGGAACACGAGATCCTATAGCTAAGAAATAGTTTGGGATTCTTGACCAGCTGAACTTGGGAATCATCCTAGTGCTTCTGAATCATACTATTATTGCTTACATCCATTCTGAATGCTCTGCTTTTCTCAGGCATCGAAGCAACTGACCAATCAGAGAACTACCGCTGTCATCAACAACACCCCGAGAACAGAGCTGGGACCTACATGTTTAAAGTATATATACCCACTTCAAATTATTGACACTTTACTACTTTAGTGGATATTGCGATAGTGTATTAGTTTACTGACCTCAGAGCAGCATTAGAGGCGGTGCAGTTGTGTATGACCATGCAGCACATTTCAATGATGTCATCACTACCCTTTTCAAGTAGACATCTGCAGAATATTGTGCAGGCATAACAATAATGATAATTATTATGATAGGAAAATCACATTTTAGCCGACAAAATCAATGCAAGTATCTGGCTTTCAACATTGCAGGGAGCCTATTGCATGGGAATAGGCTATAGCTAACTACATGTATCACACTAGTGAAAAGTGAGATGAAGTATGAACATATTTATTACAATTTACGGTATCTAAAACAGCCACAAACGAACAATCAATAAACAATTAACGCTCAGTGAAATCAAACTACAATGAAATTAATTTTTACCTAAAATTTTGAGGAAAGCAGAGATACCACACCCTCTCCTGGCCCTCCGGGTACCCAACACACATGTTGCCTAGCAACTGAAGAGCCACCTTCAAGAGCGAGGTCGTATCAGTGGGTGTGGCTTCACTGTTAAAGAGAGAGACTGTCCGAGGAAGAATATCTATATCCTTACTGTACATGTATGTGGAGGTAAAAATTTTCATTAATACCTATGATTGGTAAGCTACCAAGAGTATATCGGTACACTGAAAAACATGGATAATTAAACTGTGGTTACACAGTCCTAATTAAAGGCTTTGTTCAATGGAAAAAAAATTTTGGGCTCAAAAAGAGCGAACTCAGTGGAGCACTCACACTATCATTTGCTGGTTGTTCTGCACTCCAGCACAGAGATTCCTCAGCAATTTGAGGAGATCAAGCACAATCTCGCTACTATTAACATCGCTGACTGCAGGGCGGGGTTCCTGAGGCGTGGAAGATGACTCATGCTGAGCGAGGAGGGAGGAGAGAAAATGACTGAGTCGGTCAATGTCTGCTTGGGACACAGATTGCCTGTATTTCGGGAAGATGTATATAATTTGTGATTTCTTACACTTTTTGTACCAAAGGAAATACTATGAAGTATGGAGCAAATTTAAACTGTCTTTCTCAGTAATGTACACATTAGGTAATGGTCGTGAATCATACAAGCATCCACCTGTTCTGCAGTTCCAAAGAGAGCTGGAGCAACGCTTTGAGAGAAGAGCTGTGTCTCTTGTAATTCGTCCCTTCCAAGGATTTCATCAACGCTCGCCAATCGCCTGGATTGTTCTCCATCGTTGTACAGAGAGCTAGAGCCTAATTAGATTATTGGCGCGTGATTATGACGCAATCACCCGCGTATGTATTATGTCATAAGGCAGTACAAAATAGTTAGGCCAAGTAGCCATCATAGGATAAGCCTCCCTGCAGTCATTTTTATATTCGGGGATGTAGATATACCTTTGATGAACCTGAGCCTTGCCAGCGTCCAGCCCATAGTATACGCAGATATTATGGTAGACTAATAATAAACGCGCAGTAGTAGAAAAATTAACGCGCATATTTTGAGCTCTCGCGCCGGCGCATGCGCGATATGCTACGCCATACTTAGCTTTTGCAGTCATGGCAACGAAGTACTGAAACACAAGGCATATTATTTGAAAAATGTGAGGTCTTCGTGCAAATTCAGGATTGGAATGTCGTCCCGTGTCAACATTAAAGATCTTGAAGGCAGGAAAGACAATGATGGAGAAGAAGGGACACTCATACCGAGAGATTTCTTCTGGGATAGCGTTGCTCACTTTGTCATCCGTGCCATTGTTGGCCTCACGACGTTAGATATCATCACTGAATTCGTCAGGGGAAGTAATGTGGAGTGCTATCTTCCAGGAGGAATTGGAGATATATCCCAGGAATACATCAATACATTCTGTTCTGGTAATCTGCCGTTCATGCAATACTTTCCAGTGTACATAATGATCACAGGGGCCCTCATTGCCATTCCCCACTATCTGTGGTTGAACCACTACCGTGGGAATTTTGAATTTTTCTTCTCGCAAGTGAGCAACCTGAATCGTTTGACGGATGTCAAAATTGTCGGAGTACACAGTCATCAGCAGAATACTCAAATCGTGGAGCTACTTACCACTGTGTTTGCAACACAGAAACGATCGACGATATTTCTCTTCTATGTCCTAAAACTTACTTTTCAGTGGCTATTCACCGCCGGAAGTATTGTAGCAGCCATCCTTCTCTTTCAAAACGGTAACTTTATGGATGGTTTCCTCTGCCCAAGTGGAAATCAAACATTGGATGAATTTTGGCCTTTCAATGACAAAGCACTCTGTATTTACAACACGTTGGAACTGATCTCATACTTACGAGTTGCCTATCTCTGCTTGATATGCCTTCTACTGGTGTGTCTGACATGGGCGATTCTCTGGTGCTTCTTTACTCATGCCACAGAGCTGGGGCACAAGGACGTTGCCAAGTTTAGCTTTCTCACTGGTCTGCCCGCTAAATACTATGTAGCTCAATTGCCAATCCCAGGATGGAGTTGCTGTAGATACCTGCGTAGCTGTGTCCTTAAGTATGTCACGACTGTTCCGTGGTTTACGTTTGGAGGTGGGCCAAGAATTCGCTCTGACTTGGACTTCATGGTGATGCAGCTGTTTCACACGGACAGTGGGTTGGGGTACACCTTTAAGGATATTCAGACGAGTCTGGCGCTGAAGGATCTGTTGAAGGATGATCAGAGGAGGCTTCACATCCACTACTTCAAGCATGGCCGCATGATGGAAAAGGACGGTATGGTATTATGAATGTTCCTTATAGCCAGAAATATTGGCAGGAATTAAATTTGGCGGTTGAGCCCAAAATCGCTATTGTGAGAATATTGGCGGATTTATATTTGGCGGTTCAGTACAGGATCGCCATACGTATATATGTGAGTAGGAAATTTTTGCGGATTTTAATTTGGCGGTTGTAATATAGACCGCCAAACTGCCAAATTTTCCGGCTATACAGTATATACTCTTGGTGTGGTAGATGGCATAATGTTGTATTAGGAAGAGTACACAACTGCGTGGGCGAGCAAGCTCTACACTGTGAAATGGTGGTGTCATCCTACATGTACATGTGCCAGCCTAACCATAGCTATGCAGAATCCATCATCATGTTTCGTTTACATAGTGATCATACACGTGGCTGTGTGGTTGTAGGTATGCTGCACAGTGTCTGACTAGAACTACCAATAGTCTCGTCCCCAGACCCCACCCTTGCGGGGGGAAAAGTGTCTGGTGAACTGCATTGAATCCTTGATTCTCGCCCTATGGTGCACACTGACAAGGCCATGCAAAGCTTGGTTCTGATTGGTCACTATGGCTGTATTTGCATGTGATCGAAACCGGCGGTAAAGGCAAACCTTGGTCAGCAAAATTGAATAGCTCATACAGCTATACAGCGATATTGCATTCCTGTGGTAAGCTTGTCATGTGACATCCTTTTGTCATTACCTCAACGTATGATCACCTAGTCCCCTCCAGTAGCCGGTACTTTGTCTATTAAACTTTGTGTGCTATCCAGCAAAAAGTATTATTACAATAACAATAATATGAATTCCTTGCAGAAGAGGACTCCAAGAGACAAGAAGACACGTCTGAGGAGTACCTAAAGTGGAAGTTCAGCAAAGAAGGAGGAAAGAGGGGACTCTACCTCGAATACAAACCTGTATTAACTGAAAATGCATTGGTATATTATTGTAAAACGTTCCTAGGCTTACTAATAGTGTGCATAAACATAATTAGATTTGAAACTAACTACATGTATAATAATTATTGTGCTGAACTATAATACAGAAAATCCCTGATACTCTATTGGGAGCTGTGCTCGGCTATGCTGCTTGCTCCCCAGTGCCCAAAGTCGATCCTGACGATGAAGATTATAACCGCTACCCGAGGATCATGAACGCCCTCTCCATTTCATTTGATGGTGTTGGGTATGGAACAACTCTAGCAAGAGCATTCAACCGGGTATGTAAGACCTATTATTATGCTGTACTGTGTTCTCCCCACTTGGAGCACTGCAAGCTAAGCTCCTCAGTGAATAATTATTTTCTTTGATGTCGGTGTAGGTGGAGCTTAAAAGCTACTATATACATGTAGCTGTTTACTCTCCCAAAATGCAAATGTCACTAGACATGCATGACAGTATATACAGTTAAGCATTGATACACAATTTACTAGTATATGTATTGTGGCTAGAGAGAGAGAGGGATGAGAGAGAGAGAGAGAGAGAGAGAGAGAGAGAGAGAGAGAGAGAGAGAGAGAGAGAGAGAGAGAGAGAGAGAGAGAGAGAGAGAGAGAGAGAGAGAGAGAGAGAGAGAGAGAGAGAGAGAGAGAGAGAGAGAGAGAGAGAGAGAAGAGAGAGAGAGAGAGAGAGAGAGAGAGAGAGAGAGAGAGAGAGAGAGAGAGAGAGAGAGAGAGAGAGAGAGAGAGAGAGAGAGGGAGAGAGAGAGAGAGAGAGTGGGAGAGAGAGAGGGAGGGAGAGAGAGGGAGAGAGTGGGAGGGAGAGAGGAGAGAGAGAGGGAGAGGGCTACATACGGAATTCGAGATGATACAAAACATGCAGTCGATTATATTATAGTAACTGGGATTTGCCAACTAGAGAGATACTGTCTGTATAAGTATGGTAATTTCTGTTTTATAGTGGTGCCTCACCACTCTATCATATTATTTAATTTAGATGCCTTTATTACCAGGATTTTGATTATACATACCAGCCTGGTGTTATATACACTACATGTACATGTGTTAGGTTGGTTCGGTGAACTTCAGTTCCACCTTTGACCCTGCGGCTGGTGAGGAGCCTGCTCAGTGCATAGACTTCTACACCAACATGGTCTCCATAACCTGTAATGAGAACATACTGTCGGCTCCTTTAGAAATCAAAACCAAGGTCAGTCTTTGAGTTACCACAATACTGTATAATTATCATGCTCGAATTAATACAAGCTTCTATTTCCTTCCTGATTCTCAAGACTCAGCTCATCTCAAAATGAGATTGGCATATATTTGGGGGAGGTTTCTATTCGAGCACTAATAATAGCATGTATAGCTATCACTTTTCACCAAGTTAAAAAAATTCACCCTTTATACCTGTTCTTCTTGGTGATTATCTGCAGGTGTAGTAGCAATCACATAGAACATGTGGCAACATTTATTGCATTGGTGAAAATCTGTTTTTAATATGTATGTAGCTGGGCTATATAAATGAAATTTTTGGCCATCAAAAATTTCAGCTATGCAGTATCTAACCTTCACTATCCTGCGTGCATGCATGGGTAAAGCAATTGGTTTGTCTGTTGTCTGTTGTCTGTTGTCTGTTATCTGTCAGCATAAAAATCGGCAAATCTCAACATTTAAGTGAAAGTAGGGTCAATAAATGGGGTAAGACAGCGAAAGAAATACCTGTCTCATTCTTAATCCTTGGTAATTAAATACCCAGGGAATGAAAAAGTTCATGAGTAGCAAGAGATTCAACTTCAAAGAAAGAAGAGGCATAGCATGAGTGATATCATAGATTATATTATATTCATAATCTATGGTGATATTGCCATAGCACGCGGGGTACATGCATGTGCTCTATGAGCACTAGTTAATGATAATAGCTATCATTGTACCCTATAATAGTTACCCCCACTCTATACATGCATGTGTGACATACATGTACATGTATGTACATGTACAGTTGGAAGGTCCTCTTCGGAATCTGTGGTTTCCAACTCCTGACGATACCACGGCATTCGAGACAAGTTTCACTGTTGTTGGACCAATCCCTAACGACAATCCTGGACATCTTACAACAGGTCTGGACGATACTAGTTGTGGATAATGTGTTTAATTACTATGGCCATAAGGTATTCAACTAGAGGTCTAGTCTTTGTGAGTGACTGTACAATTGAATCTGTGTAAAATGGCCACAGTGCAAGGTAACCAGTTATACAGCTGCTTAGTTCAGCTACCAGCAGCACATCTCTATTACAGCCGCTGATTTTCAGCCGTTAATCATTGTGGCTAATGTTTGTACAGTGGAACATAGTATTTATAACATTTATTCGTACATGAGTGTTTTCGTTAAGCCATTCAATTTGATGTCTTCAAGAGCTACTGTGTATGTGTACTTACATGTACACATGGCCTAAGGCCTATTTTAACCTCTCCATGTCATTTTAGTTGACCTCTTTCTTGATGAAATCAGTGAGTGTTTTGGAAAGGATGCTGTCCTCTTGACACTCACTCCAAAGACCATTGGTGGAAAGAATGTCAAGGACCTATTCACTGAATATGTACCTCGAAAATCAAGGTTTGTTGAAGTATTAAGTCTAAGAGTGATAATATTATAAAGTGCACAATATTATACCGGTACATTAATTTTGAATGGAAATGGCTATCCTGGACACTACAGTAATGTAATTATGTTTTGGCCTTTGATAGGTTTGTTGAACACAAGTTGCTAGTTGAGAAAGAGCCGGATACAATTGAATGGAAGGCAAGAAAGTCCATACAGCAGAAGGAGGCCCAGGAACTGGATGATAAAGATATCCTTCTCCTGGAGATGGGCGAGGAAGAAGCATCTGGCCCTGAAACTATGATAGCCAAACACAAATACACTCATCACTTGAGGTGAGTGACATACCCATCATGGGATTTTAAGAAATAAGTTGACATGTGAATGCATAGTTATAATCATGTTCCTTACGCGCGGGGAGAGGGTCTGGTGACTTGCTATACCTTGTGCGCACATTGCGCAATCTGTAGATCTACTTTCATGTACATGGCTATATTTTCAGCCAAAACAAGCACTGATTCTCTCTCTGCACCAGATCTTGACTAGGGAGATATGAACTCAGGTGCCTAGGTCTCGAGATATGGCGATTTTTGTGTTCACAACGATGATGACACAACTGACAACTTTACCCCCTTGCGCATGCGTACGGGGTATAATTATGGTGGATTTGTTGGCAATTGCAAAGACGGACCACCAAACCGCCAAATTTTCTGGCTATACACTACAGTACATGTATGAACAATCATGGGAATTTAATTATCGTAATCATGACTCTGTAGGTGTGGAGATACTAAAATTAAAAATGAAATTTGCCACCTATCGCTCGGTTGGTTTCAACTATCGAAGCAGACGACCAACCTTTAAACCCCAGAGGACAGAGGAAACCATTGCCAGTGATGAGGGTGCTATAACACAGCCACCACAAGCAGTCAAATTGAATCTGGAGCAAAAACTACCTGTATGTTGACATGCACCATTAGGTAGCTACATTATTGTAATAGAATAATAATCAATCTTTACCAAAAAGATTGTAACGCATGCATACATGTAGTGGTGAGGGCTCTGCACTCCAGTGTATTAATTTTATTTGTCTTGTAGGATGTTTCAGTACGACAGAGAAAGGTGGAGCAAACTACAAAAGAGAAATTTTAATGAATATTTATTCTCAGAACACAATACGTAATATCATGCATAACGAATCATGCAAGTTACTATGACATTTACTAATCATGTATCAAGACTTTCGGAATCGTGTAGCGCGTATAATATGTCAAACACGTGCTGGCTAGCGCATGCGCATAATTATCACGGTAAAGATCGTCAACATTGGCCGCGAAAATTATGCAGCTCGCATCTATTCGATCGAGTATATAGACTGGCAGAAAACGTAAGGGATCAGTACACAGCAAAATTGATCGAAGGCTAGGCCTATAGTCTAGGTGCAAGGACTACGTTATGATCTTATTATAAATTTCAGTAGCTAGCTAGCTAGCTGTAAAATTCTGTAGTCACATACATGTAGTGAGTCAGAGTAGCCTCAGTGGCAAAACTCCCGACGTACTGGGGATGAATCATGCATGGTACGGAACTGTCCTCATCCCTTGATCTTTATAGACTGAATCAGCTGAGCAACAGATAGCTGGTTGTACTGTATCGCTGTATGTACTATGGATTGAAGCTTCGGAGAGTAGCTAGAGGGGGTACCTTCCCACCTACTATTATAGTCTATGAGCGAAGGGTTGCCCCCTCGATGATTTACATCACCCTAGTTATTGTATATGTGAATTTATGTGTATGAGTTTATGCAATGTGGGTATGTACTGCTGGTCAAACTTAATTAAATACCTTTGGAGTAGTCATAATAATAGGAGTACACAACAGTAACATTACTAGTAGTAGAGTATAAGTGTGCTAGCTATAGTTGTTGGCTGAGCTACATAGTATGTGGAGAGATAATATATTCAATGAATATTCCACAATGGTGGATGTTGGCTCTATCTGTGGCTTTGCAGTTCTCTGATTGGCTGCATGGTGAGAATATCCTTTGAGTCATTTAAATTTAATAATGAACACTTGTTTAAATTTAATAATAAGGGCTATAAAGTTGATGAGATATCACTCTAAACTGGTCAGGTGCAGACTTTCTGACAAAGAGTCACTCTCAGCTTTCATTCACTGTACTTGTCATCCAATCCCGTCTCGCGACTAAGAGGTCTGCAGTCTGAGTGAAAGTGCCATTACTTGCCTGGAGCTATATAGCTACTAGTGCAAGTGCATTATGAAACTAATAATTATTCCAGATTTGTTAATCGTCCATTCAGACACACAGCCAACAGTGCTGTATCCAATATCGGGAATAATAATATTATAACTCCTGCTGTCTCTTTGTGATACTTGTTGTGAGAAGGTCACTGATTAAATTAAGGGGATAAAACAGAACAAAGAACTTGAACACTTGTTGTTTTGTTTTAAATAAAATATTAATCATTTCTCTATTGACTAATTTTATTCTTAGACATGACTTTTGTCTTTGACTTTGTCTACATAAGACAAAGTTTTATGCTGTAGTCTCAGCATTCTGTTCTGGTTTTGTGAATTGAACATTCGGTTCTTCCTCTTAGAACAGTTAGCTACTGATTGGAGTGCTTGTCTTCCTGATGTTTTGATTGATCAAAAGGAAGATTACATCTCCCAGAAGACAGGAATGGCGGCTACAAATACTGGGAAGAAAGGGGTACATTATAATATTATTATAGATGCTTTTATAAGAGTAGATCAAGAGATACTCTTTAAGGTACTAATAAGCTACTATTTCACCTTTTACTCTGTATCATTGTTGGGGAGGGGGTGGGTATAACATAAATCAGCAGATCATTTGATTATACATAATTTTTCCAGGAATGTATCTGCTGCAAAACAAAGGATCAAGAGCTATACACTGGTCGTAGGTATCTCTGTCACAAGACTCACGTTGCCGACCGCCCTAAGCATAACAAGCTCTGCAAGACTTGTGCCACTGATCCAGATCATCCTTATGATAAGACTGTCACCAACAACTGTATAGACCATTGCCGCTACCATGGTGGATTTGTAGGACAGGAGAGTTCCGAGTGAATTTGACAATTTAACCTATAATCATTATGAGCTACTGTGTAATAGTGTGTGCAATGCATGATATGATATTGTCGTGTATAGCTACTGTATGCTATTGCAACCTACGTATACCCATATAATACTTACCTAAATTAGCCTCACCGTAGATTCTTAATTTTTTTATTGAGCTACTGTGCAATAGTGTGTACAATGCATGACATGTGTATACTGTATGCTATTACAACCTACCCATTTGATACTTGCCTAAATTAGCCTCACTATGGATTCTTAATTTTTTTTATGCTCCCACTTTTCAGTGGGCATTATTAAATAGTGAGAATAATAATTATTATTAGCTAATTGAACTGGGAATTCACTCGGGCCCTTGGTAGCGCTACGTGTAGTGCCCTTACTTCACTCGAGATCGATGCTGGCCTTCAGGTCTCTAAATTCCGCAGACACCTTGGACTCAGCCTCTGAGGGATTTAATAAAGTTGAAGCTTCTTACGAAGACTACAACTTTATATTATCTTGCCAAGATTCTTGGAATCCATGCACATAATACTGCTTTCATACAATATGCCATGCAGATTCATGCTATTGCAAGCTGCTAAGCCACTTCCATTAGTTTCTAGTTCCTTACCAGCTGCATGCAGCATGTATCCTTTTGGGGGAAAGCATTAGTGTGTAGCTATATGCCCACAGCAATAGGATGGGTATCGAGGCTTGTATCTTGTGATTAATGACTACATCCCTCGTCCCTCAAGAAAAGATGTCACTGCGCCAATTGTAGACCTCGGGCACATTGACAAACTGCGCATGCTCCGTACGTTCATAAAGTGGTTGAGCCACACCTCCTAAATGAATAAGCCACGCCTTCTTTCACCTTGAGCTCCACCCACGTTTTAGTGAGGTGAAACACTTTTTGATACAGGTAAAATCTCTAGATCCAATCTCATTATGGCGTCGACTGTAGAGTTCCGTAGCATCGCTAAGGTGGTTGCTTTGGTGACGGGCGGTGCCTCTGGTCTCGGTAGAGCTACAGCAGCTAGACTGGCAGCACAGGTAAGAAATAATATATTTTGATAACTTTTGAATCATGTGACCCACGTGGTTTAATGGCTTAATCTGGCGTGATTGGAGAAAGAAAGAGAGTGTGTGTGAGAGAGAGGTGGTGTCGCGATTGTAAATATATATATATATATATATATATATATAGAGAGAGAGAGAGAGAGAGAGAGAGAGAGAGGTGGTGTGGGGGTGCATGGGGGTTGTACTGAAAGCCTCTGTTTACTCAGTGATACACACATTTAATATCTTACTCTGATGTTGTGTACATGTACCTTTGTGCAGGGCGCTCGTGTGATTGTCGGTGATCTTCAAGTCAGCAATGGTGAGAAGGTGGCCAGAGAGATCGGAGACAATGCAACCTTTGTCCCCATGGATGTAAGCGCAAACGATACCATTCAATACATACTCATTATCCCAATAGAATCATTCTACAGGACACTATGAGCTGTCAGATTATCACTATATTGCACTATGGCTGTTCTTGTAATGTCAAGTTGATGTGTTTTAGTCCACTCTTAATTTATTTCTAAGGGCTCAGTGGTTTGGTATTGGCAAACAGTGTTGGAGTGATGTTATACTAATGCCAACAATCTACCATGCTACAATCCAGTATATAGCTAGGAGCCAAAACTTTAATTCTGTAGGGATCTAGCTTCGTTCCCAGGCTCTCGGAACGAGGCTAGTAGGGATCTAATTGAAATAATTATGTGAATTTTGCTCCATACCAATGTTATTGCATGAAATCTTATTGTGTGCGCTGAACAGGTGACCTCTGAGTCGGATGTGAAGAATGCTGTTCAGATTGCCAAGGAGAAGTATGGAGGAGTGAACGTGGCAGTCAACTGCGCAGGGATAGGGATAGCAAAGAGAACGCTCACCAAGAAAGGACCACACCCACTTGAGGAGTTTCAACGGGTGCTGCAAGTGAGCTCCATCTCTCTCTCCCTCTTCCTCCCTCCCTTCCTCCCTCCCTTCCTCCATCCGTCTTTCCCTTCCTCCCCTCTTTCTCTCTCTCTCTCTCTTCTTTGTCACACACATACATGTATGTATACACACTCATTTCTCTATCTATCCCTGACCCACAGGTCAATGCTGCTGGAACTTTCAATGTCATTCGACTAACTGCTGAGCAGATGTCTAACAGTGAACCCTACAACAAAGCTGGAGAAAGAGGTAAATAGTAAAAAAAAAACCCTTGTTCACAGATCTCCTGCTGAAATTGTTAATAATAATAATTATCAATCTTAGTAATAATTGTCCCTGCAATGGTGTGAGGACTCTCATAGATTCATCACCAGGCAAGTGAAATCCCCCCTAACTCAGAGGTGTCTTGGGATGCAGTCAAAGGAAGGGAAGCTGACCTGAGGAGCATAAGGCAGTGCTTCTCACCTTTGTTTATGCTACATGTAGCTAATAATTGAATTTTTAGCAGTTGATAAAAGCTCAATTGACCTCGTGAATTGAGGTCAAGTTTACATAACACCTAGCCTATATCAGTGCAGCCACTGTAAGTGCTGATCTCAGCATAATTTTAATTGGTCATTGTCATACTACAAATGGAGCTATGTAGGAAAGTCACTGTCATCACATTATGCATGTGCCATAAATTAATGAATGCCCACAAAAAAAATATAGATAGAAACAGTTAATAATAATAATTATTAGCTAGTTGGTCACTTTGCATTAAATCATAATTTTTTCTGCTACTAGGTGTGATTTTGAACACAGCCAGTGTGGCAGCGTTTGACGGTCAGATTGGACAGGCGGCCTACTCTGCCAGTAAGGGAGCCATTGTGGGGATGACCCTGCCAATTGCCAGGGACTTGAAGAGGTCTGGAATAAGAGTCTGCACCATTGCTCCTGGTAGGTATGAATGAAATTTTTTTTTATAATTCAACAAGTTTATCCTACTAATAGTGCATAGGAAAAGTACTTATTTGCTGTCACTTTGTTTTGAGCAAACAAAATGGGTTAATTTTCAGCTACTAACTAGTTTATCATCTATTATGAACACTCAAGTAAAACCCACCTCCCCGTTTTTCAACGTCAATTTATAACTATATTAGGAAGTTTCATGACGTCCTATCACCCTACCATCATTAATAATTTTGCACTTCAACCTCTTTCTCTGTACACACCATGCATCCAAACTCTATCATAGGTTTGTTTGACACTCCTCTGCTGGCTAGCCTCCCTGAGGCAGTCCGTCAGGAGCTAGCCCTCTCCATCCCCTTCCCCCAGCGTCTCGGGGATCCTGACGAGTACGCCCACCTCGTACAGGCACTCATTGAAAACCCAATGATGAATGGAGAAGTCATACGACTGGACGGGGCACTTAGAATGCAACCTTGAATAACATTATTAAAAATTAAATAATAATCAATAGTGTTTCAATTATGCTATATTAAGCTTGCAAACTCCACAGAATCAGTAGGATTGAACATGCCAGTTAATCCACCCACCACCATTAGTTCACTGGTGGCAGGAAGGACAACTGCAAAACATTGACGTCTTGCCACAGACATCTCACTGATCACTTCCCAGGAGTTGGTTGTCCGGATGTAAGCATATACAGTATTAGTAGGTGTATTAGTATCTGTTGGAGACGTGGTCCCGCCAATGGCTATAAGATGACCACAAAAAGATACACAAGTTGACCTACAAATGGGAAGATCAGCAAGCTTCCTCCATGTACTACTGAAGTATCCTGACTTTCTTGGGGTGGCTACCTTGGGTGTAGGAGCCGACTGGCAGGACTGCAATAGATCACCCAGTGTGCATGAATACACTGACTTTGAGTCATATGATCCTAGTATGTAGAGCTGATCACCACAAACGACTCCTGAAGCTCTTCGAAAGACATCTTCTTGAATATTAATACTAGTAGCAATAGACCACTGGTGACCTTCAATACTCATAATTTCGACAGGGCATTCAAAACGTCTGTATCCTGTTCCTCCTACTACAATGAGTGATGATTCAGTGCATATTGCAGTAGCTGAAGCCCGCTTTGTTGGCATGGGTGGGAATATTGTAACCCAACCTTCTCTTTCTTTGAGGCTATATACATCGTTTGAGTAGCTTCTATTCTTCATGCCTCCAATTGCCGTTAGTATGTGGTTGAAAATAACAAAACAGCTGCAAGTGTTTGGGCAACATGAAAGTCGAGTCCAAAGGTCACTATCTCTGTTGTAGCACTGTATATTGTCACCATTAACATTAAAGTAAACCATGCTCCCATCTACAACAGCATTGCACGTTCTGTGCATTTCCTGTGGAGCTGGTTTGCCCTTTCTCCACATCAGTTTCATATCAGTCACATCAGTATACTGATTTTTTGAGGGAAGATTTAACTGCATCTGTTTCAATTGTCCTTCAAGTGTCCCTTCAATTGGCCCTTTCTTGTGCAATGCTTGCTCCAACTCTCTCCTTAGCTGTTGAATTTCTCTCTCTTTTGCTCTGACAGAACGAAGTAGCTCTATGGCTTCACGTTCTTTGGCTGCAAATATTTCTTTTGATTGAACCTCTTGAAGATTTTGTTCTTCTCTTAGGGATTGCAACTCTCTTGTTTGTGATTCTTGAAGCCGTTGAATCTCTCGTGCATGGTCATCTCTCAGAGAATGCAACTGTTCCTGCATCTCTCTTTGAGTTACTATCGTCTGAACATCTCTTACACTTTCAGCATACTCATCCGTTATTTTTAGAGCCGCTACTCTCTCACATAGCTGCTGAGCTGAGGGTCGTTCAACATCCCTGTCCTTTAGACAGTCGAGAGCAATTGACAGAAGGGTGTTACTAGGATCAATTTGATTGATGTGGTTTTGTCGGCGGTCTACTTCAGGGACACATACCATCAGTGTTCCTCTCGGCAACCCAGGGTGGTTTATTTCTACCCTCTGCATTCGATCATCTGGTTTCGGAAATTGACGAGTCAGTGTCTGGATTGCGATGACACCAAATGAGAAGCAGTCAATCTTTTCCGTATAGATTGGCTTGTCTTGAACAGCTTCCGGAGGCATGTAGACATCAGTGCCTGGACACATGGTGAAGGTAAGACGACACATTCGTGGATTAAGGTCTCCCAGCTTAGCCATTCCAAAGTCGGTCACTTTAGCCCTAACATTGCTGATCAGCAATACATTGTTGCTGGAGAGATCTCTGTGGACGATGTCATTGGCATGGAGAAATGTGAGGGCCAGAGCGATATCATGGCAGATGTTGACTTGGATGTGGTAAGGAACCGATCGAGTCGCAGTCTCAAGGAAGTGGGTCAAGCTCTTGTCCATCAGCTCCATCAAAAGAACCGGCAGACCAGTATCTGGATCTCGATACATGCCCAGGTACTGGATGACATTGGGGTGCCTGATTGTATTCAGAAACTCACACTCTTGCTCAAACCTCCTGATTGGGAGTCTGTGCTCGTGACCACGCGGCATATGTTGAAGTGCTGTTGGATCAAAAAGAGTTTCGTGGATGATTTTGGCAGCACACGGGAGGTTGTCGCATTTTGCTCGGCACACTTTGCCATAGGATCCAATGCCCAAGGTCTCCTCTTTAAACAGCTGGACACTCTTGAATCCGATGGAGCGAGGGGGAGTGGCTTGTTGCTGTGCCATTGAAACGGCAGAAAGGTCACTGAAATATAAATAAAAAGTTCAAAATACGGAGAGAAAAACCTGATAATAATTATTCAACCTATACACACCTGGGGATATTCACCTACCTTTAATACAGCAGAGAAGAACACTGTACACAATAAATGTCATGCGATGTTCCGCCACAAGAAGTACTGCCCCACCCCCCTATGATACGAAAGGTCATGCATTGCGCATGCGCACAAAGGTCGCGCGCAGCGCAATTGAAAATTTCTGGCGGGAATAATTATCTCATCTTAGTTCAGTGGGTCAAGACTCAAGTGTTTCACTATAGCACAATTTTATGGTAAAAATAATACACCATCATAAAAATTAATAAACAGATGTGTGTACCTTAGTAATATAAAATCTGTACTAACTAACTATTGATAGTGTGCACATCAAGGTTATCGTAGTCATCATAGTCATAGTTGGGTTCATCTCGAGCATTAGCATAGTACTCTTCAGCATAGCGATAGATGTTGTCAGGTTCATCTCTCACTCTATACTGGTACTTCCGAGCAACACATGTGTAAGCCACTATCCCAATAAGGGCTATGATGACATTGATAAGATAGTAGACAAAACCACAACTGGGGAATTTCAGCTGCCACTTCCACTGGGTAAATGGCAAATAGACAATGACAATTCCAATCAGCTGAAAGACTCCCTTGACGGCAAAGAAGGTGCCGATTAGCAGGCCTTTCATTCCATGAGGGCTCTGAGCACATATAAACTCATAAATAGCAATGTAGAGAAGCAGATAGCCTATTGCATTGAGACAATTTTGGGTAATGAGGATACGTGAGCTTATGGCTGCAGAAAAAGTATCAGACTCGGTGATATTTTGCATGTCGTTGGGTATGTATGATGCAAAACATGGAATTGAGCTTGAAATTTTGGTGTGCCCATAAGTATCCAACGCTAGTGTGCATAAAGCAGAGAGGAAAATAAAGATCATCCCAAGTCCTATTCTCTTGAGTATTCCTGGGATACAGTTTAGTAAGAAAGGTCGCAGTAGGCAAAGATACAGGGGAATGAGAATTGCTATCAGTAATAATATTAAGCCACCACTTTTGATTAGTAAATTGTCATAACTGTTGTAAATATGAACAGAAAACTTTGTGACGATTCCACTAACTGAAATATCCACCGTCAGAATCGGTCCTAAGCTCAGCAAGACGCATAAAATTCCCAAGAAAACTTTGATATCCTCCACCTGTTCGGTTGTGAAGGGTCCTCCATATTTCTCCTTGCCAAAGTCAAGGCGGGAGGGAAGCTCATCCTCACAGTAGGTGAAGGCACTGCGACGAATTGGATTAGTGTGATCTTTGGCAAATTTAAGCACTCTGTAAACCAACTGGTATGGATTTTTGGATCCTGAATCAATAATAAACCACTGACCCCCCTTGTACTTGTAAATGCAAATTGTTACTCCAAGGAAGCATGTTGCTATTGCAACTATACCTAACATACATAAGACAACAGTGTAAAGGGAATCGTCATAACTGCCCTTCGTATATAAAAACGAAGTACAGATCTTGATTAGAGACGAGCCCAGATAAGACGTCCAGACATACCAATAAATATAGAGCACAGAGTCATCAGTAGAAGCATCATGGAGCTGGTCTAATCCAAATTGAATCACATTGGCACTGAATGTAACAAAACCTCCAACGATAGCAATAATTCCCAAGAAAAACGGAATGCCCAGTGATAAGACAATTTGAACAATCGTAGCAAGTGGATACTTGATAATAAGCAAATATCCAGCCACTATACCTCCCCAGAACACCATCAAGATAAAGATCCAAAATATGACGTACACACTAGTCAGTATCGTTTTGTATCTTCCCCATCGAGTTTCGGCCATGCACCCAGCTAGAGGGTAAAATAGAAGAAGGAAAGCAGAGCCTCCATACAAGATTGGTATGAAAATGAAACTCTGGCTACGAAATCCTTCAAGACTTGGAATGTTATTGATGCTGTATACATAAAAACTAGGATCAAAGAAAGTGCTCAGACTTGCCACAATAATCAAGTTCCAAATTAGCATCAGTAGAGCAGCTTTTGATCTTAAGCAACATCGATATCGCCTATGGCACTTTGTTTTCATATTTAGTCTACCTCTCCACCCTCGCTTATCCCTTTCATTGCTTACTAGCAACGGTGTACGTGTGCTGTCTCTCCCATCTCTTGGCTGCTCTGATTCATCCATTTCCCTACACTGTAAAACTTCAATTCCTGATTGATGATACGCCGCCATTTTCTGAATCAGTCCTTCTTCTTCTTCAATAGCTAAATCTGCTTGTCAGAGTCTTCAGTGATACAGTTGCAGCAAGCTGAATTTGACAATACCGGTAATATTATAGCAGTGGAATGGGTGTGGAGTGATAGTAGCTAGCTATAATATGTCTGTATAGGCAGCAGCAGTGTCATGTGATGAGCCCTTGACCACAGATACTACACATTCATCCCACTTCCTGTGATAGCTGTCTCCATCGTCGATTCAGCTTGAAAAAAGAAAATTATGTATACTCAACAACAATAGGTATAATAATAATATTATTATTATTATGTCCATACCTAACATTGCTGTAACATAACTACGTCAGTTTTTCCTGCTAAGGTAGCAAGCTAGCTAGCTATAAAAATTTTTGTACAAAAAGAACAGTATTAGATATGGCATACACTACAATGTCATACCGGTACTACTGTATAATCATAGTAGCTACTGTGTCTGAGCACACTGATTAACTATTAATTTTATACATAATTCATTTTTGTATGGTTGTCTTTAATTTGAAACCTTTTCAATTACTCCAATCATTGGCAAAATTGACAACATCATCTTTGGAGGTTAAATTGAATGCACATTCTCTATTGACCTTTGAGAACGAGACAAAAAATTTTTCATCCCTCCTTTCAAGCTCTTCTCCGAGAAAAAACGATGCTGCTTTGGCTTTCGTGAAAAGACAAGCAGCCAGAATTTTCGCTGGATGCTTGAACCTCTTGCTTGCAAACTGCCCAAGCGTAGCTATCGCTAGCTGAACCGATGGGTCCTTGGAACCAGAGGACTCACACTCACCAATGAGAAGATAAACATACTCACTCAAGCGCCTTGCATAGAAATCAGGTGTTGCTTCAACACATATACTATAGTTTCTTCTCCAATGCCAATCTCATACACCACGTTAGAACCACCATGAGCTGCAGTAGAAGTTGCTTCTGGGCAAACCATTATGTTTGTTTCCCTCCGAAGCTGAAGATAACTTGAGCAGCTCCACTCCACAGTTGGTCAAGTTTCCGCCTTTTTATGTTGCCACCGAGTTCAGCAGCAGAGCTTATGATGCTACGGAGTGAACTTGCGAAAGATGGCTCAAGTGTTGATAATTAAGTTGGCTCAAGTGTTGGTAAGCTTATGTGTACCTTGCATTGACATTCAATAATTATTGCAGGATTATTTGCTCTGTCATTCAGTAGGCTAAACCTGGTCATCTCAGTGGACGTGATGGGTTTACCATCAACTATGCTGTCATGCTGCAAGCTTGTTGCTACTAATACCTATAGTATATCTGATATCATTATTATGTAATGTGTGTATGATGTCATGATGTTATGTTCAGGATGAGACTGAGTCAAATTTACAGTAAAGTAGCTAGGACTAGAATTACCTTAATCTGAGAGTCTAGCAAGCTCTAAAGTACTATGCAATACACATTGCAAAAATTGAAATTAATAATAAGCTCACACACAGTATGACATTGTATTATTATTATTGTTTGGAACTAGTACTAGCTTGTACTACTGCTAAAACTAAAGGTTCTACAATGACGTTGATATAGCTATAGCAAGTTTATTAGGTAGCTAAATATAATTCTGAGTAGATAATACATGTACAAAATTATTATATTTAACACTTTAAATTTTTTTTTCTGATGTTCACATCGCCTCGATCATTAATTGATTGGCTTGCTTAAAACCAAATCAATTACGCCATTTATGGTATCAGCAAACCCTCTGATATCATCTTTAGAAGTCAAATTGAATGCACACTCCCTGTTAACTTTTGAGAACGAGACATATCTTCTTTCATCTCTCCTTCCAAGCTCTTCACCAAGAAATACCGATGCTGTCTTGGCCTTAGTAAAGAGGCACGCAGCCAGTTTTTTGGCAGGGTGCACAAATCTATCGTCTGCAAATTGCCCAAGTGTGGCTATTGCAAGTTGTACTGTTGGGTCCTTTGAGCCAGAGGACTGACACTCACCGATCAGGAGATAAATGTATTCATCAGCTTCCTTTGCATAAAAATCAGGTGTTGCTTCGACATATATAGTTTCCTCTCCGATGCCAATCTCGTACACCACTTTGGAACCAGCGTCAGCTGCAGTGGAAGTTCCTTCGGGGAATACCATTATGTCTGATTTTCCATCCAGGCTGAAGACAAGTTCCAGAAGTTGAACTGCACAGTTGGTCAAATTTCCGCCCCTCATTTTGCCACCTAGTTGTGCAGCAGAACTTGTGATTTTTCGAAGGTGAGTTGCAAAGGATGGCTCAATAGAGGTTATATTTTTATGCACTTTGCACTGACATTCAATCATTGGAGGGTTTGCACGATCTTCACATACCAGTTGCAGTAACCTGGTTTTCTCCTCGGCAGTAATCGGCCTATTATTGATTACGCTATCATGCTGGAAGCATGTGGCTATTAAATTTGCCTATTCTTCATAAAGAATACTCTTGGTTGGTACTGTCTTGAAGAGGCCAAGCATTTCTCCAACACGTTTGTGCCATGGGTTTGATGGTCACTATTGCTTGCAGCTGCAGCATGATCACTACTCAATTTTTTGATATGCACTTCCCTTGTCATTGACCTTGTCTGTCTAGTTGTAGGAGCAGAAGGTGGTGGCATTAGCTGCAGGCCTAGCATTTCTGCAACACGCTTTTGGGTTTGCCTTCTACATGCACCACTGCCTGCACGCTTACTTGTCTTTTTGACATAACCTCCTCCAGTCATTGATCTTGTCACTCTACCAGAATGAGGTTTCACTTCAGCTTTTTTCATAGTTGCTGTACTGTTAGCTGCTATTTTCAGCTCGTTATCAACCACCAACTTCTGATCTGCCACTGCAACAGCTGCCATTTACCAAAGCAATTTGAATAACAGCTAGCTATGTGATAGTCAACTAGGACACAACAATGCTTTTATAATAAAGCTATAGCGGCGCAAGTCATATTATTATCGTGCTACACTTCTATTATAGCTACATTGTAAAATTTTGTAAGCTGCATGAATTCCTTACGTCATCTAGCTATAAGTGTGCATGCACTGGCAACATGTGATTAATATATCCATAATATTATTTGGCAGTTATATATAGTATACATAGGCGTAGGAACCAGGGGGGCACTGGGGGCACGTGCCCCCCAACCAGCAAGGAAGGGGACCAGTGCCCCATTAGCCAGAGCAGTGTCTGTAGCTATATATATGCTGTAATAGGTCTGACTATGAAATATCATATTTAATTTTGAGAATAAGTAGCTATAGCTAAAGTCCGTTTCTGATAGATTTACTGTTCGTTTCTTTATTGTTGCAACCTTGCTTGACACTGTCATTAATGCCAAAAGGGCATGGTCGCAAAATTTCACGCGCACTTTGCGCGCAATAATTACAATGCCCCCTCAACCATTATCATCTTCCTATGCCTATGGTATAGCTATACTAATGCTAATTGTGTGCCATGATTATACATCTACAGTCTTCCGTATACCACTTATCGAAGGGTTATTTAACCCAGTTTGGGTTACCCCAGTTGCATGCACAAGTAATCAAGCAATATTTTATAGATCAGGGATACCTGAAGCCTGGGCAGCTTATGGCCAGGGCTTAAATTAGCCACTGAAAGATTCTGTAAATTACCAATTAAATATAGAGGCTTCTATTGATTTCAAAGAGTCTATAGCTAGCATGCCAGAATATTATCATGATATCCTATAGGAGGTAAGAGTTTGGCTTCAACCTTTTTAGGCTGAGATTATTTATCACCATAATATTCGTGACCACCTGGTGATCTTGGAATGCATTCGCAACTGCAGTTTGCAATTGGATCTGGTATCATTAATCAAGAGGCTAAGTGGTTTCCAAGGGTTTCATGGCTGCTTCAAATGTTTGGTGGTCACTTGAAGCTTTAGACTTTAAGTGGCATAATATTAGTATTTGATAAATTTGAAGAACTACACTTCTAATGTTAACGTTATTCCCCTGTGTTCATGATGGTCAAGGCTCAAAATTAATTACATAATATCACTCTACCTTTTTGTAACCAGATGGTGCAAGCAAAATAAATTGGGCTAAAATAATCTTCATTGTATTTTTATTATCATGCATGCATAGTATAATATTATAGTATGGATCATAACGTTAATGTTTGGTTGTGTCCAAGGTTAAAAAAATTCATTCACTGCAATTTGGAAATTGACTGGTACATAGTCTATTCGAAGTTCATGATCAGTCCTCATAAACCAGCCATTTGAGCTGCGTTTTCAAGAGCAGCTATATACATTATGGGTGCATGTTGCCAAAATAAAAGACACTAAGTCTTGATTACAATGTGGTCACATGAGTATAATACAAATTTAAAGTTAAAGAAAGATGGACGGATGCCTCATGCACACACACACACACACATATATTATATATACACAAATACACAATGTCATACGTAGGAGTTACTGTTCAATGGAGGCAATAGTAACAGACACAACAGGAGTCTGCAACAGAGTAGCTGCTGTCTCATTCATCACTCCCCCTCCACCTCCTCCACTATTCAACAAAGATGACTCCACTGATGAAGGTGACCCTGATGACCCCTCACTACCAGAATTACTACTTGTAGTCATACTTGTTCCCACGGCAGTGGTAGCAGTTGCAGCAGATGTGGACACGCCCATGAACTGAAGCAGCTGCAGCCTTGAAAGCCTCACTCTCAACGATCGACTGGATCAGATTGCTGTCTACGCTCGGTATCGCTGTGGTACTGGATGCATTTGCCACCTCATTCACCAGTACGCTCATATTGGTGAGAGGAACATCCTCAGATTCACTGAGATTCCGTAGGACAATCCCTGCAGGAAGACCAAGATATTTAGCCTTTTCTTGGTGCTCGTCAGTATGCGAGTGTTGACTCATCTTAATTGCGAGAATCGTAGAAGATTTTCCCACAAACATGGCACGAGTAGACTCGCTTTGCTTTGTTATAGTTGGGGTGAGTCTTGATGTATTGCTTGTAGCTGTACTCGCTGTTGAAGCCGGCGTCACACTGACGACAATTGAACATGCTCACTCCATTGTGGATCTCTATGTGTGCCTGCATAGAGGAGGAGATGACAAGTGTCATACAATGTACATGTACATAATTACCGTATAGCCGGAAAATTAAATTTGGCGGTTTGGTGGTCTGTATTACAACCACCAATTTAAAATCCGCCAAACTTTCCTACCCCCATATTATTATACGTATGGCAATCCCGTACCAAACTGCCAAATTAAATCTGCCAATATTTATTCTTGCAATAGTGTATCATGAGTGATGGTTCAGTGTATATTGCATGCAGTATAGCTGAAGCCCGCTTTGTGGGCATGGGTGTGAATAAGGTAACCCAAGCCCCTTTTTCATTGAAGCTAGCTATATAGTTGCAGTGTGTCTTTAGGCCTCCAATTGGCAGGACCCAGGATATAATTATAATAACATTAACCACATGTATTAAGTGGATCTCGTTATGTACAGAGATCCTACAAGAACTTAGAAAAATTTCGAGAAGTGAAAGGTATAAAGCGAGATTTGAACCAGCTACATTCTGTTTGGCACACAATTACAAGAGCCCCAACCGCCACACCACCACTGTTACTGCTGCTAATCATTATTAATTTTTACCCCTTTCATATATAGACAAATCCTAGAGACTAACCCTGCTACCATTGGCAACCCATCCCCAAATCCCCCAGCCCCTCCCATCCATACCACGTATACGTATAATACATTATACATGTGTACGTGCACATGATTGCATCATAACCATACGCCAATAATCTAATTAGGATCTATGTACAATGATTTCGGTATTAAGTTAATTATTGGCAGATTTGTGTAGTACTCTTGCCAGCTTTTGGTTGCACCCTTGAGATAAGATATGGGTCTGGCCCATGCAGAGAACTGTTTGCATCCACCCTGTCTATGCATGGGATGTTGGATATGCCACTATCTGTCAGTTTTATGTATCAATCCAGCTACATGTGTGACTAAGGTTAATCACCCTGTTCCACCATTGTAGCGCTGAGTAGGGTGGCTAGGTTTGCTGAATCAACAGCATGGCAGCTTAGCCAACGACGACAGAATGTCCTGTTTATTTTGGCTATAGTATTATCCATCTATACTCTGTCACAATGTATAGGGTAGCTAGGTACTGTATTATAGCTACCAGTCTTGTTTAGAGTCATTGGATATTGTGCAGCAGTATTTCACTTTTTATTGTGCTTTGCAAGCTGTATATTCACATGTTCCCAGGCCACACCCAAAGAAAAGTGTACCATTCTGTACACTCCTCGCACTTGATTGGAAGGAAGGCCTAGGTGTACAGTAACTATAATTTGTACACTCCATCATACTTATAATAATATTATGACCTTGACTGGGTGTACAAATTAATTTTGTACATTCACTTCCAGGTTGTACAAATTTGTACAATCATGGAATAATGCAGTTTGAGAACTGCAGACTACATCAAAATAATCGTTGTGCTAGCGCTTTCCATTTATCTAGGTTGTTTCTGCTGCTTGATAGACTGTCAGACTAGTACATCTTGAAAAAAATCCTGCAGCAGGACAATAAATCTTGCATGAACAACGTTAACTTTAGCAAATATTTGCACTTATTTAACCATAATAGTGCTTTTCAGACAAGCATTGTTCTGGTGCTGTTTATTTCTCAGTTTTGTATGATAATTGGCATAAAATTCATAATTGGAACTAATCATAAACTGTTAAAAATTGATATTAAGCTCACACACTGTATGACTAATATAGTATTATTATTATTGTTTGGAACTACTGCTAAACTATATATATAGGTTCTACAATTACATAGCTATAGCAAGTTTGTTTGGTAGCTAAATAATAATTCTGAGTGGATAATACACATACGAAATAATTAAATTGTATTAAACAATGATGTTCACATTGCTTCATTAATTATTGATTGGCTTGCTTAAAACCAAATCAATTACGCCATTTAATGGTATCAGCAAACCCTCTGATATCATCTTTAGAAGTCAAGTTGAATGCACACTCCCTATTAACTTTTGAGAACGAGACATATATTTTTTCATCTCTCCTTCCAAGCTCTTCTCCAAGAAATACCGACGCTGTTTTGGCCTTAGTAAAAAGACACGCAGCCAATTTTTTGGCAGGGTGCACGAATCTGTCGTCTGCAAACTGCCCAAGTGTAGCTATTGCAAGTTGTACCGTTGGGTCCTTTGAGCCAGAGGACTGACACTCACCGATTAGGAGATAAATATATTCATCAGCTTCCTTTGCATAGAAATCAGGTGTAGCTTCGACACATATAGTTTCCTCTCCGATGCCAATCTCGTACACCACTTTGGAGCCAGCGTGAGCTGCAGTGGAAGTTCCTTCGGGGAATACCATTATGTCTGATTTTCCATCAAGGCTGAAGACCAGTTCCAAAAGTTGAACTGCACAATTGGTCAAATTACCGCCCCTCATTTTGCCGCCTAGTTGTGCAGCAGAATTTGTGATTTTTCGAAGGTGAGTTGCAAAGGATGGCTCAATAGAGGTAATATTTTTATGCACTTTGCATTGACATTCAATCGTTGGACGGTTTGCACTATCTTCACACATCAGTTGCAGTAACCTGGTTTTCTCCTCCGCAGTAATTGGTCTATTGTTGATTACGCTATCATGCTGGAAGCATGTGGCTATAAAGTTTGCCTGCTCTTCATAAAGAATACTCTTGGTTGGTACTGTCTTGAAGAGGCCAAGCATTTCTCCAACACGTTTGTGGGCTTCAGGGTCTTCAGGATCACTATTGCCTCCAGCTGCAGCATGATCACTACTCAATTTTTTTGATATGCACTTCCCTGGTCATTGACCTCGTCTGTCTAGTAGTAGGAGCAGAAGGTGGTGGCATTAGATGCAGGCCTAACATTTCTGCAACACGCTTTTGGGTTCGTTTTCTACATGCACCACTGCCTGCACGCTTACTCGTTTTTTTGACATAGCCTCCTCCAGCCATTGATCTTGTCACTCTACCAGAATGAGTCACTGTTGCCATTGCTATGCACTGTAATTAATTTTAACAGCTAGGTATTTGATTAATAGCCAACTAGTATAGATGCAATGGCACTTTTATAATGAAGCTATAATATTATATTAATCAGATTCTATTGTTGCATTATAGCAGCTCATAATACTATTTATGCTACCCCTTGAAACTGACTTCCACTTTTATGTCAATATAACATTCCATGATGTGATGTACTACGTCTTAAGTAAACATGTGATTATATATATACCCTATTTGGCAGTTATAGTAACAGGAGTACATTACCAGGAGTATGCAACACACTTGATTTTGATTTTAATTCTGATTTTCGGACTCGATATCGATTTTGATTCTCTGATTTGATTCTGATTCTCTGACTCAATTCTTATTTCGATTTTACATGTAAGTGGATTCTGATTCTCTAACGTGATTCTCATTGGGCTTTTCCATTAATAAAATAATATTATGGAAAAGCCCATTTGCTGGTTTTTAGCAAAGCAAACTATCTCATGCTTTCAATGTCATGCAATTAACGGTGAAAAACATGGGATGGCCCGGATATATTACACCACATACAATCATTACATTTCTATATTATTATGCAAGCACATTAAGCCCTACTGATCAGCAAAAAAATCACTGTATCGCAAGGCAAGCTTAAGTACCTTTTAATGATATTCAGGCCCATATACAAGGGTAGTTATGATGTCAAAATTAATCTGGAAAGAGAATCAGATGTTTATACTACTACCGTTGTGGTACACACTTGTTTTGGTCAACACTAGAAGGGTATTAAATCATGCAGTTTTGGTTGTGATGTGTGATTCATAATTATTAATAAATAGCACTATCATGGGACCGAGTGTTAGTGTCGGTGTGTACCATAATTATTATACATCATGGATGAACATCAGATTCTATAGTCTTCTGCGCATGGTATAATAAACTCATATCGTGGCATAAAACAAAGTTTAAAACATTTCAGTTTCATAAAACAATAAAAAAAAACTCTCATACATTAATATTATTAATGAAATGTGTTTTTTATGTGTGTGTGTGCTACTACAATATAGCTGGTGTTTCTTGTAACAATGACATAGCACCTGATCGATAGTTTGATACTAAGGTACGTATACTGTTATGTGATATGTGACCTCTGATAAAACCAACGTAAGTGGTGTACTAAGTGAATATAGTAATACAAAAGTCTTGCAATAAATTCAAGAAGGCTGGATGGACAGACAAACATGCACGAACACACACACACACACACACAAATAAGAGTTACAGTTCAATGGAAGCAATAGCTAGTAAATGACACAACAGGAGTCTGCAATAGAGTAGCTGCCGTCTCATTCACCACTCCCCCTCCTCCATTATTCAACAGAGACGATCCCACTGATGACCCTGACGATGACGACTCCTCGCTACCGGAATTACTACTCGTATTCATACTCGTTCCCACGGCAGTGGTAGCAGTTGCAGCAGATGTGGATACGCCCACTGAAGCAGCCACAGCCTTAAAAGCCTCCTCTCGACGATGATTGATTGGATCAGGTTGTCGTCTACGCTCGGTGTTGCCATGGCTACCTCGTTCACTAATACACTCATATCGGTGGGTGGAACATCCCCAGATTCGCTGAGGTTTTGCAGGACGACCCCAGCAGGGAGACCAAGGGATTTGGCTTTTTCTTGGTGTTCATCAGTGTGTGAGTATTGAATCATCTTGCGAGATTCGTAGAAGGTTTTGCCGCAAACATGGCACGGGTAGACTCGTTTGGCCTTGTAGTTGGGATGGGTCTTGATGTGTTGCTTGTAGCTGTACTCGCTGTTGAAGTTGGCGTCACACTGGTGGCAGTTGAACATGCTCACTCCATTGTGGATCTCTATGTGTGCCTGCACAGAGGGGAAGATGACAAGTAGCATTGGATTCATACAATGTACATATACATGTACACATAATTATTGTACAGTTGTTCCCTAAAAAGACAATAGTTATTACCAGGTCCTATAATAATTATTATTAACATCATTGTGCATCTTATTGGAGGGTTGAGGGGATTCTTACATGTACACGTTTAAACATGGTGAAACATAAAGAGGTTCTCTTTTGTACAAGTGTACATTGTTTTATGTACATGTACCTGACATGTGTAGGTAGCCAAGTTGAGTGAATGACTTGCCACAGATCTCGCACTCGTAGCGGTGCTCGAGGGCAAAGTGTCAGTGTTCCTGCTGCTCAGCCGTTGAGAACACCTTGAAGCAGTCGGTACAGCGACAGTCCTTTGTGAAGGCATGGGCTTCGTTGACGTGAACTTTGAACTCTCCAAAGAGGGCAAAGGAGAGGTCACACTCACTGCATTGGTAGGGTTTCCCCATGTGTATCTGTAGGTAAAGAAATGTAAAGGTGTACATCTATTACTTACAATACAGAGGCAAGAAAGAATACACATGAATGTACGTATGTAGTTCATGGGACAAGCATTTCACAACAGGACATAAATAAGAGCTATTGATGAATGTTAAGCACATATAAGTATTAAACAAAATTAATATCAATAGTGGATAGCAGATAAGCACTCTTAAACCATTAATTTTTATTAATGTCAAACTAGTGACAAAGCTCTTGTAGATCCATCTAGATCCATCTAACAGTTAATAGCCTAACATGGCAACGAACCAATATAACATTAATGTATATGGCAACGGCTATATGACAGTCGTTCAATCTCGATTTCTTGATCACAAGTGTACCTTAAAGTGGTGCACCAGCGCCGACTCTGAGTTGGGTGGAAAGCTCTTAGCTATCACAACCCTCAAAGGAGCACTTGAATGGCCTCTCGTTGGAATGAAGGCTCCTAATGTGATTCTCCAGCGTATCAATGCGAGTGAAGCTGCGATCGCAGAAACTGGCACTGGACTCTGGGGCGGTTGGGGTTGTGGATCTGGAGATGACGCTGTAGACGGTAGGGACGGTCGAATGATTTACTGCAGACTGTGCAGCTGTATCTGTGTATGTGGTATGAGGGATTATTATGAAAGGATGATGGAAAAAATGGTGGTGGTGGGGGGGGGGGGGGGTGGAGGGAGAGAGAAAGGTCACGCGTAGAACATAATGCTGAGCCCATAATTCATTTATATTGGTAATGGTCGCCAAAGCTTCATGCTAGCTGGTAAGAGGTCGTTGATCCTCTCAACTCACATCCATAATGTATATTATAGGATCAAAGGAGACTTGCCACAATAATCAAGTTCCAAATAGCATCAGTAGAGCAGCTTTTGATCTTAAGCAACATCGCCTATGGCACTTTGCTTTTATGTTTAGTCTACCTCTCCGCCCTCGCTTATCCCTTTCAAGGCTTAGCTATACTAGCAATGGTGTACGTGTGCTGTCTCTCCCATCTCTTGGCTGCTCTGATTCGATCATCCATTTCCCTACACTGTAAAATTTCAATTCCTGATTGATCATACGTCGTTGGGGCCAAAGGCACCTGCTGCTTGCAGCTCTCCTAGTGGGGTCTGGGGGTGAAAATTTTGAGATTTTGGGTATTACCAGATGCTTTCTGAGGCATTTTGGGGACTAAAAGTTATTCCTGTGTAATTAGACTTGTTTAGAGTCAAATTCTTTGTTGGATATATCGCTAGTTCTAGTATGTACCTACTACAATGCCATAAATATCATAAGTTCATTGTACAGTAATTATTTACCATCTGGGTTTGATACGATGTAATAATATGACAATTTTGAACTTGCACTTTTAATTACATAAGCCAGTATGAATTCCTTAATTAGCTAATTAATATAATAAAGTGATGAGCCCTTGACCACAGATACTACAAATTCATCCCACTACAATAGCTACTCAATATGATAGCTATTGCCCTTGAAATCTCCCTGATTCAGCTTGTATGGCTCCATAAAAAAGAAAATTATGTATACTTAACAGCAATATTATGTCCACACCTGTAACATATAACTATGTCAGTTTTTCCTGCTAAGATAGCTAGCTAGCTATAAAAATTAAAGAAAAGTATTAGGTATAATATATCCGGTATACACTATAATGTCATACTACTATAATGATAGTAACTACTTGTGTCTGAGCACACTGACTAACTATTAATTTTATATACATAATTCGTTTTTTGTATGGTTGTCTTTAATTTGAAACCTTTTCAATTACCCCAATCATTGTGTTGGCAAAATTGGCAACATCATCTTTGGAGGTTAAGTTGAATGCACATTCCCTGTTGACCTTTGAGAACGAGATAAAAATCTTCTTATCCCTCCTTTCAAGCTCTTCTCCGAGAAAAACTGATGCTGTTTTGATTTTCGTGAAAAGACAAGCAGCCAGAGTTTTCGCTGGATGCTTGAACCTCTTGCTTGCAAACTGGCCAAGTGTAGCTATTGCTAGCTGAACCGATGGGTCCTTGGAACCAGAGGACTCACACTCACCAATGAGAAGATAAACATACTCGCTCAAGCGCCTTGCATAGAAATCAGGTGTTGCTTCAACACATATAGTTTCCTCTTCAACGCCAATCTCGTACACCACCTTAGAACCACCATGAGCTGCAGTGGAAGTTGCTTCAGGGCAAACCATTATGTTCGTTTTCCCTCCGAAGTCGAAGATTAACTTGAGCAGCTCCACTCCACAGTTGGTCAAGTTTCCGCCTTTCATGTTGCCACCGAGTTCAGCAGCAGAGCTTATGATGCTTTGGAGTGAACTTGCAAAAGATGGCTCAAGTATTGGTAAGCTCATGTGCACCTTGCATTGACATTCAATTGCAGGATTATTTGCTCTGTCTTTCAGTAGTCTTTTCATCTCAGTGGATGTGATAGGTTTATCATCGACTATGCTGTCATGCTGCAAACTTGTTGCTACTAAGGCTGCCTGCTCCTCATCAAGGATACAGTTGGTTGGCACAGGAATGACCTTGAATAGACCTAACATTTCTCCAACACGTTGTTGGACATCAGGCCTGGATGCACCATTGCCTCTAGTCTCAGACACTTCTCTAACATAAACTCCAGGACCTGTAGTCATTGTTGTAAGCCTTTGTTTATTTTCTGATGCAGTATTGACAGCAATTATTTCTACTGGCCACTTAAGCTTATACGTGGATTGCACTGAATAACCACCATTGGACACCAACTTCAGATCTGTCATTGTTGACTGATAACTGATTTATGCATGGTAGCTAGCAATTTACCTCAATTTAAATTGCACCAGCCTACAATGCCCCATCCAATGACATTTCCGTTTCAGTGTTTAATATTCCGGTCATACTTGTTTATAGTATATTATTGACTGTACCTGTGTGGGTTATCATTCTTGCATACAGGCCTGGTATAATATTATAGCTACCCATTCTAGCCTAAATGATAGTGTGGCAAGCTAGTATATATTTTTATCCAACAGAGGCGGCACTATAGCTAGTACTGTCCCCACCGATGACCCATGGCCAGCCCCTCGCTAGCTACCATGACATAGTCATATTCCCACAGTAATGATATATTATTATTATATACATAATAATATATTATTATAGTAGTAGAATGCAAGGTATGATAACTGCAGTAACGTAAACACAAACATTTCAACTTTCAAGTCACCAAAACATCAACCACGGGACCTTGTCAACAGCTATAATAATAGACATTGTATTATTATGATGATCACGGCTATAATAGTGAGAAAGTAATAACATACACTAAATGCATGTTGCAAAATGATGAAATGATGGATGTTCAGATAAACACACATGTACACATGTGTACACTGTGATACAGAAAGAAGACTTGGCTACTGTTCAATGGAGGCAATGGTAACCGACACAACAGGAGTCTGCAACAGAGTAGCTGCTATCTCATTCACCACAGTGACTCCCCCTCCCCCTTCTCCATTATTCAACAGAGACAACCCCACTGATGACCCTGACGATGAAGATCCCTTACTACCAGAATTATTACTTGTATTCATACTCGTTCCCACGGCAGTGGTAGCAGTAGCGGCAGATGTGGACACGCCCACTGAAGCAGCCGCTGCCTTAAAAGCCTCACTCTCGACAATCGATTGGATCAGGTTATCGTCTACGCTCGGTGTCGCCATGGTACCGGATGCTTGAATTGAATTGGCTACCTCGTTTACCAATACGCTCATATCAGTGGGTGGAACATCCTCAGATTCGCTGAGATTTTGCAGGACGATCCCAGCAGGGAGACCAAGGGATTTGGCTTTTTCTTGGTGCTCATCAGTGTGCGAGTGTTGAATCATCTTTCAAGATTCGTAGAAGGTTTTGCCGCAAACATGGCATGGGTAGACTCATTTGGCCTTGTTGTAGTTGGGGTGAGTCTTGATGTGTTGCTTATAGCTATACTCGCTGTTGAAGCTGGCGTCACACTGGCGGCAGTTGAACATGCTCACTCCATTGAATTTGTGGATCTCTATGTGTGCCTGCACAGAGGGGAAGATGACAAGTAGCGTTGGATTCATACAATGTACATATACATGTACACATAATTATTGTACAATTGTTCCCTAAAATGACAATAGTTATTACCAGGTCCAATATTAATAATTATTATTAACATCATTGTGCATCTTATTGGAGGGTTGAGGGGATTCTTACATGTACACGTTTAAACATGGTGAAACATAAAGAGGTTCTCTTTTGTACAAGTGTACATTATTTTATGTACATGTACCTGTAGGTAGCCAAGTTGAGTGAATGATTTGCCACAGATCTCGCACTCGTAGCGGTGCTCGAGGGCAAAGTGTCAGTGTTCCTGCTGCTCAGCCATTGAGAACACCTTGAAGCAGTCGGTACAGCGACAGTCCTTTGTGAAGGCATGGGCTTCGTTGACGTGAACTTTGAACTCTCCAAAGAGGGCAAAGGAGAGGTCACACTCACTGCATTGGTAGGGTTTCCCCATGTGTGTCTGTAGGTAAAGAAATGTAAAGGTGTACATCTATTATTTACAATACAGAGGCAAGAAAGAATACACATGAATGTACGTATGTAGTTCATGGGACAAGCATTTCACAACAGGACATAAACAAGAGCTATTGATGAATATTAAGCACATATAAGTATTAAACAAATATCAACAGTGGATAGCAGACAAGCACTCTTAAACCATTATTAATGTCAAACTAGTGACAAAGCTAATGTAGATCCATCTAGCTAACAGTTAATAGCCTAACATGGCAACGAACCAATATAACATTAATGTAGCTATATGGCAACGGCTATATGACAGCTGTTCAATCTCTCTCGATTTCTTGATCACAAGTGTACCTTAAAGTGGTGCACCAGCGCTGAGTTAAGTGGAAAGCTCTATCACAACCCTCAAAGGAGCACCGCAGGCTTGAATGGTCTCTCGTTGGAGTGAAAGCTCTTAATGTGATTCTCCAGCGTATCGATGCGAGTGAAGCTGCGATCGCAGAACTGGCACTGGACTCTGGGGCGGTTGGGGTTGTGGATCTGGAGATGACGCTGTAGACGGTAGGGCCGGTCAAACCAGTGACTTACTGCAGACTGTGCAGTTGTATCTGTGTAGCTATGTGGTATAAGGGATTATTATGAAAGGATGATGGAAAAAATGGTGGTGGTGGGGGGGGGGGGGGGGGGGAGAGAGAGAAAGGTCACGGCTGAGCCATAATATTACACTTATATTGGTAATGGTCGCCAAAGCTTCATGCTAGCTGGTAAGAGATCGTTGATCCTCTCAACTCACTTCCATAATGTAAAACTAGGGTCAAAGGAGAATTGCCACAGTAATCAAGTTCCAAATAGCATCAGTAAAGCAGCTTTTGATCTTAAGCAACATCGCCTATGGCACTTTGTTTTTATGTTTAGTCTACCTCTCCACCCTCGCTTATCCGCTTAGCTAGCTATACTAGCAACGGTGTATGTGTGCTGTCTCTCCCATCTCTTGGCTGCTCTGATTCATCCATTTCCCTACACTGTAAAATTTCAATTCCTGATTGATCATACGCCGTTGGGGCCAAAGGTCCCTGCTGCTTGCAGCTCTCCTAGTGGGGTCCCAGGCTGAGGGCGAAAATTTTGAGATGATGATAATTATTATGACAATTTTGAATTTGCACCTCAAGTTTAATTACACAAGCCATTATGAATTCCTAAATTAGCTAATTAGTAAGTTCAGACTCAAAAAGTGGAGGGACTAGCCCCCCTGCTCTTACCCCTCTATATATAGCTAGGCTGCAGCAGTGTCATGTGATAAGCCCTTGACCACAGATACTACAAATTCATCCCACTACAATAGCTACTCAATATGATAGCTATTGCCCTTGAAATCTCCCTGATTCAGCTTGTATGGCTCCATAAAAATGTATACTCAACAGCAATATGTCCACACCTATAACATATAACTATGACAGTTTTTCCTGCTAAGATAGCTAGCTATAAAAATTATGCACAAAAGAAAAGTATTAGGTATAATATATCCGGTATACACTACAATGTCATACTACTATAATCATAGTATCTACTTGTGTCTGAGCACGCTGACTATGCATAATTCGTTTTAAAATTTGTATGGTTGTCTTTAATTTGAAACATTTTCAATTACCCCAATCATTGTGTTGGCAAAACTAGCGACATCATCTTCGGAGGTTAAGTTGAATGCACATTCCCTGTTGACCTTTGAGAACGAGACAAAAATTTTTTTATCCCTCCTTTCAAGTTCTTCTCCAAGAAAAACTGACGCTGTTTTAGATTTCGTGAAAAGACATGCAGCCAGTTTTTTAGCTGGATGCTTGAACCTCTCACTTGCAAACTGCCCAAGTGTAGCTATTGCTAGCTGAACCGATGGGTCCTTGGAACCAGAGGACTCACACTCACCAATGAGAAGATAAATATACTCGCTCAAGCGCCTTGCATAGAAATCAGGTGTTGCTTCAACACATATAGTTTCCTCTCCAATGCCAATCTCGTACACCACCTTAGAACCAGCATGAGTTGGAGTGGACGTTGCTTCTGGGCAAACCATTATGTTCTTTTTCCCCCCGAGGTTGAAGATTAGCTTGAGCAGCTCCACTCCACAGTTGGTCAAGTTTCCGCCCATCATATCTCCACCCAGCTCAGCAGCAGAACTTATGATGCTTTGGAGTGAAAGTATAAACTTAGAAGGCTCAAGTGATGGCCTGCATTGTAAGCTCATGTGCACCTTGCATTGACATTCAATTGCAGGATTATTTGCTCTGTCCTCCAGTAGCCTGATCATCTCAGCTGATGTGATGGGTTTATCATCGACTATGCTGTCATGCTGCAAACTTGTTGCTACTAAGGTTGCCTGCTCCTCATTAAGGATACTGTTGGTTGGCACAGGAATGACCTTGAATAGACCTAACATTTCTCCAACACGTTGTTGGATCTCAGGCCTGGATGCACCATTGCCTCTAGTCTCAGACACTTCTCTAACATAAACTCCAGCACCTGTAGTCATTGATGTTTTCATGGTAGAATCAATGTTTTCTGATGCGGTATCAGTAATTATTTCTACTGGCCACTTAAGTTTATACGTGGATACCACTGAATTACCACCATTGGACACCAACTCCAGATCTGTCATTGTTGACTGATAACTGATTTATGCATGCATGGTGGCAACGTACCGCAATTTAAACAGCACCGGCCTACAATGGCATATCCGTTTCGGGTGTTTGGATTCAGTGGAATGGAACGGTGGAATGGAATGGAATGAAATGCGGAAAGTGACGGAGTATTAAAGCGCATGCGCACAATTGGTTCATCATACGAGTTTGTGGTCTGTATCATTAGGATATTGTCAAAGGTGAGATTGGCTCAGGGGATTGGAGCACTCCTTTGCCCAGGGTACAAGCTAAGAGCTGGTATTTATAGCTACTTCACTCCAATTGGCAATACAGCAATTAAGTACTGAGGTGTGACAACATCATACAATTCATTGCTGTAGCACTTGTATACAAGTCCCAAGATTTTCTTTCCGGGAAAAGAAAATCTCAGGACTTGAGTGGGGATCGAACCCACACACTCACATCTCCGGTGTGATGCTCTACCAATTGAGCTACCAAGCCCTTGACAGCATCGTCCCTGCCAGGGGTGTTCCATAAGAGAAAGTTACTTTCTAACGTCATACAAGTCAGAAATCTAATAATTATAGTGTTGTTGTTTTTTTTTACCTAGTAGTAGATAGTTAATTTAACGTTTAATGATAGGTAGAGTAAACGATCAATTGCAATTGTCGGACACATCGATTATTCGGACACCAATATCGGGAGAACGGAAATAGCTACGATCATCGAAAGTATTCCCAGTATTTACATTAATTTTATTACTTTATATGGGAAGATTTTACGTAAGGTCAAAGTTCTTACGTAAAATCTTCCCATGTAATACTGATTTACCAACACAATAATACTGGGAATACTTTTAATACATGTGATATAAAATCCTGCCATGATTAGAGAAGTCACGTAAAATCTCCCCATGATTAACCCAAGGGACAAGTCATGTAGCTAAAATCTTCCCATGATATATAGAATCATGGTAATTTTCCTACCTTTACGTAAAGATCTAAATGACCGTAGCCAGGCCATGAGGAGATAAGCCTCCATGCAGTCATCTTCATGCTCAGGAAAGTTGAGTCTACCAGTGATGTTAATCGTGGATCTGAGCTTGTACAGCACTCAGTTTTATGCCTTGCGTACACTGTACAAGCCCTCAGATCGATGGGCGTATGCGCATGCGCATGACGACCATTACCTTACGCGTTCAAAATTTAACTCTCTCGCTCCTCACTGAAATGACAAACAACTCATGCAACTTGAATTTTATTGCCACTTTCCTGTAATCTGATTGGTCAATAGGAGGTAACTAAGTAGCTTAGTTACTTGTAAGTTACTTGTAAATATTGACCAATAGGATCCATGGTATTATGAGAGCTCCAAGGCAAAATTTAATAGCTGTACTACTATAGCAACAATTGTAAAACTTAAAATAACTTAGTTCACCTCGGACAATGGGATCCACAGTATTTTGCATCCCTCTGTCCCCTTAGTAACATCCTCGCTACGCTCGGGTGTCACAGCTAAATACTGTTAGATCCCTTGGCCTCAGTGTCTGAAAGGCAAAAAGGTATGAGATTCTAGATCCCTAGCCTAGAGAAGGGTTGATTAACAGTGCTGATTGCTAGGTGTACACACACATTATGAAAGGTTGCAATATAATATCCTATAATTACATAATAAGGTAATATGCCACTTCCTTTTAATTACTGTGTGCAGTGATTCAATGATCCCTCCCACGTAGCTACCCTGGGTAACTCCTTTTGATTGGACTGCCTCATAAGCAAAGGGGAGGATGGCTGTGGGTGACTCTCTCACCCATAAACCACATTAAACAAACTACCTTTTGTTTGCAGGTACTAAACTTAGTGAAATTAGCGATTTTCCCAAATTTCACTAAAAATTTTAATTGTACACATGAATATTAAAATTTCAATATTTTCGAATAAAATCAATAACTAAAATGAGTACCTGCTAAACGCACTTTTCCAAAATCCACTAAAATTTGTACCCTCAATACTAGTATAATTATGAACTCAAGTATGGCAAGTCATGAAGCATGTATAATACATATTCCAAATAAAAGATAATATTCTATGTAAGTGAAAATTATGATAGAACCGATCAATTTTATTCCTTGTACATATAGTATACACGTTCATGTGGAGTAATCATTAATTAGCCCTAGACATCAATTAAGGGTTAGTACTGAATGAGGAAATTGATGCATGCAGTTAAGTTGTAAGCAACAGGTAGTCTCATTATTGAAAGAAAACAACATGTCGACATACATCAATCTCAGGGTGCTCTTCCCACAGTTGTGCTATCCAAATACGCTAGTACAGATTTCCTTTGAATCCAACACTTCATTTGTCTTTATCTATAATTTTCCATATTTTGAGCGAAGCATTGTAATTAGTCATGGTCCTGCTTGCTTTCTAAAAATTTGGTGATATTAATTTTATTGATCCAGCTGGCCTAATCCCCTCACCTACCTTGCAAGTTTCGACAAAATTGAGGTCAGGCTGTTGACTTGGACCTATATGTGGCCATCCACGAGAAAACCATGCATAATAATATTTATAATTATTATTGTGCTAGAAGATATAGGCTAAAAATGATGACAATTATCGACTTTCACTTTTTTATATAGATCGATAGAGGAATCATTCCTCTACACAACAATCTGATTCATAGCTTCTAGAGCACTATACTTACCGAGTAATGGCTCGAAGAACTTAGGCAAGTAGCTACATAGAGAGCCTACATGACATTGTGTTTCTTCTAAAAATTCGGTGTAAAACTAACTGATATTGCTTGGCAATTAATATTCAATGTTCCATCAGCATGCACATTCTATTCCCACTTATAACATAATGCGTATGATGATCTTTGCTGAAAATAATAGAGACCATATTTAATCATTTGGTAATTAAAAGGATGTTGAATAATTAGAAGGGCCAAATTTTTAGAGGAAGTACGGTATTTGCTAAAAATTCCATTGAAGCTAGCTATATTATTGTTTCATATACAAAATTTGCTTAGCCAGCCATATAATATTATTATGTTATATAATGATCCACTGCATATAAGCTGTTAAAACCCCTATTGCACACCAAAATTAATAATTAACTACTCATATTAATTTTATGACATTTGCACCTGTACATGTATCTAGATTTTTATCTTCTTGATGTGTATACATGCATGCATGCACACTGTAATTATAAAAAAAGAAGCATTTCCTCTTTTAGGAAAGCTATAAATAATTCTGTGTCAGATAAATTTAATGCATAGGGTAGGGTAGTACAGTAGAGGGCAGAATTTCATGCATATCAGGAAAATTAATGCTATACACAGACATGACAAATAAAATTAATGTCATAATAATATAATAAAATTAATTTGTATGCAATGCATGCATGCACACATACATACACACAACTTCAACATCATAATGGAGGCAATAAAAATAGTTTGCACCAGTGTAGCCACTGTCTCACTAACCATTCTCCCTTATTTTGTTAGTAGTGTATACACAAACATTTCAATTTCTCAAAATCATCAAAATATTGACCATGGGAAGGTACTAGTATACATAGGGCTCAAATAAAACCATTGTCAGCACTGACTCAGCAGGTACATTTTGATGGTCACAGCTATAACTATAATAGTAATGAGAAAAATATTATAACAGCACAAAAATTAAAAATACACTAAAATTAATGCATGTTGCAGAAAGGAAGATAATGATGTGGTTATGATAAGTAATACTATTATTATACTGTACAATCCTCAAGGAAAGAAGGATGTTTAGATAAACACACACACACACACACACACGTACACTGCGACTCAGAGAGAAGACTTGGCTACTGTTCAATGGAGGCAATGGTAACCGACACAACAGGAGTCTGCAACAGAGTAGCTGCCGTCTCATTCACCACTCTCCCTCCCCCTCCTCCACTATTCAACAAAGACGACCCCACTGATGAAGATGACCCTGATGATGATGACCCCTCGCTACCTGAATTACTACTCATATTCATACTCGTTCCCACAGCAGTGGTAGCAGTTGCGGCAGATGTGGACACGCCCACTGAAGCAGCCGCAGCCTTAAAAGCCTCACTCTCGACAATCGATTGGATCAGGTTATCGTCTACGCTCGGTGTCGCCGTGGTACCGGACGCTTGAATTGAATTGGCTACCTCGTTCACTAATACGCTCATATCAGTGGGAGGAACATCCTCAGATTCACTGAGATTTTGTAGGACGACCCCTGCAGGGAGACCGAGGGATTTTGCCTTTTCTTGGTGCTCGTCGGTGTGCGAGTGTTGAATCATCTTGCGAGATTCGTAGAAGGTTTTGCCGCAAACATGGCACGGGTAGACTCGTTTGGCCTTGTTGTAGTTGGGGTGGGTCTTGATGTGTTGCTTGTAGCTGTACTCGCTGTTGAAGCCAGCGTCACACTGGCGACAATTGAACATGCTCACTCCATTGTGGATCTCTATGTGGGCCTGTGAGATGACAAGTAGCATTGGATTCATATAATATACATGTAGACATAATTATTATTGTACAATTCCCTAAAAGACTATAATGATTACCTATAATTATATTATGAACATCATTGTGTATCTTATTGGTTTTATTTACAGGGTTGAGGAGATGCTTACATAGTGAAATATCAAGAGGTTTCCTACATGACATTGTACAACGTACAACCATGTATTTCTAGTATTCTACAGCATTGTACCTGTAGGTAGCCAAGTCGAGCGAATGACTTGCCACAGATCTCACACTCATAGCGGTGCTCGAGGGCAAAGTGCTGTTCCTGCTGCTCGGCCGTCGAGAACACCTTGAAGCAGTCGGTACACCGACGATCCTTCGTGAAGGCATGGGCCTCGTTGACGTGACCTTTGAACTCTCCGAAGAGGGCAAAGGAGAGGTCGCACTCACCGCACTGGTAAGGTTTTCCCCCCATGTGAGTCTGTGGGTAAATATAAAGTGAATACTATAATATAAATTCTTATGCACCAATTACATGTATGCAGTTCACAATGTTCTTCCCCCAAGCCTTGATAGGCCTTCTACCAGCATAAGGCAGTCGGTAGTTAGATAACACTGGGACATAAACAATATTGACTATATATGACAGGATAGGATATGAGAAAAGGACCACTTCGCACATTTCCCGATTTTTCATTTTAAAATGCTTATATCTCTGGAACCATAGCAGCTATGAACTTCAAGCCTGGCATGAATATTCTTCCATCATCCCGCCTACAAACCAAGTGGGAAGCCTGGGGCTCTTGAGGCCTTGAAATGGTGAAAGCTTAAAAAATGGCAAAAAATCTCATTTTGCGTGAAGTGGTCCTTTTTTCATATCCTACCACATACGTATATGATAGCCATTCAATCTTTCTATATTCTCTTCTGATCACAAGTGTACCTTAAGGTGGTGCACAAGCGCTGAGTTGAGTGGAAAGCTCTTCTCACAACCCTCAAAGGAGCACTTGAATGGCCTCTCATTGGAGTGAAGGCTCTTAATGTGATTCTCCAGCGTATCGATGCGAGTGAAGCTACGGTCGCAGAACTGACACTGGACCCTGGGGCGGTTGGGGTTGTGAATCTGGAGATGACGCTGTAGACGGTACGGCCGGTCAAATGTCTTACTGCAGACTGTGCAGTTGTATCTGTATGTGTGTGTACATGCACATGTAGGTGTGTTTGGGGGGGATAGAATAACAAAGTGTAAGGGAAGAGAGAGAGGGGGAGAGAGAGAGAGAGAGAGAGAGAGAGAGAGAGAGAGAGAGAGAGAGAGAGAGAGAGGGAGAGAGAGTGTGTACAACATAACATGCAAATTCACTCATGTTGGTAATGGTCGCCAAAACGGCTACAATCAACAGCTGGTAAGAGGTCGTCAACCACACAAGTACAACTTTAAACAACTCACTTTCCAGGCAGTTTTCCGGGTGTAGATGTCCCTTTATCATCTGGTGTAGCTGCTGAGAGTGCCTGAGGGTCACCATCAGCATTAAGCTCTCCTTCCTCTTCATCATCATCATCATCATCATCACTGCTTGGTTCCGAGTGAGGGGCCTCCAACCGACCATCACTGCTAAGGAGAACTGGTACAGAGAGAAAGGGGATAGTGAACACATGGAAATATGGAAATTCAAATAGTCAAAGATAGAAGAGGGGCTAGGAAGGGAAGGAAAGGAGGGAGGAAGAAAGAGAAGAGAGAGAGAGAGGGTGGGGGAGGGAGGGAGGGAGGGAGAGAGAGAGAGAGATAGAAAAAGAGAGAGAGAGAGGGTGGGGGAGGGAGGGAGGGAGGGAGAGAGAGAGAGAGATAGAAAAAGAGAGAAAGAGAGAGATGATGGGAGGAAAAAAATAAAAAGAGAAGCTTAGAATTTAAGCATAGTACCTCCATTTTCATTTGCTCCCTCTCCTTCTCCAGTCAGCATGCTAGCAGCAGCTACCTCGCTCAAATCCCCGCCGCTGACCTCTGACCCTATGGTCACATGGAGACTCGAACTAGCCGAAATGTTCCCCTCTTGCTGTTGCCTTCCTCCTCCCTTACTGCCAGTCAGTGAGACGTCTCCTTTCATGCTGAGGCTAGTGGCGTCAGTGGTCAGAGCTGGGGCCATGTCTATATACTGCATAAGGTTGTCCTGGTCGATACCTGGGGAAGGGGGTTAATAAATTAATCATAATGGAGGTACATGTACATACATGTATACCGTATAGCCAGAAATTTGGCGGGGAATTAAATTTGGCAGTTTGGCGGTCTATGTTATAACCGCCAAAATTAAAAATCCACCAAAATTTCCTACTTGCATATATACGTATGGCGATCCTGTACCGAACCGCCAAATTTAAATCCACTAATATTCTTGCAGTAGCGATTTTGGGCTCAACCGCCAAATTTAATTCCCGCCAATATTTCCGGCTAGATACGGTATTATTATTGTATTGCTTCAAATGTTTGTGGGTTGGAGTACGGCCACAAAAAAAATTCTCCCACAAAAAAGATGCTCAAGTTCAAACAGAATACACATGCATGTATTTACAAACAACATAGATGTAACTATAAATATCTTTGTTACTAAAAATACCTGGATGGTTCTCCCTCAAGTGGCGAAACAGACACCTCCGATAGCGGAAACTAGTGTTGCAGATCTTACACCTCATGGGGACCAAATTTCGGCCGCTTCCGATCCCCCCTGATCCTCCTCCTCCTCCTCCCCCTGGCCCCTGCTTCCCCCCACTGCCACTGCCCCCTCCCAATTTCGTCATTTTCGGCGTCGAAGTAAGGAGCAATTTCTGCGAACTATTCGCAGCTTTCAGGGGAACTGAAGACAAGGAGGTTGCCTGTGGCGACGAAGTAGCTGCTACCATGCTCGTTGCTACGCTGGAGCGACAGGTTCGACAGAGGTGAGTGTTCGTGGCGGAGTATGGGGCGGCGAATTTACGGCTGCACGATACACAGGTGGACACTGTGACTCCGCCCCCCGGCTTCCTGCAAGGAAAAAGTGGGAATTAATAGACTAATATTCTAAATTACATAGCTATACAATGATATATCACACTCGTACTGTGTATGTACATTATCTCTAATGCTTTAAGTCAAAAGCATTTTTGTGTCCAATTTTGAAATTTCTACAATGACATTTCCCGCTGTACAATATTTCCACAAAGCCTTTGCATAAAAATACTACGTATTATGATGCATGCTTACATTGCACAGTCCACTAACCCATAGAAAGCAGTAACTACTGTACATGTATGTACACATGGTATTATATACACAATATAACTTGAAAGCTTACATTTTCTTAGTGGGTGGTTGCCCCTCATCCTCCTCCACTCCACCCGCCTCACCCCCTCCCCCTCCCCCGGCTGCCGCTGCTGTCGTGAAGTCCAACTCCTGTGCTCCCAGCCCCTCCATCACACTGTCATGGACGCCATCGATCACCGCCACAGCCGTAGCTACTGCCGCTGCTGAGCTGTTGATACCAGCGGCACCAAGTATGGGCATGAGGGAGCCTAGGCCACTCCCACCGGCCACGCCCCCTCCTGAGGAGGAGGAGGGGTTGGTAGCCGAGCCTGCAGTACTGCCACTGGGGAGGCCAATTAGACCTCCTCCATTGCCATAGTCCTACGTGTACACATAATAATATGTATGCATAAAGCGAGAATTTTCAGTAATATTATTGAAAGCATACATTATTAGTTTCTCGTCCACGCGTTTATATATTTCTATGCGGGCGGGCGGTCATTATTCATTATTCACTATTATGGCATTGAGGGTGTGGTTTCCTAGAACCGCCCAAATAATTAGCAAAAAAGAGGTGTGGCTGGTGTTTCAAGGCAATAATGAAGGCAGATGCGGTAGCTAGAAACAGACGCGGGAGGTGACGAGAAACTAACATTCAAGTTTGTGTGGCCTAAAGTTTATTCTTGAGATGGAATTTAATGAAAAACCTAGACGACATCCCTCATCCCTCATGAAAAGTATTCACTGCACCTACTGTATGCCACCATTATTGATCTCGGACACATTGACAAACTGCACATGCTCTGTATACACGTATATTGGGGCGCGTGGGTTGAGCCAGTTGATTCTTGAAATGGAATTTAATGCAGGGACAGGGGAAATAACCTTACACCTACAGTACATGTACATGTACACGTGTACTACTAGACGTGTACATAGCTACTGAAGGAGCCTAATATTATTTCGAAAATTAGAGGTAACAAAAGCGCAAATGAAGAGAAATTCTTCCCAGGAGAAAAAGGTATGCTCTGAATTTTAACTACAATATAAATCGGTAGATATGCCCAAGAAGTCTATTCTTTGATAACTTTATCTCCCAAATCATACTATAGGATACGATAGATGACGTTATTATTATTATTCCCAGTGATTTCTTGATACTTCTTAAAAACAACTCTATCCCCAAATCCACGTTACATGCACACGTATATACATGTACCTGTAAACTTTGCAGGCCAATCTCGGTGAGGTATATGTGTTGAAGCAGTGTAGCCGTATCATTGCGAGCGGCATGGATCTGCTCCAGAGCGTTCTTTATCACATCGCTGGAACGATGGGTGGAGAGAATGCGAATCACATCGAGGTAGGACTGCACTCGATGTAAGTTAGTCAGCACAGTGTTGGCCTTGTCCAAAGCCTCCTTGATGGAGACGGATACCTGATCTTTGAGACGCTCTTGAAGCGGTTCTTGGGATTCAGAAGTGGACATTGTCGGCGACTCTTTCACGTATAATAAATACTTTCAAATTGTTCTTTTTTTTTTACAAGGGTCCTTATTGGAAATTGAATGTCCAAGGTTGATATTTATTTTAGTTTCAAGATACGATCCGATGCACAATAAGATTGTGATAACCAAACCTGAATGTGCAAATACAAAATGGAAAGGAAAGTAGATGCATAGTGAGTTTAGAGCTGATCACGTATGCAAGTGTCGAACTGTTCAAGCACGCGGCGAATCAAAAAGAATAGTTCCGGGGAGTGAAGATCTACCGTTTTCGAGAACGCTCACGTTCACTTGAAACACCCGTACCCGCGCGAAACAGATAGTTCTTCACATCCCATATCCTAGATCCAGAGGGGCGCCGGGCTGTGTGCGTACGTGCGTATGAAGCCCCGCTGGATACACACAAACGGACCCCTTGAAAATGGCGGGCAGAAAAAGGGGTCTACGGGGGCCCACAAATTAGCTTGACTCCAACGCGCAAAAAGAAGGTTAGCTTCAAAAAAAGACGAAACAATGAGGAATTTTAATTATAAAAACTCACACAAATGCTCTTGACTCCTCTCAGCAAACGGTTGAAATTGTTTCTTCCCCCTCCGCCATCTTGAAAATTTGGAAAGAGAGATCTACCACCCCCCGCCCAGATACCGTAAATATTCCACAGCGCAACCTGGGCCCCGCCCATTGAAATTTTTGAATGACCCCACGCACACGTGGCCAGATCCAATGCCCGCGCCGCGCAATGAAGTTGACGGACGAGGTGTTTCGCTCTTTTCGAGTAGCGAAAGTGTTTCGGGAGAACACTGATCGCGTCAACTGTATAGACTTCTCGGCCAATGGCGAGCATATGATATGCAGCAGCAACGATGACTCGATAGTCATCTACTGCTGCCAGGAGGGAAGGTGCGCTTTAAATGGAATATCCCATTATGTTTTCCCCCCTTCTTGGGGACTGCAGATATACATTACCCATTTAATATTGTAGACCAAAAAGAACCCTGTACAGTAAAAAGTATGGCTGTGACTTGCTCCAGTACACACATGCTTCCAATACTATCGTCTACTCTTCAAATAAAGTTGATGGTACGTTGACATGAAATTGAGATCAGTTGTGAAATCTAAGGGTATTAATATGATTTTCATTTATATTCCGAGTAGTATAATAATATTATATTATTTTGGAGGGGGGACTTAAAAAGTGGAGATGTTTTTTTTATTTCTTACAGACACTATCAGATACCTCTCTCTTCACGATAATAAATTTCTTCGATACTTCCCAGGACATACCAAGAGGTAAGCTATAGCCATGCAAATGTGTGCTTGCACGAATAGCACAAGGTATTATGCAATATTTCTTATATCCCATACTATATAATTATGCACCTTCTTGAAATCCATTACAGGGTTGTCAATCTAATGATGTCTCCAATAAACGACACCTTTCTCTCTGGTTCTCTTGATCGCACCATTCGCCTGTGGGACCTTCGCTCCCCCAACTGCCAAGGTCTGATGCACCTGAATGGCCCCCCAGTGGCTAGCTTCGACCCAGAGGGACTCATCTTTGCGGCCGGGATAGACTCACGGCAGTTGAAGTTGTACGACTTGAGAACGTTTGATAAGGTGCATACTGATCAGTTATGTAGTACATGCTAAAAAAAGTAACTTTAGTACATAAATGTGCATGAAAAATTGTGCAAATTGGTCAAAATGGGCCTCTCGAAAAATTTCGCATTTCCTGTAACATTAATTTTTGTGTTTACTATTTCATGCATTGCAATGTACACATGTATGGCATGTACGATAAAAATGTTACGCAATACAAATTTATACCATGGACATGTTCATCACTGAAATCTTACATGACATTGTAGTACGGTATTAAATTTTGATGTCATTACTTTTGCTTGTAGGGCCCCTTTGCCACGTTCCATGTACGTCAGGACTACGCTGGGTGCGAGTGGACAGGGTTAAAGTTCAGCAGTGATGGGAAGAGGATTCTCATCTCCACGAATATTGGTCAGCTGAAACTGGTCGACGCATTTCAGGGACACGAGCTCAACACACTCTCTGTATGTTCATTATATACACTGTAGCTATTGTAGTGATTGATAAATTTAGTAGGTTTATCTTCTATTTCCGATCCCGAACCTAAGTGGGTGAGTGGATTTCCATTTCCTACACTCTCTTCAAGGATTACTGTTAAAATTAATTTTAATAACTGTCATAATAATTATTATTGCAGGGTCATCTCAATACTGGTCATCTTGTTCTTGAAGCAAGTTTTACACCCGACTCCAAGTACATCCTTTCAGGTATACAGTGCCAGGGATTACAAATTTCAGCTGTTTGATAAATTTGACAGACAATAGTACAATATTGTGTCATGTATACTGTGGATTTCGAGTCTGCTGGTTTTTAGTCCATTTTGAGCTTTTTAGACAATTCCCCACATTTAGTTAGCCCACTTTGCTTCTGAGCCCTTCATTAATTTTTGTATAATGTTGAAATGTAGGACCAACCTCATAGCATGTTAACTGCATGGATTTTTGTAAGATTAATTTTCGTAGCTGCCCTACAAATGATTGTGTAGTTGGGAAGTGAAGCCTATGGCTGTGTATGCCTACATGACATTTTAGTACTACTAACTCTGCTTTACCTAATAAGGGTTTTGTTTAATGTGTCATGTGATCGTCCATCGTTATTTTGTGCATGACGTAGGATCGCAGGATGGGACGGTGCACGTGTGGTCGGCGGACACGGGGGAGAGGATCACAGTGCTGGACGGGGGACACCCTGGCCCCACCCACTGCGTACAGTTCAACCCAAAGTTCATGATGATGGCTTCAGCGTGTACTAGTATGGTGAGTGGGAGGGGGGTGAGGGGGAGGGAGGGAGGAGGATGTTTGATGTGCTGATAGGATAATAATTCAGGGTTCTCCCCAGAATTATCTTGAGGGTGTATTGGGGGGGGGGGGGGGAGTGACCAATTTCAGAATTGCTCACTAGAGGACACTATTGTTAATTCATCTATTATTATGCTCATGTGCAGGGATTTTGGCTTCCCAGTGTTGAAGAATGGACTGTACCAGACGCTAGCAACAGCCATCCGTAGACTAGACATCATCGCTTCTCCCCTTTCAAGTTTTCTTTATCATTGGAACATTTTCTTGGGTTAAAGTATCTGATCTATAACATTTTTTTATTGCTCTATTGATCTTGTATATATTCTTTTTTTTCTTTTCCTATTCAAATGCTCCACAGTAGTGAAAATCGTTTATCATCATTGAGGAATGATGGAAGCGGCGTAGCAGTCCTTTTCGAACTGCGCATGCGCTAATGAATTGAACACGCCCCTTACAGATAGTAGTAGTTTCCAGGAACCAATGGCACTGTCGCGCAGCAAAGATCCACTAGGCCCGATTTATCGATGGCTCAATCACGTCGATGAGCAGGTACCGCCCGACGCTGGTGTGGAAACACTGAAACTCGCCTTGTATCCCTTCATCAAGACGAAGTATGCAGAGGCTCAGGCGCTACAAAAACCGAGCGAGGTTTACCATTTTCTAGAAAAATACTTCAATCATAGCAAGCAGAAAGCTCTACAGTGGTTCGTTCACGCGCTGTGCTGTCTTAAATCGTCTCGAAGTCGTGGCACGTATCTCGTCAGTGGTTCTTGCCAGAAACGGTACGAGATTACACTTCCGGGACCTCCTAAGGCTGACGATATCGATGTTGAACTAAGATTCTACGAATGTTTGGCCAAAATTTGCGACAAAGCACAAGGTACAGAGCTGGAGGGGAAGCTAAAGGAAGAATTCTCCAAGAAAGGCATCCTGGACACCAACCCTCAGCATCTCTCTCATCTTCCGCAAATGTTTTTTCGACTCATTCAAAGAGAAAGACTTGGCCCAAATAAAACCAAGAGATTGGCCAAAATGCTTGAGAAACACTGTCGAAGTGATGACGATACTACTCTGCATGTGACTAGGTGGTGCCAGTTTTATTTAAACGAGTATCTGAAATCAGCCGGAATGCCACAGATACTTTCAATGCAAGGAGTCACTAGAGGTCAGTGGTCACTGGTGATAATTATGACCTAATTAGCATTAAGGCTGATTAGGCCATCTATTTCCTCCATGACATTGGCTACAAGCCAGTAACTCTTAGGCTGACACACACATGCCTGGATACATATAAGCTTAGCTATCTACGAGGTATTCCTTCTAAACATTCGTCATGAAAATAGTAATTTTACCTTTACCGAATCTTTAGAAGTTCATATGGGTTTACCACTTACAGTGCTTAATACTCTTTTGTGCTGATTGTTGGATCCAAAATACCTTTTTTTTCTGCAGATCAACTTGGCCCTGAAACATTGGACCCAGAATTTGTGAATCCTACTGGTAATAATGATAATATAGTGCAACCTTGATTATCCAGACCCTTTGTCCATGGGCTGATTGCTGCCATACCGGATAAGTGAAATGTCCGGATAACTGAAGTGCCTACATTTCTGAATCTGAGATCGTGTACGTACGTGAGTAGAGCGGGTGTATACGTGTGTCCCACCCAGGCCACCATAGTACCAGGTAGTTTTACAGCAGCAGTCTGGGTTTACATTACATCCACTTAAAGTGCAAAATCCAGATAATTGAGGTTCTGGATAAACGAGGTTGCACTGCTGTCTTTATTAAATAAGAATAATTATGATTTACCATTTATTTTTTAGCTACAGAATCATCAGATCAGGGTATGAGTCCAATGCATCGTCCCTTGAAATTGCGTGCAGAGTATCAAGTTGGTCCCACTCATGATCAGTATGCTTGTGGTTCTTCCAAGCATATGAGAGATCCAGAAGTTGATGAGAAAATAGCTACTCTAGGTATTGGAAGTCATAATACTTGATAATGTGCATGATTATTATGATAATGCTTCCAATAGACCAAAGCCATGACAAAGAGGGATCTAAGTTTACTGAATCTGATGATCTTGAAGGTATAGTATTTAATACAATGTGTAGCTATTATTGCCGAGGGGCTTGGCACAAGGCACTAAGTCATGCATAACTCTCACTCGTTTTCTCTGTGTAGCTATAATATGCATAATTATGAATGTAATAAAATTATTATTATTGGAATGATATCTTGACCGCGGATGCCTAGCTGAATAACCATGAATGTGATTATATAGTAAAGCATCGTTACAGCAGCATAATATGTAATATGATCTATTGCCTATGAATAATGCTGCTCTTCAATCTTGGGGGATCACCTTGGACCAATGTGGCATGTACATGTAGATAAAGCATGTGCAGTCAGTGCCAGCCACATGTAGAACCACAAAGGCATGTGATAGATCATGCGCTGTGTCGTGGTCAATGAAACATAAATGGTTAGCCAAGAGTAATAATTCATAAAAAAATGTCACCAATTCACCTCATGGAAGTCACATACTGATGCAGTTAGTGCTCTTCATTCTACCATGAGTGCCAGGTAGAAATTCTGTTTGGGTGGGAGGTTCAGTTATGCATGAAATAATACGTGCTTATCTGGTAAAGGTCGTCAATCGCTCCATCAACGTGAGAATTTGTAAAAATTAACGCTAATTTACATTAAATTGGTATTAGATTTTAGATTAAGTACAGCAAGCAAGTGTAGTGTACATTAATGATTATCAGATTCTACAATGATTCTATGCAGATCATACTGGACTTGACAATGCACAGAAGAAAATCCAAACATCTAGACGATTAAGTCAGTACTAGTAATATTACACAGAGACAACGCATTATTCTCATTATGTTGATGCACAATACAGGGCAACTGTGTTTCTGTGCACTTGTGGGTGTGGTTCTTGGTGTGATTGTGGTCTCCAATGCACCTCTTGGTGGTTTCGTGTGGAGAAATCTCTTCATTAGACCAAAGTTTGATACTTTCATCAGTGAAGACGCTATGGTTATTATCGGTGAGCTAAACAATTACTATCATCAGGAAGTTCAATTTCTCTCTCTGGTTAACGATTCTCAGCTTGTTGACGACCTAATAGAAATCTATGCCTTTAATTCTACATGTGATTCCTTACCAAAAACTGCTAAGGTGACATCTTATAAGGGATCAAACGAGAATCGTAACTTTAACCGGCTGTATTTGCTCCCGGGATCCACACTGAGCTACACAGTTACTCCTAACAGAGAAATAAACGACTCCAATGGCATGAAGGGGTTCATTTACGTAACATTTGGCCCTGAAATACATTCATTTAACCTCAGTACTTGTAATAATTCTGATTGTACCATTGAGAAACGCGAACCATTTGCAAGTCAAGAGAATAGTCGGAGCATTAAATTTTACGAAGTAAAAAAGCGAGGGTATTACAATTTGCATATCATTGTGCCTCAAGGTCAAGTGCACAGTTATTCCCTTCGATTGACAGTTAATGCATCAGTACTGGATACCAACATTACTTCCGAGCAGGCAGTCCACAAAATAAATCAAATCATTCCTCTGAAATTCAGAATTATCGGAAAAACATGCTTGGTTGCCCGGTACACTAACACTGATAACTCTTCACTCCCGTATAATATTATCCGTTTGGAGGCTCGAGTGATCAAGTTGCAGATTCGTATGGTTCTAGTAACCACCGCAGTTCCTTCGGCAGTAGTCATCCTGACAATTCTCATCTGTGTAATAGTTATTGGCTATTGCTGCCTTAGAAGTAAAGCCCAAGAATACATTACTATTGTCAATGAGAAAGCACTGTCTGAGTACATGCATGCCACTATACAATAGCTACTAACTAGCCTATAATATGATTATGGAATAATCATCATGATAGTAGTAATAATAATATTATTATGTATGTATGTATAGCTATAATAATAATTATTATCGTTATGTGACATTAATTTTAGTCTAAATAGCATGTGGAAATTTTCAGGAGAAACACTGTTTTGCCACTTTCGCCACCTACTACTCTCAAAACAAAAATTGTATCTCACTAATAATATTATTTGTCCTGCCATGGCCTCCATAATGATTGCATAGAGGATAATATGGTTTCTGTAAATTATACAAAAGTTGGCGAAACTTTGTCCAGCAAAAGTTTTCACAATATCATGCATAGATATGGTATGTTAGCAAGCAAGTTAAAAGGACTTAATTTCATAACAATTATTATTGCCAAAACTCAGGGGTGTAATAATTACTATAATTATTATTAACTTTCTAATCAGGTTTAGGAAAAGAGTCAGGGTTACTAATAGTATGCACAGTTATAATTTTAACAGAAAGAGTGTATAGAATTAATTATTGATAGTGTGAACATCAAGGTTGTCGTAGTCATCATAGTCATAGTTGGGTTCATCTCGAGCATTAGCATAGTACTCTTCAGCATAGCGATAGATGTTGTCAGGTTCATCTCTCACTCTATACTGGTACTGCCGAGCAACACATGTGTAAGCCACTATCCCAATAAGGGCTATGATGGCATTGATAAGATAGTAGACAAAACCACAACTGGGAAAACTATGCACAATATTTTTCCATCCAATGGCAAAAGGTAGATATGTTATTACAACACCAAGCAGCTGAAAGACTCCTTTGATGGCAAAGAAAGTTCCGATTACAAGTCCTTTCATTGCGTGAGGGCTCTGAGAACATATGAACTCATACACAGCTATGTAGAGAAGCATGTAGCCAACTGCATTTAGAGAATACTGAATTACAAGCCAGTAAGAGTTGATATCAAGTGACACCTGGACATGCCTAAAATAGTAGTCAAAATAATATGGGTATGACTCATCATGAAGAAAACATGTAGTGACATTGGCATGTACTATGTGTCCATAAGCATCCATTACAGAGGTGCATAAGATGGAGAGCAGAATGAAGATCATTCCAAGTCCAATTCTCTTCAGCATTCCTGGGATGTAATTGTGAATGAAAGGTCGAAGGAGGCAAAGATATATGGGGATGAGAAATGTTATCAATAACGGAGTCAAGGTGTCAACTTGAAAACCTCGTTCATTAATTTCACCCGCTAAATATTTGAGAAATTTTTCATCCAGGTGACTTTCAAATCTTCCAAGTATTCCTTCTATTGAAAAATCTACCATCATAATTGGTGCTAGAGTTAGTAATACACGTAAGATTCCCAAGAAAGCTTTGACATCCTCCACCTGTTCGGTTGTGAATGGTCCTCCATATTTCTCCTTGCCCAAGTCAAGCCGGGAGGGAAGCTCATCCTCACAGTAGGTGAAGGCACTGCGACGAATTGGATTAGTGTGATCTTTAGCAAATTTAAACACTCTATAAACCAGCTTGTAGGGATTTTTAGATCCTGTATCTGTCAAAAACCATTGACGCTTGTATCGTTGGATGCAAAGGGTTATTCCCAGAAACAGTAATGGTAGCAACATAAAGCCCACACTGTAGAGAAGGAATGCACTCCCAATAATGCTAAATCCTATTTCCAACGGCAGTAATCCAGCATAGCTTGTCCAGACATACCAATGAATGTATAAGACGGAGTCTTCCATAGGAGCATCGTGGAGCTGGTCTATACCATACTGTATCACATTAGCACTGAAGCAAACAAGACCACAGAGTATGAGTAGAAATGCAATTAAAGTAGGTACTCCAAACACTACACCGACAATAACAGTAATGGAGAGTTGAATAGAATTATTAGGATAGTCATCTTGAGATTTCATAAACACCACTATAGCAGGAATCATGATATTAGCAACTGCCACTCCAGCAAATACTACCATTGCCACTAGGCTTCCCCAGAGAATACGCACACTATAGACAACAGTTTTGTGCCTTCCCCATCGTATGTCTGCCAGACACCCAGCCAGAGGGTAAAAGAGGAAAAGGAAGGCCACCATAGAATACGCGATGATACTTAATATGCTAAAATTATTGGTATCATCATTTTCAAATAATACAGCTATTATTTTAAAAAAGTTAGGAACATTGACAAGGAAACTTTTAAAACCAGCAACAAGAATCAAGTTCCATATCAAAATGAGTAGAGCAGCTTTTGATGAAACACAGCACCTTTGACGTCTGCAGTGAAAATTGGATTGCAGTTTTGCATATGTTCTTCGTCCTTCATTTCGTAAGAGTGGTGTGCTAGTAGATATGTTCTCTTCAGTATTTGCCAAGCTCTTACGTTTGAGTTTGTATCGCTGTGAATCTTCAATAGTTGCCATAGAAAGTAGATAATATAGTCTGCAGCTTGATTGCGGCAAAAACCTCAATCAAAATTGAAATGGCATTCAAATAGCTACTGTCACTAATAATATTATTATTTATTATTAGCTATAATATGATTCCCCAAATCTACTCTACTGCCTGGCTTTTGTAGTGCACCCAGCTGCTGCAGAACGTGGTTTTGTGGGCAGTTGCTTAGTAACCGTGCTGCATTGAAAGGGACCAATCAGACTCGTGTTGCAGAGCAGGAAGTATGCAGCAATGACGTCCGATTAGACCCATTGCCTGTGAACGCACTATATTGACTACCTTTTACCACATGCATCAAGAACATTCGGCGCATGCGTACGAGCGTTACGGTACAAGCTCCGCTGTTCCCAATGAGATTCATTTGTTTCTCATCACCCGCCCGCCTACTTTTTTGAGCAGCACTTTTGAACTCATTACCGTTAAAATTTAATGTTACGGTGCACAGTATGTACTCCAATATTCAGCAACGATATTATGACTTCAAGAATAGTATTAAGCAAGTTTGGGAATTGCAAGTTGTACAGGCGAAAAGTGCCACATCTTTAATAGTTCAGTTTTCCTGAACAAGGTTCCACCCCCATTGATGACAGTAGCTATTACAATACAATTATTTTTAACGTTTATTGTGTCTACAAACGACATTATTGAATTGACCATGCCAGTTTTCCCAGATGGTGCCTCACATGTTTTGAACACAATGCTAGAAATTTTTAATCTGTTTTTACACTGCAGACTGTTTTATTGTGATATTAAGCTCCCTGTCTTCCAATGAGTGCTATTCAACAAACACCACATTTGTCCCGTGTTGAATTAACGAGATGAACTCCAGATAGGAGCACAGTATATAGCTAGCTGCTTTAATTAATCCGATCCGTAAACTTGTCATAATTAATGCCTGCACTGTATACATACTATGGACGTACTGCATGTAAAGGATTGACCAATCAGCTGGTAGCTACCCACTTTTGAATCTGAGCACATGCATGGCAAAACTGAAAATTAATAGCCGCACTTGACAATAGACTAGTGTAACTGAGTCACATCATATGTCTCATAATTGGTTTGTGTTTATTAACATTATAGTTGTTCAATTTAAGCATAGTACGTAGGCAATGTATTGGGGATTACAGGTGCACTTCTTGAACATTATTAGGGATTTTTTTGAGACTTTGAGAATAGCATAATATAGGCAAAAAATTAAATTAACCCCAGTATTCGTGTCTTAATAAAAATTATATAATTTTGTGATGGTGCACAATACAGCACGTATAATAACATACTAAGTATAATACTGCTTTTCTACAAGATATTACTAGTATTGATCACGAACATTATATCAATTTATATGATAGCTATGCTGCAAGAGAATGCAATGCTATAGTAGGATCATTGATTTTTGCATTTAGTTGCACAAGTATAAATGAAGTACAGCAAAGTAGAAGCTGTTACCAAGATTACAATCACAGCTCCCATAATGAAAGTAAATTTCTCACCAGAATCTTTTGTAATCATCAGTGCTCCCAAAGTGAACAGAAATAATCCATCAGCAATATTCATCCACTTCTTCTTATACGGCTTAATCGTGAGGAACACGACTCCCAAGAGAATATGGAACATTCCAATAAAGTACCAGTAGTAATACCCATTGAATATGTTCAGTAATATGGCAATACTTACTAAAGCAAATAGAATTCTAAGGAGCAGATAGAGAGCAGAGAAAGATCTGTAGTCAACTTGGTTTTCGGTTTTATCCTTAAACCACCCTTGAAACACGTCCATAACTAAGTGCAGAATATCCCATCTTCTGAAACCCATAAATTTTAGACAAGCCCTGAAAACTCTCGTAGGATAGAGAAGCAAAAGTAGTGGTGGTAGAACAACAAAGACTGCTATGATAGACAGTGCAAGAACCACATATGGAATGTGATTTGAATGAAAAAATGTAACTGACGGATCAAATAGCAATACAGTATCATCAGAGATCAAACTACCACTGCAATCGTACAGGGGTACAGCAAAAATAAGATTAATGGATACAAACAGAATTTTAGAGTAAGAAAGGAGAAGAAATGTGGCACAGGTTTTAAGTATAGTTTTCTTTGGATTCCAGTTTCTTTTATGACAGAGCAGCTTCAATGGGGTGGGGAGACAAACAGCCACACGACAGTTCCTGTCGTAAAGCTTTATACCCACTAGGACAAAAATGGTGATAAGCAGTGGAAAAAGGCTATGATGTAGTCAAAGAGAAGAATATCTATTGCCTTATTGAAAGTACTAACACATATGGGTGGAAGAATTAGACGAAAAAGTCCAAATTCCATACACCAATCAGTGTTAAAAATTGCAGAAACTTTTTATTCAAATTGCAAGCTGAGGCCACGTATAGTTCAGAGCCAACTATGATGCATGTTAACACTTAACTGACTGTATGTAACATTGAATGGACTAGTAATTCCATTGATCTCAAACAGGACCACAGCCAAATACATAATGGTTACCATAGATAACTGAAAAATGAAGTACAGAATCCAGTGGTACCTGTCTTTTGAACAGTCGGCACAAGTGACACCATCTGAAAACAAGGCTGGTCCATAGCTCTCAATGCACTGTCTACACTGAGCTCCCTCTCTGTTGTAGCTAACCACTGCACATGAATCTATTTAGTTCAGATCCAGATATGTTTGTAGGAATACGATACACTAACTTATAGTCACACATGTGTCTTTTGTCTTTATAAAATTAATGAACAGACAGCGACCAACTTTGACATCCTTAGTGACATTATTCCAGATCATAGAGTGACCATGGAATATCTCCAAATCAGTTGTTTGACATCCATATATTCCGGTATATGTATAGGTGGTACAGCACTCACAGTGGCCACTTCTCTTATTGAACCAATACCGAAGTGGACATGAAGAGTTAGCCTCTGTATCAGCAGAAGAGACTGTTAATCTTACCAATGCTATATGAATGATTACAACGCATAAAATTCCAATTCTGCATAAGCTTAAGATCACCATTGCAGGGGCGTAGGAAGATGGTTTGGTAAAGGGGGCTCTACAGATCTATATAGGCAAGGGCAGTATGATCAGTGTGTATAAAAATTGAGTCTAGCTATGTAACTATCAGAAAACATAGGGGGACACCAGCCCCCGGAGCCCCCATGGTTCCTACGCCTATGCATACATGTAGTTGATTATGTGTATAGCTATGACTACCATTGAAGAATGAAGGATCGAGAACCAGAGTGGCCTATACATGTAACCCCAAATTGAATGTAGATATAATAATAATACCATGGAGGGGTAAGTTCAAGTCTAGTTCCCACTGGGAGCTAGACTTGAAAACGTGCATGATTGTATACTATAGGGTATATTTGTAATAACTATAATTACTGTAACAATAATAATAACAGTATACTTTAGCTATATTATTCGGTACATATTTTGGTCCGCTGCTCGCGTAGCGCAGTTAACAACAATGAAACTCAGACAGGAGTCCCAAATTTGAGTCATAGTACATGTACCTTGAGTGTTATCTGTGTAAGGCAGCCACCTATACATGTAGCTCCTTGCAGCCATGCTCCCATATGGGGTGCCAAATGAGACAAAAGCCACTTACATGTTGCTCACCACATTTTTCAGTGGATGCATTGGTCTATATACATATAGCATATGCCATATGCATATAGCTGACATTTGAGAAATCCCAATTACCGGTAAGTGGTTGCACACAGTCTAGCGAGTCAGTGGCCATTATGGTACAATACAGCTAGTACATAACTGAAGCTCGTGTGTCTATAAAAAGAATCATACCAGTTTTTTGTCCAGTAGCTTAGTAATAAAATAGAAACAGTGCTCTCGTTTGATCAGCTACTAGTAGCTAAACCTTCGTGAAAATGAGTTGTTCTTCCATCTGTAATCTGTTACTGTTCCTCTTGGTGTATGCTGACTCATCAAACAGCCAGGCACACTACTACATCACACCCTCACTGAGTGTCCACTGTCCTGGAGATCCCTGCTTTACCCTAGCACAGTTGGCTGCTAATTCCACCAGTTACCTCGGAAATGAAGCTAACATATCCCTCTTCTTTCTGCTGGGGAATCACAGTCTTGATGGAGAGCTCTCTTTGTCTCATGCGGATAACTTCTCAATGACAAAGGTCACAGGAGGCGATGGAACTGTGTTTGTAGAATGTGGCAGTCAGTCAGGAAGGTTCAATATCAGTGAGACAACATTTGCTACAATAAAGGATCTGCACTTTTTTGGATGTGGAGGTAACAGAGTTAGCCAAGTGGAGCAGTTTATAGTTGAAGACACCATCTTTGAGGGTGTGGAAGGCAGAGGCACAGCACTAGTGCTGAATGAAGTGACTGATGCTAGCATTGCAAGAAGTTCATTCCTTTCCAATGTACATGGTAGCACATTTGAGCATCATGATACTATCATGAACATTGACGACCTACTGAACTACTTATATTATCTAAATCGAAATCCATCGCTTGCAGTTGGTGGTGCAGTTTACACAGCCTTCAGCAATGTTTCAATTGTTGGCAGCAAGTTCACAGACAATAGCGCCGAGATAGGAGGAGCACTGTTTGCTCACAATAGCAGTCTCCATATTGTTGGAAGCACTTATAGCTACAATAAAGCTAGTTTTGCTGGAGCTATGATCACATCGGAATCCTCAATCAACATCAACAATAACAGCTTTTGTGGCAATATAGCTGGAGTCATTGGTGGAGTGGTGATAGCATATAGAGACTCATTCAGTATCAGTGATGCTACTTTTACTAACAACAGTGCAGATCTTTTTGGTGGAGTAATGGAGACATTTGAGTCTTCAATCAACATCACTAATAGCATATTCTGTGATAATTCAGCCGAAGAATGTTGTGGAGTGATTTATGCACTTAATGGCTCATTTATCATAAAAAATAGTATCTTTACTAACGATAGTGCAGCTGGCGATGGTGGTGTCATGTATATATCCGATTCATCGTTTATTATTACCAGTAGTACTTTTACTAACAACAGTGCAGCTTATGGTGGTGTCATGTATACATCTTATTCGTCATTTAACATCACCAGCAGTACTTTTACTAATAACTGTGCAGCTACTCATAGTGGTGTCATGGACACATCTGATTCATCATTTAATATCACTAGCTGTACTTTTACTAACAACTGTGCAGCTCATGGTGGTGTCATGCACACATCTGATTCATCATTTAATATCACTAGCAGTACTTTTGCTAACAATAGGGCGGTTTTTCTTGGTAGTGTCCTAATGTTCACATATGATGGTGGTGTCATGTGGACATCTGGTACGTCACTTAACATTATCAGCAGTACTTTTACTAACAACAGTGCAGCTGATAGTGGTGGTGTTGCATGGGCCATCACTTCATCATTCAATATTATTGGCAGCAGTTTTTATGCTAACAAAGCTAACAGCTATGGAGGAATAATATTCACTACAGAAAGCTCCACACATATTGCTAATGGTATATTTGATCATAATTCAGGATCACTCTACAGTTTCAACAGCAATCTCACTTTCAGTGGCTCCACAAGATTAGAGAACTGTGCAGAACAACCAAACAAAACAGCTGATGCTCTAGAAGAAGGAGGGGCAATCACAAGCTTCCAATCGACCATGATCTTCACTGGAGTAAGCAATTTATCAAACAACCAAGCAAGGCGTGGTGGAGCAATATTAGCCATCGAGAGTAAAATCATGATGTATGGTGAAACAACAATAACCAACAATACAGCCACAGTCAGCAGTGGAGGTGGGATTTCTCTCCAACAAAGTGATCTTGAAGTCAGGGGAAACTGTATCATCTCTAGTAACAGTGCTGTGAGGGGTGGAGGAATCCATGTCACTAGTTCAACTGTTGCTGTACATCAACCATGGACTGTTCAATTCATCAACAACAGAGCAAAAAATGGAAGTGGACTTTATTTAGAAGCCTATGCCAAATTGTATATCCTAAAACGTACTCATTCTGGACACGACATACTAATGTTCCGAGATAACCATGCCAACTATGGAGGAGCCATATATGTGGCAGACAATACCAACGCTGGTGCTTGTTTACCTGACAATGAATGCTTCATCCAAACACTTGCACTTGAAGTTCATCAAGCAACTTATGTAGCAAAAGATGAATTAATAAACATACTCTTCTCTAGCAACACTGCAAGTGAGCAAGGAGCCAACATCTTTGGAGGACTACTGGACAGATGCATCCCAAGTCCATTTGCTGAAGTGTACAAGCGATACATACCATCACACTACAGTGGTGTTAGTTACCTTGGTGACATCGTCAACATAACGGCATTAGGTACCATATCCTCTCTGCCTGTTGGAGTTTGTTTTTGTAAGAGTGAGAGTGAGCCAGACTGCAGCTACCAACCACCAACCTTCGAAGTCAAGAAAGGAGAAGCCTTCACTATGCCACTTATTGCAGTGGATCAGGTCAATCATTCTGTAGATGCAAACATCATCAGTTCTCTATCTTCACAAGATGGAGGCTTTAGTGAAGGACAGCAAACTCAAAGTGTAGGAAGAAACTGTAGCAATATAACATTCAATGTGTTCTCTCCTCACAACTCTGAAACAATAAACCTCTTTGCCAATGGTCCTTGTGGAAGCTCCACACTTTCCACACAACATCTGTATATAGAGTTCAGTGACTGCACTTGCCCAGTTGGCTTTCAGCCACTTGATAGTGATACAAGATGTGGATGTGATTGCGACTCAAAATTGTCTCCCCATATCATTAGCTGCAACTCAACAACTAAATCTCTTGTGAGAGTGAATACTAACTCATGGATCACTCACATCAATGATACTGACCCACCTGGCTATGTCATTCATCCCAACTGCCCTTTGGACTACTGCCGATCTCCAACTGAGAATGTCAGCATGAATCTCAACCTTCCTGATGGATCAGATGCACAGTGTGCTTACAATCGTAGTGGAGTTTTATGTGGCGGTTGTCAGGAACACCTCAGCCTCTCCCTAGGTAGTTCACGTTGCTTATCTTGTCACAGTCACTGGCCTGCAGTGCTTGTTGTAGTTCTCCTAACTTCCATCATAGCAGGGATCTTGCTGGTGACTGCACTGTTAGCCCTCAACATGACAGTGGCTATTGGACTGATCAATGGCTTTATCTTTTATGCCAACATTGCAGCAGCTAATAATGCCATCTTCTTTCCATCGTCAGAGCCTAGTTTTCCCACTGTGTTTGTAGCTTGGCTTAATCTGGACATAGGAATTGATGTCTGTTTCTTAGATGGACTTGATACCTACTCCAAAACCTGGCTTCAACTGGCATTTCCTGTCTACGTTATCTCCCTAGTGATTATCGTGATCAGAGTCAGTGAGTACTCTCCTCAATTTGCAGGACTAATTGGAAAGAGAGACCCAATTGCAACTCTGGCTACACTAATCCTGCTATCTTATGCCAAACTCCTCTCAGTGACTATCACAGCTTTGTCGTTTGCTGTCCTTGACTATCCTGATGGCTCACAAGATACTGTATGGCTTCCTGATGGAAATGTGCCATATTTTCGAGGGAAGCACATAGCTCTTGTCCTCGTTGCTCTGTTGATTATTCTAGTTGGTGTCCCCTACACAATTCTTCTCTTTTTCTGGCAGTGGCTTGTTCGTGCTCCAGTGTGGAAGGTTTTCGAGTGGACAAGGAATACAAAGCTCAATGCGTTTATCTCTGTCCACCATGCACCATACAACAGTAAGTATCGCTACTGGACTGGCTTGCTACTGCTTGTGAGGGTGGTCTTGTACATCACTGCTTCAGTCACTGTGTCCAGAGATCCTCAAACTTCACTTTTAGCAACAAATATCTTAGTTGGAGTGATGTTCTCTCTAAGCAAATTTGCTGGTGTAACTGTTTACAAAAACCTACTCATAGATATCTTGGACACAATTCTATACTTCAATCTTCTTGCATTATCTGCTTTTAGTTGGTATCGCTTCAAAATTGACACTAAAAAACAGACAGCTGTGGCCTACACCTCTACCATCATAACCTTCATCCTTCTGGTTGGAGTGATTGTCTATCACGTGTATTTGCTGGTTAGAAAGGATAGACCCCAGCCGGTAGAGGAGGTGAATGAGTATCTCCTGGCTCCAGTTCATCCTGGTAAAGATGAAGTGACTTACTCCGTCGTTGACATCCCCAAGCCTCGAGATCAGCCTCTAACTCCCGAGGAAAACAATGATCAGATTGAGGTCAAAGAAATTATATGCACAGCAACACCTGAGTATTGTTAAACTCTGATGAATAATAAAATAACATTAACACTCAGTAATTGCCTTGATTAGCTAATCACAAACTGTTGGACTCTTTATTCACAAGTAGTTATTTCTATCGATGCTTTGTAAATTTATGTAGCTACAGTAGTCCTCTAATTTTGTAACTGGAATTTGCTTTGTTATCTATATTGAATAATGTTATATTATGCTGTTCACGAACGAGTTGCTAGCATGCCACAGCAAAAAACGTATTGCTACATATACCACACATGTTTATGATGTTAACCATAGTATGTGTTCCAATATTCCAGTCTGACACCATAAAGAGTGGGGGTGCAGAGATTTCCCACAGTTCCCCTGAGGTTGATTCCCCTCCCTACAATTTCTAAAAATTTACTGTATACCAATTTGAGTCTTGGAACATAGCTAATAATCTTGAACATGAACATTATGAACATTATGTACATGTGATTAATTGTGACATCATTACTCAGTCTCCACTATCTGGCAGCTGTCCTCTGCGACTGCATAAGTATCAAAAGGGCCGGGACTAAACCAATTGCTGGGAGCTGTCAGCATGGTACATATGCATGTAGAAATCTTTTTTACGTGACTATGTGAATTTCATACGGGTCACATAATTCTACATTTCAGCGTCCTTTTATTCACCTAATTGAGAGAATAGACTATATAGTGGACCATGGGCTGGTGATGGCGGAACAATGGCTCCTTAAAAGACATAATTTACAATGTACATACTTTATAATGCTCACCTAGAAAAATTTTAATTATACTTATCAGTTAGAATAATATTAAATTTATTAGCTAATGATTGCATGTGTATAGCCTAGTCATCCAACTGTGACTTGATCTCAGAAGTATGCTCGTTGCTGTAGGGTACTTCCCACTGACAAGATAGCTCGATATGGAAGACATATTCTTGAGGTGATCAAGCATTCCCTCCCTGATTTCGGTGACAGCCAGCCGTAACAATTATATAGGATATCCTACATAGATATAGCATCAGCCATATCCATATGGCGTGTGCTACATGTATATAGACTATGCTATATACATATGGCATATGCTATAATTATTATGTATAGAGACTGACGTATCCATAAAGTGTGAGTGGCTTTTTGTCTTGTTTGGCACCCCATAGGGGCTCCATGCATGCACGCATACACCACTTTAAAGCAGTCACCTCTCTATTATAGCCGAAAACTGAATTCAGTCTATAGGTGACCATCAAACCATAGATAGATGATCAAACTTGAGCAGAATTGCACAATCGTCACCCTTACACAATTTAGGAAAAGGTCGTCAATTCATGATGCTGACCAACTCTATGTTAATGATTCCTTTTACACACAACCAATCATATGAACACAGTACATAATATAATGTACAAAATTTATCGAGAAATATATTGTATCTTTACAACAACAGCCAAGAAAAACGTAGCTAAATATTATCAAAATGGAATTCCTATAAACTATTGCACTTGAATCGTCCAGGTTGAGCCCTATGATCGCTGACCAGGAACATCGAAATTATCGTGAACACCTCATTCACACCTTTTCTCGAGAGAGCACTGCACTCAGCGGGATGAAGAAAGATCAGGTTAGGCTTCTTGCCTTTGAGAGCCTTCAGAAAGTTCTCCACTCGCTTCAGCGTGACATGCAATCTCCACCCTCTCCGTTTGTATATCATCACTTTCTCTGCAACCCCATGCAACCACGTCTTGCTCATTAATCCCTTTCTTTGCCAGCTGTGCAGTGGTGAGGCCGGATCAGTAGCCATGAATGCAATTGGTAAAGGGTCAATAGTATACAGCAGCTGCAGCACATGTATAATATTATGATTGTGGGAGGCAACAAAACTTAAATTTTGTTGTATTTATATACTGGTTGCTATGTTTTGCATCTCAACCCTCATTTTCATCCACATCCTATTTGAATAACCTATGTAATTTGTGTGATTGCTTGTGCCTATAAATAATGCTGCCCTTGGTATATAGCCAGGTGGGTCACCTCTGACCAAGGTGGCATGTGGACACTGCATGTGCAGCCACACGTCCAACCACAAGGGCACGCAATAGATCATGTACTGCGTCATATGGTCAGTGAAATATAAAAAAAATGGGTTAGGCTGAGACACATAGGATGTCACTAATTCACGCAATGGAAATCACGCTTACCTTAGGGATACAATTATATGCGGGTACAAATTATAGTGGATTTCGAAAATAGTGCATTTAGCGGGCACTCATTTCAGCAATTTTTTCAAGATTGATATTCTATTTATTTGAAAATATTTAGATCATGCCTATGCTCCTGGCCATGGACTATACAGTCCTCAGAGTAGCAGAATCAAACTCCAATCAGCTAAACGATCAAGTCAGTATTACAATAGTTATTATGCAGAGACCTGGTCATTATTTTGATGCATAAAATATTGTAATACAGGGCGACGATGTTTCTGTGTATTATTTCTGGGTGTGGCTTTTGGTGTGATTGTGGTCGCCAACGCACTTCTTGGTGGTTTCATGTGGAGATATCTCTTCATTAAACCAAAGTTTGATTCCATCATCAGTGAAGATGCTATGGTTATTGTTGGTGAGCTAAACAATTACTATCATCAAGAAGTGCAATTTCTCTCTCAAGTTAACGATTCTCAGCTTGCTGACCACATAATAGAAATCTATGCCTTCGATTCTAGTTGTAATTCTTTACCGACAACTGCTAAGGTGACATCTTATGGAAAATCAAATATTAGTGAGAATCAAAACGTTAACCGGCTGTATTTGCTCCCAGGATCCACACTGAGCTACATAATCACTCCGAATAGAGAAATAAATGGCTCCGATAGCATAGAGGGGCATATTTATGTTACATTTGGCCCTGAAATACATTCATTTAACCTCAGTACTTGTCAAAATTCTGATTGTACCATTGAGAAACGTGAACCATTTGCAAGTCAAGAGAATAGTCGGAGCATTAAATTTTACGAAGTAAAAAAGCGAGGGTATTACAATTTGCATATCATTGTGCCTCAAGGTCAAGTGCACAGTTATTCCCTTCGATTGACAGTTAATGCATCAGTACTGGATACCAACATTACTTCCGAGCAGGCAGTCCACAAAATAAATCAAATCATTCCTCTGAAATTCAGAATTATCGGAAAAACATGCTTGGTTGCCCGGTACACTAACACTGATAACTCTTCACTCCCGTATAATATTATCCATTTGGAGGCTCGAGTGATCAAGTTGCAGATTCGTATGGTTCTAGTAACCACCGCAGTTCCTTCTGCAGTAGTCATCCTGACAATTCTCATCTGTGTAATAGTTATTGGCTATTGCTGCCTTAGAAGTAAAGCCCAAGAGTACATTACTATTGTCAATGAGAAAGCATTGTCTGAGTACATGCATGGCACTATACAATAGCTACTAGCTAGCCTATAATATGACTATGGAATAATTATCATGATAGTAGTAATTATGTACGTATGTAGCTATTATTATCATTATGTGACATTAATTTTTAGTCTTAATAGCATGACTTATTGTGGAAATTTTCAGGAGAAATACTTTGCCAATTTTGCCACCTACTACTCTCATAACATATCTCACTAATAATATTATTTGTCCTGCCATGGCCTCCATAATGATTGCATAGAGGATATGGTTTCTGTAAATTATACAAAAGTGGCTGGGATTGGCAAAACTGTCCAGCAAAAGTTTTCACAATGTCATGCGTAGATATGGTATGTTAGCAAGCAAGTTAATAGGATTTAATTTCATAACAATTATTGCCAAAACTCAGGGGTGTAATAATTACTATATAACTTTCTAATCAGGTGTAGGAAAAGAGTCAGGGTTACTAATAGTATGCATAGTTATAATTTTAATAGAAAGAGTGTATAAAATTCCTTACTAATTATTATTGATAGTGTGCACATCAAGGTTGTCGTAGTCATCATAGTTATAGTTGGGTTCATCTCGAGCATTAGCATAGTACTCTTCAGCATAGCGATAGATGTTGTCAGGTTCATCTCTCACTCTATACTGGTACTTCCGAGCAACACATGTGTAAGCCACTATCCCAATAAGGGCTATGATGGCATTGATAAGATAGTAGACAAAGCCACAACTGGGGAAACTGCGCACATTATTCCATCCAAGGGCAAAAGGTAGATATATTATTACAACACCAAGCAGCTGAAAGACTCCTTTGATGGCAAAGAAAGTTCCGATTACAAGTCCTTTCATTGCATGAGGGCTCTGAGAACATATGAACTCATACACAGCTATGTAGAATAGCGCATAGCCCACTGCATTTAGAGAATACTGAATTACGAGCCAGTAAGAGTCGATATCAAGCGACATCTGATCATAATAGCTTTCATTGTAGTAGTCAAAAAACAGATCTGTTTCATGAAGAAAACATGCAGTCACATTGGCATGTGCTATGTGTCCATAAGCATCCATTACTGAGGTGCATAAAATAGAGAGCAGAATAAAGATCATTCCAAGACCAATTCTCTTCAGCATTCCTGGGATGTAATTCTGAATGAAAGGTCGAAGAAAGCAAAGATATATGGGGATGAGAAATGTTATCATTAATGGAGTCAAGGTGTCAACTTGAAAACCTTGTTCATTAATCTCCACAAAATATTCAAAAAATTTTCCATCTAGATGAATTGTAAATCTCCCAAGTATTCCTTCTATTGAAAAATCTACCATCATAATTGGTGCTAGAGCCAGTAATACACGTAAGATTCCCAAGAAAGCTTTGACATCCTCAACCTGTTCGGTTGTGAAGGGTCCTCCATATTCCTCCTTGCCCAAGTTAAGCCGGGAGGGAAGCTCATCCTCACAGTAGGTGAAGGCACTGCGACGAATTGGATTAGTGTGATCTTTGGCAAATTTAAGCACTCTATAAACCAGTTTGTATGGATTTTTGGATCCTGTATCTATCAAAAACCATTGACGCTTGTATCGTTGAATGCAAAGAGTTATGCAGTTGGCTACGTGCTTCTCTACATAGCTGTGTATGAGTTCATGTGTTCTCAGAGCCCTCATGCAATGAAAGGACTTGTAATCGGAACTTTCTTTGCCATCAAAGGTGTCTTTCAGCTGCTTGGTGTTGTAATAATATACCTACCTTTTGCCCTTGGATGGAAAGATATTTTGTGCAGATTCCCCAGTTGTGGTTTTGTGTACTATCTTATCAATGCCATCATAGCCCTTATTGGGATAGTGGCTTACACATGTGTTGCTCGGAAGTACCAGTATAGAGTGAGAGATGAACCTGACAACATCTATCACTATGCTGAAGAGTACTATGCTAATGCTCAAGATGAACCCAACTATGACTATGATGACTACGATAACCTTGATGTGCACACTATCAATAATAATTAAGGAACACACATTCTGTTACAAATGTTTTTGAGCAACTGGTTTACTTACTGTTAGACGTAACTATACCTCATTAGAAAACTAAATGTGAGTTATTGTATGTATGAATAATTACCCTTGGTTGTACCTGAGTTTTTATACCATAATAATTATGTCTGAACAAAAATTTTGTCAAGCCTAGGAAGAGATTCTTCCTGTTTCTGAATAATTTTTATCTGCTGCAAATAAGCAGATTTTCTACGGCAGCGTGTGTACATTTTACCAACTCTCAATGAATGGATTGAAAGCGATACACATTCACCTCTTTACGGATCAGATCAAAGCTGCGTACTCCTATATACCTGGAATTCATCTCATTAACTAAACATGACGGAGAATGTCTACCAATGGTGTTCATTCAATAGCACTCACTGGAGGAGAGGGAGCTTACGGTGGAAACAGTTGTGTGATATACAAACAGATTAATATGTTTGAGTTACTGGAATAATAAAAAGGTAGATATATTATTACAACACCAAGCAGCTGAAAGACACCTTTGATGGCAAAGAAAGTTCCGATTACAAGTCCTTTCATTGCATGAGGGCTCTGAGAACACATGAACTCATACACAGCTATGTGGAGAAGCACGTAGCCAACTGCATTTAGAGAATACTGAATTGCTAGCCAGTAAGAGTTGATATCGAGTATCGTTCCATCATAGTCCGAAAACAGGTCATCATGAAGAAAACATACAGTCACATTGGCATGTACTATGTGTCCATAAGCATCCATTACAGAGGTGCATAAAATAGAGAGCAGAATGAAGATCATTCCAAATCCAATTCTCTTCAGCATTCCTGGGATGTAGTTCTGAATGAAAGGTCGAAGGACGCAAAGATATATGGGGATGAGAAATGTTATTATTAATGAAGTCAATGTGTCAACTTGAAAGCCATGATCATTATAATGTTTTCCATCTAGGTGAATTGCAAATCTCACAAGTATTCCATCTATTGATAAATCTACCATTATAACTGGCGCTAGAGTTATTAGTACACGTAAGATTCCCAAAAAAGCTTTGACGTCCTCGACCTGTTCGGTTGTAAAGGGTCCTCCATATTTCTCCTTGCCCAAGTCAAGCCGGGAGGGAAGCTCATCCTCACAGTAGGTAAAGGCACTGCGATGAATTGGATTAGTATGATCTCTGGCAAATTTAAGCACTCTATAAACCAGCTTGTAGGGATTTTTGGATCCTGTATCTGTCAAAAACCATTGACGCTTGTGTTGTTGAATACAAAGGGTTACTCCCAGAAACAGAAATGGCAAGAACATATGCAGGCAAGCACTGAACACAAGGAAGGTATTTCCAATGCTGTTTAATTGTATTTTCAGTGGTAGTAATCCAGCATAGCTTGTCCAGACATACCAATGAATGTAGAAAATAGAGTCTTCCATAGGAGCATCGTGGAGCTGGTCCATACCATACTGTATCACATTAGCACTGAAACAAATGAGACCACAGGATATAAGTAGAAATACAATAAGAGTAGGTATTCCAAATACTAGCTACACTGACAATAATAATCATGGTGAGTTGAATAGTGTTTGGATAGTTATTTTGAGGATTCAAAAACATAGGAATCAATATACTTGCCACTGCCACACCAGCAAATACTACTATTGCCACTAGACTCCCCCAGATAACACGCACACTATAGACAACAGTTTTGTATCTTCCCCATGGCACCGTATGTCAGCCAGACACCCAGCCAGAGGGTAGAAGAGGAAAAGAAATGCCACCACAGAATATATGATGACACTAGACTGAGTCATTGTTGTGCGATTATCATCATTAATTCTAAATAATATAATTCCGAAATAGTTTGGATCAAGAAAATCTTTAAGACTAGCAACAAGAATAAAGTTCCACAATAAAATGAGTAGAGCAGCTTTTGATGACACACAGCACCTTTGACATCTGCAATTAAAGTTGGTTTGCATTCTTGCATGAATTTTTCGTCTCTTGTTTCCAAAGGGTAGTGTGGCGCCCCCTCTGCTAGTAGGTGTGTTTTCTTCAGCAGTTGCCATGTCCTTGATACTTTGGTGCTGCTCAGTATTCGCCATTCAAGTTTTAAATCAATAAGGATATATCTTAAGTATACAACAATTAGCATTAAAATAAGATTTGCTAGCTAATACAGGCATACTGATAATATCAACCCGTCTATACTCTACCTTAATAATATCATGCTATAGAGTATAATAATTACATGAAATTTTATGTTCATTATGAGTGTTGATGTATAATACATGCAGTGATTGCTTTTGCTATGTATCACTGATGTTTCACCATTAACACCTTAGCTTTCATTACAGAACATCCCTGCATGGGGTGATGATGGTGTCACCTGTGGCACTCGACTAGATACTCTAACTACGGCCATCAGGCCCAATTCATTGAAGAATCATAAGCTGTAGCATTTGCATACAAGTCCCAAGCTTAAAAATATGACAATGCTATAGCTGTCATCTGTCGCACTCAGCTAGATGCTGTAGCCATCAGGTCCAACTCCTCAAAGGTTCATAAGCTATCATAGTGTTTAGTGTACATTATCTGATAAATAAAATTAATGCCTCTTATTATCAGATTCTGAAATTTTCTCAAAGGTATCAAGTGCTTATTGATTTTGACTTTCACAATTGCAATGCAAATTAACAGTGCCATGTCATGGAATAATATGATCAGTACAAGCTAAATTATTGATTTATTGTTTTATGACACACTTACTGAGCACAGGCTTATTATACTGTATTAAACAATGCATACCTAATAATATAAAATTAATAATAAGGGGAGTAACTGTTGCATCATGAATAATCTACATTACTTGATTCCAACTCAAGTAGGAGTGGTTTATTGAGTTCAATCGATGAATGTGTAACTGTTACAATGTCATCAATTTGAGGGACTGTTTCGGTAAGACTTGTGCATTGATACGATTCTTGGTTTCTGGTAGTATAATTGTGCTTTAAATTAACCTTTTTTATAAATTTTACTAAACTTACTAGCAACAGAGAGAGAAAGGGTAAATAGATAAATCCCAGCTGAATCATTTCAAGAGTTTGTATGTTCTCTGTGTTCTCCGTGATTAAAGAGAATTTGATCGTTATCGTCAAGCAGTTGATTATGGTAATGTTAAGAAATATAAGAGCATCTATGACATTGTGTTGCCATGACTTATATGGCTGTAGAATTGAGTGAATACCAAGAATTAATACCGGTAATAGTACTTGTGGTACCGTTTCACTGTACATGTAAGTAAGAAAGGCAAGCACCCTGTAGAGAAAATAAAACCCAGCGATAAATCTCGTTTTGTCCTTGTAACTGCTTTGAAATACATCCAAGAGTGGCACGAAACGGCTTAAACTAAGAAGATGTGATACAACATTCACATACCTATGCTCACTGAGTCCACATAGCTCCAAAAGGTGGAAAGAACTAGGATAGAGTATCAGAAAAAATGGTGGAAGACAAACAAGTACGATAGTGAAGATGATTGCTGGAATTGCGTATGGAAGATGCTCGTTTCCAAAGTATGAGAGTCCTCCATAATATGTCACTGGTATGGGGTCCACTCCAGATTTCCCCTTTAAATAAGTTTTTGTCAGTAAGATAAAGCCAACTCTCGTGCACTGTCCGTAGCAAATAATTAAGACAGCCGAAATTCCATGAGTTGCCGAGCTACGTTTTCCTAAAAAATGCTTGAGAAAAGAGAAATTATGTGAGCTGCATCGTTTCGTTGAGTGATTCATTGCAACCACAATGAATATTATTAGCAAGAAAGCGAAAGTAGTGGTTACGTATTTGAAAGCTATCACATCCATGATATTTGCACCCTTCCACAAGCAGAAAGGAAAGGTTGAAAAATAATCAAAATTGAAGATACCATAGATCAATTGGTAGCCAGATTTCAGCACCTTGAATGACATGCTACCATGTTTTATTTCTGAAAGAACTAGATCTTGAGAGAAAGCATCAACAATTTGACTATAAAAAATGAATCCATTCAGTGATCCCAAGGAAAAGTTAATTCCAAACATCATGACGATAGTAAAAAAGAGCATTACAGGCAGGATTTCTGACAGTAAAAAAATAATCACACCAAAATTGCAAGACATGGTATTTCGTCTGCAGACCATTTCTTTGGAGTGGTAGAGTGCTGAGTATCCCATTTTGCATGCCCCACATAGTACACCCTCTCTAGTATTCCCACACACAAAATCTGATAGATAATCACTACTTTTCGGTAGGACTTGTAAAGTAGTATAATTTTCAAACGGGGAAGGAAAAAAAGCAGTGTATAGGTGATCTGAATTTTTTTCACCACCAGGGTAATATCCAATCCAATAATTGCTCTTAATGAATGCTCCGAGCTCATTGCATTTTACAATTGCTGGATAGCTATGTGATTGAGAATCAGCTGAACATTTACAGCTTTCAGTCACTGTATCAAAGAAGAACCCTGGAGAACATGACAATAGCCTAATAGGCATGAAGTATTCTATTGCATACAGAGGTTGAGTTGTACTTAGAACAAGTGTCATTGTTTGATTTGGGGCACCATAGATGCGAGTTGAATTGTTTACTGTAAAGTAATTTTCCATGCAGATGTACCAATTTATTGTCTTGGACTCTCAATGCAAATTCTGACTGCTTGATGTGGTAAAATTCATCATACATTGCTATTGGCACCTTTAAACTCTCTCCGGGTATTGCTGTCATTGGAAGACTACCTTCAATACATATATTTCTTGCTGCTGTTGCTAGTGGCCATGCGTCTAAAGCCAAATTGGGAGTATCAAAATGGAAATTACCTATGCGATCAAATAACTTTGTCAGATTATAAGTATACTTTTCATAGTAAGCAAAATAGCATGAAAATAGAGATTCGGAATAAATCGAAAGTCCACCAAGCGGAGCATTGTTATCACGGAAAGTGGCGGTGATGTTTCTTTCTGACATATTACTTCGACTTCCCCCATACATTAGGAAACACGATCTTCCTTCAAAATACTCCCTTGGATCAGATGAAGCATAGTATATTCCACCACCAACATTTGCTGCACTGTTGTTGATAAACTGAAACTGAGAGTTATCATTCAAAATTATTCCCGAGAATCCATGAATTGCAATTGCACCCCCTCTTATTGCCCGATTACTATGAAATATGACATGTGAATACCTGTCAAATATTGCTCGTCCGTTTATCAAATAAAGGGCTGAATACCAATTTCTCTTAAAGATTACCAAGCCTTGAAAACGTGCAAAAAAGCGAGTTATTACAAACACTCCTTGGATAACATAGTAGTATTTCCAAAGTTTTGGTTTTAAAACATGATTATCAATCACAATAATGTCCTTAAAAAGAGGAATAGGCAAGTATCCTTGATTTGACTGTTGAAATCTGGTTGGTGAGAGGTCAACAGCAGGACTGTACTGACCATAATTATTGAACCATGAACAGTTAATAAACTGTAGGATGCCTTCAGTTTCAGTAGCATTGCTAGTAAACATCGCATTGATGGATGTTCCCCCTCCAAATCTAGCAGTATAATATTATGATTGAAAGTAACTTTTTTGAATAGGATAATATTGTTTTTTTCTAAACCATTTTCTTGTTCACCAAGTCTAACTTGAACACCACCTCCACCAACATTCCCATGGTTTTCCATAAATGTTGAGTTGAATACAAGAATGTAATTCTTATGTGCATATTTTTGCAAATAAAGACATAAACCTCCACCCCAGTTTGCCTTATTGTTACGAAATATTGAGTTTACTATTTGAATATTCACTCCCAATGTGCCTTCCAAGAGTGCTATGCACATTCCACCCCCAACACTATTTCCCTTCCAATCTGTTGGTGTTACTAATGATGCTGAGTCATATCTTGGAGCAATATTACTCTAAAATCTACACTTACGTATTGTAACATTAGTTTGTACTCGTTCAGAAAATTGCAGATGTATTCCTCCAGCAAAAGATGTGTTACTTGCTAATCGCCCGCGCTGTTGGTGACCATTTTTTGTGAATATACAAGTGTTGATATTAACAACTCTTTGAGGATTTATAAGTACCAGAGCACTACCATTTGTACTCTTGTGAATGCTAAAATATCTTATTGTGATATCAGAACAGGCATAGAGCATAAGTGTAGCATGGTACATATTTGATGTTCCGCAGCAGCTAGTGATTGTAATATTGGATAGCACTAGATAGTGAGCATTGTAGAAGAGAATTCCTCCACGACCACCCTGTTTGCATTTGGCAGTGCATATTATTTTGCTTGATTTATACCTTCCTTTAATAGTCAGAAATTCACTGTTATTGACAGTCACTTCGTTCCGTAAGAGTATCATAGAATCCAGCAAAATTGTAACGTTTCTGGAGTAGTTTTGTAGATAAGTAAAGATGAACTCTAAGCTTTGACAAATACTATCAAGTACTGTCAAGCATGTTTTATTGTCGCTTCCCTTCCATTCACTAACTTGAATAACTAGATCATGATACATACTTGAACTGCAGATCAGTGAAGCCACCACAATTGCAAGCATATAAATCAGCATACACAACTTCATCATGGTCTAGCAATTTTAGATTATGAGTTACTTGAGGCAAATATGCTTAAATGTTATGCTGTACCAAGTCTTAATTATTATGGCTAAATTGTTGATTGTATACTAAGCGAAACACAAGGGCAGAATAGTTAGCTATATAATATTAATTGTTGATCCCTTGACAATGCATTATGTATCCATTGACAGATGTGATAAGTTCAAAATTGAATGTGTATTTTTGTTGTCGTGACTGCCACATGATCCTTTTGGGAATGTCGCGTTGTCATCATAAACCACATATTATATGGCGGAGTGTGACTCTCATCACAGCAACGTTGACAAGATTATTAGATAAGGTTAACTTTCAGTTGAGCTTGTGTGAACTTAACACATGATGCTTAGCTAATACCAGGTCCTAAATCTTGGCCGTATACATCATCCAGCTAGCTAGCTAGCTACCGATATCTCCACAAAGCCCAGGGCACTGTTTGCTGAGTCAGCTTGTCATATTATTATTCTGATCTATGTAGAAATGCAATAAGAGTAGGTATTCTAAATACTACACCGACAATGCAACATAAGAGGGACACACCCTTGCCAACGTCCTAGCTATAGCTATATACTATTCTTACAGTTCCAATATTGTCTCAAGTATCAAGCTAACAGTAGCTAGTGGGGGACTCATTTGCAATGCCACTGCTGTCTCTGACATGTACTTTGTTTTAGACAGGTAGATGCACTGCTGGCCATGGCACTATCATTCAAGGATCACAATTTACCAGCATGAGTAGTCTCACGTGATCTGCGGAGCTCACCTATGCGCATGCGCATGCAAGCTTGCGTACAACGTTGATAGTGGGCGTGGCTGGAATTTCCTGTTAAATTTTGTTGAATACGGGTAGAACCTTCATTTGCTTGGAAGCTTTAATAGTTGAGGCTTTAAATATTACAATATTATAGCGCTCTCTCGAGTTTTGTGACTAAAAATATCATGGGATTCCAAGTATTTGTTTTGCTCGGCGTATTGAGCTTTATACTGCATGTCACCATTGCTGAAGGTAAGTTGCCAGCTTGCTTAAGGTGCTCATGTATTATTGTAAGAATAGCTTGCTCCAAATGATGTTAACATCATATGTTAATTATTATGTTTTACATGGCCATGCAGATGCTGTGATTGGCGACATTCAGTTGGTGCCAACGGCAGATATTGACCACTTCGAAGTTCAGGTCTACTATGGTGATGGTCTTAACCCTGCTTCGTGGGTTGGAATTTGTCACGATCATTCATATCTTGTCCAGAATGTCACCTGCCGGCAACTTGGTTACAAGGCAGCGGAACATTCCAGTTTCATTTCCGTGTAAGTTAAGCTGATTAAATTTATAAATGCATGCCTGCGCACTGGATTCAGGTGTATTCCATAATATTATACCGGTAGTTTATTATAATTTAAAGTAGGCATGCATGATTTCACAATTACTGATATTATGACTGCTGAGAAATAGACCATTCAATTTTACAATGATCAATTTTCCATTAAGGTGGAAAAATTTTTTTTTAGAATACCATGCATACCTATAACACAATGTAAATTTTTGGCTTCATAATAATAAACTATAATAATAGTGCTTATAGTTGCAAATCATAAACTGTACAGTGTAGTTGTGGATGCAAGTATTTTCTCAGATGCATAATATCTACTATGACAGCAAACTTTGATTATTAGTAAATTAATCCATGGTAAAATGGATGTATAGCTATGCTGTTAGTTTGTTTGCCATAATAATATTATTATGCATAATAATTATTATCACGTAGCTACTATCACATGCACAGGCCATCCTCAACACAAATAAAGCTCTTCAACGTTGATTGTCGACAAATGCCTGAGGCAAATCACATATTGCGATGCAAGTATAATGTATCTCAAAGTTCAACCAGCAATGATTGTTCAAATGCACGAGCACTGGCAGTGAATTGTGGTACGTATGTAACAGTTAATGTTACCATTGTAACAGTTATAATAGCATTATTTTTGAGGGCTATAGGCTACTAACTCTAAGGTCACAATGGGATGTATGGATTTGAAGAAAAATAGGGCTGCATGGGATATAATTATATGGGCGGGCTGGACACTCCGTGCACATGATTGTAATACGATACCTACAATAATTATTATTATGTGCCTGTTAACATTCACAATGCAATGATTGTTGCTACGTACATGTAGTCCCCATGATAATAATAGCATTCACTATCAGAACCTTGCAATTCTATATCTTCTTATTCTTTATGATGCAAATCCATGACATGCATTGCATGCTATGGTGGCGCCGGCGGCAGCACACCTGCATACGTGTAGCTAACTCATAGCACGACTGTGCACGCAATGATTATCACTGCAGATTTCAATTCTCCCCTCCCTCCTTATGATGGTCAAGTTATCCTTTGCCCACCCCAGCTTGTTGGTACCACATACAAAAGGAGCACTTCATTTGGAGTTGTTGGTGTAAGGTTGCATAACAAAGTTATGGCTGTAAGTCAGCCTGTTGCTGCTGACAATAAGGAAAGCAAACCACTTGGAGGAAGTGAAGCTGATGCTATTTGTAGGGAGCTTGGATATACAGGAGTCATCCCTGGAAGTATAGCAACCAAAAATACTTATGAGCACATTTCAATGAGACCGCCATACAATTTCAATCATTGCTTGTATGTTATGCATAATAATAATAATATTAGGAGGACACAGAATTAATTTTAGTTAATATATTCAACTGCATCATATAATACAGTTCTGCCGGGAACACTGTTGGAGATCTTCCATTTCGCTACATCCACAACGCCTCGTGGTTAAGCACTGATCAAGTTCTGAAATGTACAAATCTGCAGGATTCCCAAAAGTGCTTTGGATGCTGCTACAATTATCCACAGGATGATTGTAGCGACCGCGCTTGTGTTACCAACATAAATGATGTTGTAATTCGTTGTGGTAAGTTCAGTATAATAATATTATTATAGAAGAAAGGTGACTATTAATTTAAAGCATAATATAATGTGTTTCATGGCTGCCAGATTGGCACCAATGACGAGTGTAACAGGAAGTATACCTAGCTGAACCACAATTTGAATATCATTATTTTAAAACATCATGAATTTTTGCAGGTTTTGATCCGAGCAAAGTTGGAAAGGAAAGTGGAACTGCAGGTTCTAATTTTACATGTGCTTTCAAAAACAAACGTGAAATAGAACAATGCATATCAGGTAATTATAAGAACAATTATAGTAGGGATGGTTAATGAGTCATCATTGCTTTACTTTAAATTATAAACTTGAATTAATGCAACGCATGGACTGGCTCCCACTCACTTTAGTCGCAGCTGGGACTCAGTATAATAATATTATTATATTATATAAGTGGGCTCCCTAACATTCCTGGCCAAATCCAGGTTGAAAGGGTTTAGTCACTTCCAGCTCATATAAATTATACGCACTGACATGCAGATAAAATTTATTATTGCTGTTATTGCAAGCTCACTTTCAATGTCATCCATGTTATATGCATACTTTTTTCTTGTCCAGAACGTCCTGAATGTCAAACGTCCAAGCCCGTTGGCTACATAGTTGGAATTGTTATTCTAGCACTTTTGGTAGCCTGTGGCTGCCCATGTGCTTGTTATGGTGTGTACACGTACCATTACAAGCATTGTAAAGGGCCGTATGAGGAAATTGATAATGCTGGTCCTAGAGAAGGCGCTGGTCGTGGTCATCAGGAACAGCCGCCACCAGGGGGAGGAGAGCAATGAAAACTTATTACCATTAACTTTGCTGGTTGTGTTCAAATTTAGTACTGGTAGCTTAATATAAAAATAATAATATTATATTGTATATACAATGTCATAATTTTGCAATAGGATACTGTAACAATTATAATAATAATATTATTTAGCCTCATCCCCAGGACTCATGGACTGGACCGTGGACTGGACTATGGATCGGATGTTTGACGACCATTACCCATTCTAACTGTAGCATCTATTGCAGAGTTACATAAGTTAGACTACAGATTCTGCTTTGATCCGATCCGTAAATTTGTCGTAATGCCTGCACTGTATACATAATATTATAATATTAATACCTCCATGTACGTAAAGGGTTGACCAATCAGCTGGTATATACCCACTTTTGAATCTGAGCACATGGTAAAACTGAAAATTAATGGCCGCACTTAACAATAGACTGAGTCACATTATGTCTCATACTGGTTTGTTTTATATAACAGTTCAACTTTATAGCATAGGAGGCAATGTATTCAATTGGGAATTACAGGTGCACTTCTTGAGGGAATTTTTTTTGAGAATTTGATAATAGTATTATAGGCAAAAAAATTACTTTTAAATTACCCCTATTCGTGACTTAATAAGTTTATGATGATACACTATACAGCACGTATAATTATGCATGCATGTACACTAAGTATAATACTGATTTGCTACAAGATAATAATATTACTAGTATTAAATTTGATCACGAACATTATAATTATCAATAATATTATTACATGATATGTTGCGTTTTGATTTAGAGAATACAATACTATGATCATCGATTTTTGCATTTAGTTGCACAAGCACAAATGAAGTACAGCAAAGCAGAAGCTATTACCAAGGTTACAATCACAGCTCCCAAAATGAAAATAAATTTCTCACCAAGATGTTTTATAATCATCAGTGCTCCCAAAGTGAAAAGAAATAATCCATCGGCATGATTCATCCACTTCTTCTTATACGGTTTAATCATGAGGAACAAGGCTCCCAAAAGAATATGGAACACTCCAAAAAAGTACCAGTAATACTGACTGAATATGTTCAGTACTATGGCAATACTCAATAAAGCAAATAAGATTCTGAGGAGCAGATAGAGAGCGGAGAAAGATCTGTAGTCAACTTGGTTTTCAGTTTTATCCTTAAACCACCCTTGAAACACATCCATGACTAAGTGCAGAATATCCCACCTTCTGAAACCCATGAATCTTAGACAAGCCCTGAAAACTCTCGTAGGATAGAGAAGCAAAAGTAGTGGCGGTAGAACAACAAAGATTGCAATGATAGACAGTGCAAGAACCACATATGGAATGTGATTTGAATGAAAAAATGTAACTGACGGATCAAATAGCAATACAGTATCATCAGAGATCAAACTACCGCTGCAATCGTATAAGGGTACTGTAACAGCAAAAATAAGATTAATGGATACAAATAGAATCTTAGAGTAAGAAAGGAGAAGAAATGTGGCACAGGTTTTAAGTATAGTTTTCTTTGGATTCCAGTTTCTGTTACGACAGAGCAGCTTCAATGGGGTGGAGAGACAAACAGCCACATGGCAGTTCCTGTCATAAAGCTCTATTATAATACCCACTAGTACAAAAATGGTGATTAGCAGTGGAAAAAAGGCTATGATGTAGTCAAAGAGAAGAATATCTATTGCCTTAATGAATGTACTTACACATACGGGTGGAAGAACAAGACGAAAAAAATCCAAATTCCATATACCAAACAGCGTTAAAAAATATTGTGGAAACTTTCTACTCAAATTACATACTGAGGCCACGTATAGTCCAGAGCCAACTATGATGCCATTAACACTTAACTGAATATATGTAATGATGACATTGAATGGGCTGGCAGTTCCATTGATCTCAAACAGGACTACAGCCAAATACATAATGGTTACCATAGATAACTGAAAAATGAAATACAGAATCCAGTGGTACCTGTGTTTTGAACAGTCGGCACAAGTGACACCATCTGAAAATAAGGCTGGCCCATAGCCTTCAATGCACTGTCTACACTGAGCTCCCTCTCTGTTGTAGCCACTGCACATGAATCTGTTTAGTTCAGGTCCAGATATGTTTGTATGAATACGATACACTAACTCATGATTATAATAATTGCACATGACATTGTGTCTTTTATCTCGATATATGAACAGACAGCGACCAACTTCGACATCCTTATAGTGACATTATTCCAGGTCATACAGTTACCATGCGAGATTTCCAAATTATTAGTTGTTTGACTTCCACATATTACTGAATATATTATCTTGTTGGTACAGCACTCACAGTGGCCACTTCTCCCATTGAACCAATACCAAAGTGGATATGAAGAGTTAGCCTCTGTATCAGCAGAAGAGACTGTTAATCTTACCAATGCAATATAAATGATTGCAATGCATAAAATTCTAATTCTGCATAAGACCACCATTGTATAGAGCCTCCATGCAAGCTCCTCTCAATTGTCCTTCAGTATAAATACTCCAATTTTTCAGTATTTTACATGTATTTTCAGTATAGTATTTTCAGTATTAACAAAGGGCTCCGTATATTATTATGATGTATGTACTTATAATTCTCCCAGTTTTCAGTATTTTTGAAATTTTATCAGTATTTATGATCAGAATTCAGTAAAAATACTGACAAATCCGTATAATATTACTTGGAGGCACTGATTGTACAATGTCATGTAGTAGATTGTGCTGTGTAGCTATATATGGCTAGCTACCATTGAAGATTGAAACTTGTAGCTCCCAAAAATGTGATTGTATATTTGCAATAACTATAACAATAACAATAACAGATGGTATACTCAGTTCGGTGTTGTGAGCACAAAAATCGCCATATCTCGAGATATAGACGTCTAAGCAACTCGTAAGCACAACAAATTAAATCAATCGAATTCTGCGAAAAATTGCGTCAAATCGATGGACGCGGTCCATGGGCGTCACAAATAGCTTTTGTGCCTTTTTGTTAGCTAATGTAGCCACGCCTATCGACAGCGCCTACCAATGCATAATGAATGCTCATTGTGTTGTCTGCTCATGCGCACAACTAAGTAGCCAAGAATAATACTATGACTGGTAAAGATCGTCGAAATTAATAATGTTCTTGAACCAAAACATAATGTAAGACGTCTATACTATTGCAGCAGACTATTGGACATATCAGTTCATATGAACTGATACGTCCAATAGTCCACATGCAGTCTAGATCTAGTGCAAAGAGAGTGCTTTTGTCACCGGGACCTCCGGTAACTATGACATTGTACACTGATTAAGCAGCATTTCCACTAATTTTCTGATGCACACAAAGCAATTCTATGGATTGCACAATGTGCCTGCGGGGTATGTGCTCTACAAAGCTCTAGCTAGTTGTACATTATTATTTTGGTCTGCTGCTCGTAGCACATATATTTAACAACAATGAAACTCAGACAGGAGTCCCATGGCAAATTTGCACTGGCGTACCAAAAACTCAGTTTTTATGAAAAATGGCAAATGGTCTATTTTCCATAGCAGGTCACATATTTGTTTGGAGAATGTTTCCGCCCACGCGCACAGTAATGTGACGACCTTTACCTACTTTGGTCAAAATTGCTACCTGCTTGCGTCTATCATGCATCCAGCTCAACTAGGTGGTGGTTTCTGGACTGGGTTTTTTTTTTTTCTGTTTAGTTTGTTCGCTTCAGAAAAAATTCCTTAATCTGGTGCTGCCGAGAATCTTTAATAGTTGCCGTTTTCAAGTAATATCGTAGGTTGTAGCCGCTATGGTGAAAATAAATATTACTAGAAAGATGATAATCATCATGCGGGGCGAGCCTTCGCTCATGGCACGATCAGGTGTTACTGTATTAAACATTTAAATTTTAAGTGACTGCAAACTCTACCACCCTTAGGCTACTGTATGCCATTTAGATGCCACTCTAGCACAGTAGCAGTGCCAATTAAAGCACACAGAACAGTAGTAGTTTCAGGCTCTTGTCTGAGATCATGGCACAATTCTTGCCTATCTAGCCGCGGTTACAGTTCAATTCTTTTTGTGCCATGATCTCAGTACAGTAGTTGGTCAAGCATCCAAACTGGAGCAGTTAGCACAGGCTCTCTGTCTGATCACAGCATCATTCTTTATATACGTCATTTTAACTATCTCTTACTGCGAGTCTATGGCTCCAACTCAACATGAACAAGTGACTCTGGTCGTATGCTGCTCAATAGTTAGTCTCGTGGAGCCAGACCCCTATGCGCGGGGAGGGTCTGGCTCCGCGAGACTACTCGATAGTGTGCTCAATGAAGCAGTCTTTGAGCCCACGCTAGCGCACTGCAGTCAGTCAGCGCGAGCACCATGGCTAACGATTCTGGCGTGCCGAGCCTAGCTTCATTCCTCTGCATAAATGACGACCTTTAGAGAGGTCACGATCTAACATTAATACGCGCGCTAAATCATTCATAGTGATGATGTAATGCACAAGCATATTGCGCATGCGCTATGAGCACGTGGACGACGTATCGCTACATACATACATAGATACATACATACATAGGTACAGCGAATTCGCCATATGTTACTCTTGTATTCGGGGCTCGCTCAGGCTCGCCCCGAATTATAATGCTAATACTGTACCAGGTTGAACCCTATCTGCTCTATTTCTTTATTTCCATAAGCATAACATGATTTCACAATAATTATTAAACTAAAATTTAATGTTATCACATGACATGTAATGAATAAGCACTTAATGTATAAAATTTTCTCATTGTATATAGAAGTTTTCCCATGCAAATAGGTGATAAAATCAGTTTACTACCCACTATGCTTGGCTTATGTTACGGTACTACCATCTGGGTGTACATAGCTGGTTCTCCATAATTAGCTATTAATAGCGCATGCAGTGTGCTATATATAGCATGCATGCATAGATAATGAATGAAATCTGATAACACGATAACATCTTCATGAGCTCGTAGTCTTCACGGGACAGGTAGCAATCTTTATTGATGTCCTGCATTCTTATGGATTTTATAAGTTAAACCTCATCTTTTCTTAAGTGTTAGGGTTCCTTAATTGCTTTTCCTTAGCACTTATTATATGTACGGTATGGATCTCTATCATGATAGTGAGCTAGCTGTGTGGCTAATGTTTGGGAAGACAATCACTCAGAGAGAGAGAGGGTTAAGCTTGGCATTGCAATTGATTGAAAGCCATAGTTATCATTAAGGCTACACTTAATAATTATAACGAGCTACAAAATCTTTTGAAAAGAAAAAGTATGATAAAAAAGTGCAGTAAGTAGTATGATTATTAGCTATATTATTAATAACAGGCACAACTCTATTTAGCAGAAAGAGTCATTGTGTGCTCCTTAATTAATGCTACTAATTGATAGTGTGAACATTAGGTTCATCTCGAGCATTAGCATAGTACTCTTCAGCATAGCGATAGATGTTGTCAGGTTCATCTCTCACTCTATACTGGTACTGCCGAGCAACACATGTGTAAGTCACTATCCCAATAAGGGCTATGATGACATTGATAAGATAGTAGACAAAACCACAACTGGGGAAACTGCGCAAAGTATCTCTCCATCCAAGGGCAAAAGGTAGATATATTATTACTACACCAAGCAGCTGAAAGATTCCTTTGATGGCAAAGAAAGTTCCGATTACAAGTCCTTTCATTGCGTGAGGGCTCTGAGAACATATGAACTCATACACAGCTATGTAGAGAAGCATGTAGCGTAAGTCATCATTACTCGACCACCTTTTATTGTCGACCGATATCTACTACACGGTGGTCTCGGGTGTGGTCGCGTTTTGCCACACACTATGAACGTATGGCGATGGTATTAATTTTGTGTATCCTGCATATATAAAAGTTTCACTCGATATGAAAACTTGATATTTATGATAATAGTAAGTAATAATCATGATGAAAGTATTATCTTAAGTATCTACTACTTGTATGCACATTTATTATAAAAATCGGCCATCGGTCGACATTAGCACTGTTGCAAATTACTGGGCGGTCGACAACAGGTGGAAACGGTCGCCAATCCATAAAATCATGGGTCTAGCATACTCGCTCATAGTGACCTGCAGAAACGAGATTCATACACGGTAAGTGGTCGTTTAATAGACAAATGAATTATCTACCGAATGGATTTTGTTCGAGGTTCATAGCACGTACAGAGCCCGAGTTACAGTCCCGAACGTCTTAGATGGTCGAGAGTTGATGACTTACGCTAGCCAACTGCATTTAGAGAATACTGAATTACAAGCCAGTTAGAGTTGATATCAAGCATCATGGCATCATAGTCAAAAAATGGTTCATCATGTAGAAAACATACAGTCACATTGGTATGTACTATGTGTCCATAAGCATCCATTACCGAGGTGCATAAAGTAGAGAGCAGAATGAAGATCATTCCAAGTCCAATTCTCTTCAACATTCCTGCGATGTAATTCTGAATGAAAGGTCGAAGGAGGCAAAGATATATGGGGATGAGAAATGTTATCAACAACGGAGTCAAGGTGTCAATGTGAAAGGTATATTTATCATCATCCTTTAAATTTTTTCCATCTAGGTGATTTACAAATATCCCAAGTATTCCGTCAATTGAAAAATCTACCATCATAATTGGTGCTAGAGTTATTAATACACGTAAGATTCCCAAGAAAGCTTTGACATCCTCCACCTGTTCGGTTGTGAAGGGTCCTCCATATTTCTCCTTGCCCAAGTCAAGCCGGGAGGGAAGCTCATCCTCACAATAGGTGAAGGCACTGCGACGAATTGGATTAGCATGATCTTTGGCAAATTTAAGCACTCTATAAACCAGCTTGTAAGGATTTTCGGATCCTGCATCTGTCAAAAACCACTGACGCTTGTATCGTTGAATGCAAAGGGTTGCTCCAAGAAGCAGAGATGGAAAGAATATCAAGCAAATACCCAATATAAAGAAGCTAGTGTTAAATCCTATTTCCAGTGGTAGTAATCCAGCATAGCTTGTCCAGACATACCAATGAATATATAAGACAGAGTCTTCCATAGGAGCATCGTGGAGCTGGTCCATACCATACTGTATCACATTAGCACTGAAACAAATAAGACCACAGGGTATAAGTAGAGCTGCAATAAGAATAGGTATTCCAAATACTACAATGATAAGAATAAGCATGGTGAGTTGAATGGTATTTGGATGATACATGACAATATCTACATCTTGAAATTTCAGGAATCATACTTGCACTTGCCACACCTCCAAGTACCACCATTGCCACTATGCTGCCCCAGATAACACTCACACTATAGACAACAGTTTTATATTTTCCCCACCGTATGTCAGCCAGACACCCAGCCAGAGGGTAGAAGAGGAAAAGAAATGCTGCAACGGAATACATGATGATGCCTGTATTATAATCATCAGTATTGTCAAACAGCATTCCAAAAAAGTTAGGATCAAGGAAACTTTCAAGACAAGCAACAAGAATCAAATTCCACACTAAAATGAGTATAGCAGCATTTGATGACACACAGCACCTTTGACGTCTGCAGTGAAACTTGGATTGTATTATTCTTGCATGGATTCTTCGTCTTGAATTTCGTAAGAATGGTGTGGTAGTAGTTATGTTCTCTTCAGCACTTGCCAAGTCCTTAATTTGCTGTTGCTGAGGATCTTCCATTTTCAAGTGGATAACAAAAATACCGTAATCAGCTTTATGAACTTGCTTTCAAATAGCACTAATTATACTTAAGTGACATCGTTTTTAGTTGCAATCATTCTGCATAGCTACAAGTATGCATGTGGACATGTGGGGGGGGAAATGCAACTTATGGTAATTTAATTTAGTAAATTTGTCAACGTTTCGACTAGATTGTCTAGTCATCCTATTAGGGCAACCCGAAACCAAACCATTTTTTCCCTAAGGATGACTATAGAGCATCTAGCCAAAACAATGGCAACTTTAATTTTAATATGTATACGTAAGTAGAGAATTTTTGTTATTTCAGTGCTAATAATGGTACTATTCTCAACCCAAATCTGTTCCATTGTAACTTTGTTTCCATAAGCAGAACATGGTTTCACAATTCATGCAGTGTCAGAACACCACATGTATTGTTCTATTTAAGCATGCACTAACTTAAAGCAGCTGTATCACAGATTATTATTACATGCACACTCAAGTTGAAGTATTCTCAACTGCCTGCAAATTGAAGGTAATACTTTTATCCACTGTGCTTGGACTGTTGATAACATGTTTGTTTTAACAGAGCCTATGGAAATTAAATTCAGCAGATCCATTTCTTTACCGTGTGATTATAATGAAACCTATTATTGTATATAATATTATTATGTTCCCAGTGTCGTTATGTAATATAAATGACAGGCTAGTCTCAGGAGCGATTGCAAGGCCATACTGATCGAATTGCTAAAATAATTCACACAGATATCAATTACATTATAAACTATCTTTAAATTTCAACAAGGCAGAGCATCCTGAATGTATGTTGTCTCTTGGCTATGTTATATATGCCGTGTCAGTAAAATTATTACACTTATGTTGCTGTCTTAGGTTAGTAAATATTAAATTGTTTAAAAGCCTACCATTGATCCAACACTAATATTAAAGCTGGGAATGGAACCTATAAGGGTGAGGCTAGCCTGTAGCTACATAATTATCAGCAATTGTTGCTTGAAAACAATCTGGTAAATTACAAGTATTATTTAGCAGAAAGAACAATAATTATTATATCACTGTTATTGTGTACATGCATGTTCCTTAATAGTTATTACTAACCAACTAATTATTGATAGTGTGCACATCAAGGTTATCGTAGTCATCATAGTCATAGTTGGGTTCATCTTGTCAATGAGTATTAGCATAGTACTCTTCAGCATAGCGATAGATGTTGTCAGGTTCATCTCTCACTCTATACTGGTACTGCCGAGCAACACATGTGTAAGCCACTATCCCAATAAGGGCTATGATGGCATTGATAAGATAGTAGACAAAACCACAAATGGGGAAACTGCACACAATATTCCATCCAAGGGCAAAAGGTAGGTATATTATTACAACACCAAGTAGCTGAAAGACACCTTTAATGGCAAAGAAAGTTCCAATTACAAGTCCTTTCATTGCGTGAGGGCTCTGAGAACATATGAACTCATACACAGCTATGTAGAAAAGCATGTAGCCAACTGCATTTAGAGAATACTGAATTGCTAGCCAGTAAGATTTGATATTGAGTGACATCCAGGCATCGCTATAGTAGTACTCAAACAGATCTGTCTCATGAAGAAAACATGAAGTCACATTGGCATGCACTATGTGTCCATAAGCATCCATTACCGAGGTGCATAGAATGGAGAGCAGAATGAAGATCATTCCAAGTCCAATTCTCTTCAGCATTCCTGGGATGTAAATCTGAATGAAAGGTCGAAGGAGACAAAGATATATGGGGATGAGAAATGTTATCATTAATGGAGTCAAGGTGTCAACTTGAAAGCCATGTTCATCGTATATTAAAAATGTTGCATCTAGGTGATTTGCAAATCTTTCAAGTATTCCTTCTATTGAAAAGTCAACCATCATAATTGGTGCTAGAGTTATTAATACACGTAAGATTCCCAAGAAAGCTTTGACATCCTCCACTTGTTCGGTTGTGAAAGGTCCTCCATATTTCTCCTTGCCCAAGTCAAGCCGGGAGGGAAGGTCATCCTCACAGTAGGTGAAGGCACTACGACAAATTGGATTAATGTGATTTTTGGCAAATTTAAGCACTCTATAAACCAGCTTGTAGGGATTTTTAGTTCCTGTATCAGTCAAAAACCATTTTTGCTTAAATCGTTGGATGCAAAGGGTCACTCCCAGAAGCAGCAATGGTAGCAACATGAAGCCCAAACTGTAGATAATAAATGAACTCCCTATAGCGTTAACTCCTATTTCCAGTGGCAGTAATCCAGCATAGCTTGTCCAGACATACCAATGAATGTATAAGACAGAGTCTTCCATAGGAGCATCGTGGAGCTGGTCCATACCATACTGTATCACATTAGCACTGAAACAAACAAGACCACAGGGTATAAGTAGAAATGCAATAAAAGCAGGTATTCCAAACACTACACTGACAAGTATAATCATGGTGAGTTGAATAGTGTTAGGATAGGTGTCTTGAGAAGACAACACTACTACAAAAGGAATCAATATAGTCGCAAGTGCCGCACCAGCAAATACTACCACTGCCACTACGCTCCCCCAGATGATACGCACGCTATAAACAACAGTTTTGTATCTTCCCCACCGTATATCAGCCAGACACCCAGCCAGAGGGTAGAAGAGGAAAAGAAATGCGACAACGGAATACGCAATAACACTTGCATTCATAAAATTATTGCCTATATTAGCTAATTCTCTAAAAAATTTAGGATTTAGGAAACTTTCAAATCCAGCAATAAGAATCCAATTCCACAGTAGAATGAGTAGAGCAGCTTTTGATGACACACAGCACCTTTGACGTCTGCAGTGAAACTTGGATCTCATTCTTGTACGGATGTTTCGTCTTTCATTTCCAAACAGTGATTCCGTCTCTCTGCTAGTAGGTATGTTCTCTTCAGCACTTGCCAAATCTTTGATTTGGTGCTGCTGAGAATCTTCAGTAGTTGCCATTTTCAAATGGATCAATAAATTTAATATCTTTAGTTACAAAAAATTAATCAAATTTCATTGAAATAGTGCTGTTAGCTACTGGTACTATTCTGAGAATCTGAACCCAAATCTACCCTACCAACCAAGGGATTATGAGTCTACAAGCTTTTGATTGAAAATAACTGTATTTCCATAAGCACAACGAAATTTCACAATAAGTCAATTCTGAATCAGTATTATCGCATAATAACATTATATATATTAATATTATGATAAGCATCAAGTTGTATCAAAGATTCAGTTATTGTACACTTTATTGAAGTATTCTCATAGTGGCATACCCAGGGTATCATGGCAGAGTGTGGCTCTTGCCACACCAACCTTCACATGCTATATAACTTTAAGTGCCACATCTTAGTTTAGTTTGCCCAAACAATGTTCCACCTTCCACCCCCATTGATAATAGTATTACTTTGTATCACTTTCAATCCATTCGTTGAGAGTGCATGTGCATGGCAACACTTTTGCAAGTGAGGCAGCCTGTTGGTGAAATGTACACATTATGCTGCCGTAGATAATCTACTTATTTGTACTGAGCAGATACCAGTGATAAAAATTATTAAGAAACAAAATAATCTCTAGCTTCCTCAGGTAGCTATAGCTATATATGCTTGACAAAATGTTTGTTCAGACATAATAAAACTCAGGTACTGTAACAATCAAGGGTAATTATTATACAGTAAGTTAAACTTTCCTAATGAGGTATAGTAAGTTAAATCTAATGGTAGCCAGTCGCTAAAAAAATGAAAAGAATCAGATAAAGTTATTAATAGTGTATATGTAATATTTATAACACACTTACCTGGCATTAAGTGATTTAATGTGTGCACGAGGATGATGCAATAACGCTCGTGGTGGTGTAATGCACGAGCCGAAGGCGAGTGCATTAATCCACCGAGAGCGTTATTGCATCATCCGAGTGCACCACATTAAATCACGCAGTGCCAGGTAAGTGTGTTCTAAAGGTTTTATTTCTGGTCTAAGTGACTTTCAACCAAGCTGATGCGTTGAAACTTACATGATTATTGGTTCACGCGCTTCTACACTCAAGCGCTTTTGTTGGGTGACTTGTTCTGACTCGTTTAGACTTGTTTCAAAGCTAGCTACATTCAAACTGTGCAATATCTATTTAATGCACACTTAAGTGTGCAATACGCGATTTAATGCACACTTTTCAATGCATCTGATTGGTTGAAAGTCACGTGACCAGAAATAAATAATATTATATGTACAGTTCCATTTATTAATAACAGAGTGTTAATTATTATTGATAGTGTGAATATCAAGGTTGTCCGAGTCACAGTCATCATAGTCATAGTTGGGTTCATCTTGAGCATTTATTTAGCATAGTATTCTTCAGCATAGCGATAGATGTTGTCAGGTTCATCTCTCACTCTATACTGGTACTTCCGAGCAACACATGTGTAAGCCACTATCCCAATAAGGGCTATGATGACATTGATAAGATAGTAGACAAAACCACAACTGGGGAAACTGTGCACAATATTCCATCCAAGGGCAAATGGTAGATATATTATTACAACACCAAGCAGCTGAAAGACACCTTTAATGGCAAAGAAAGTTCCGATTACAAGTCCTTTCATTGCATGAGGGCTCTGAGAACATATAAACTCATACACAGCTATGTAGAGAAGCATGTAGCCAACTGCATTTAGAGAATACTGAATTGCGAGCCAGTAAGAGTCGATATCAAGCGACATCTGGACATTACTATCATAATAGCTTTCATTGTAGTAGTCAAAAAACAGATCTGTTTCATGAAGAAAACATGCAGTCATATTGGCATGTGCTATGTGTCCATAAGCATCCATTACCGAGGTGGATAAAATGGAGAGCAGAATAAAGATCATTCCAAGACCAATTCTCTTCAGCATTCCTGGGATGTAATTCTGAATAAAAGGTCGAAGAAGGCAAAGATATATGGGAATGAGAATTGTTATCATTAGCGGAGTCAAGGTGTCAACTTGAAAGCCCTGTTCATTAATAATCTCCACATAATCTTCAAAAAATTTTCCATCTAGATGAATTGTAAATCTCCCAAGTATTCCTTCTATTGAAAAATCTACCATCATAATTGGTGCTAGAGTTATGTAAGATTCCCAAGAAAGCTTTGACATCCTCCACCTGTTCGGTTGTGAAGGGTCCTCCATATTTCTCCTTGCCCAAGTCAAGCTGGGTGGGAAGCTCATCCTCACAGTAGGTGAAGGCACTGCGACGAATTGGATTAGTGTGATCTTTGGCAAATATAAGCACTCTATAAACCAGCTTGTAAGGATTTTTAGATCCTCTATCTGTCAAGAACCATTGAGGCTTGTATCGTTGAATGCAAAGGGTTATTCCCAGAAGCAGAAATGGCAGAGGTATTAAGAAAACACTCGTGATAATGACTACCTTCCCAAAAATGTTAACTCCTATTTCCAAAGGCAGTAATCCAGCATAGCTTGTCCAGACATACCAATGAATGTATAAGATAGAGTCTTCCATAGGAGCATCGTGGAGCTGGTCCATACCATACTGTATCACGTTAGCACTGAAACAAATGAGACCACAGAGTAGTAGTAGAAATGCAGTAAGAGTAGGTATTCCAAACACTACACTGACAATAATAATCATGGTGAGTTGAATAGTATTAGGATAGTTATCTGGGGATTTCGAAAACCTAAGAATTAGGATACTTGCCACTGCCACACCACCAAGTACTACCATTGCCACTAGACTCCCCCAGATAACACACACACTATAGACAACAGTTTTGTATCTTCCCCACCATATGTCAGCCAGACACCCAGCCAGAGGGTAGAAGAGGAAAAGAAATGCCACCACAGAGTACATGATGACACTTCTGTTAAAATCATTGTTAAACTTAAGTACTGCTCTAAAAAAGTTAGGATCAAGGTAACTTTCAAAACCAGCAACAAGAATTAAGTTTCACAGTAAAATGAGTAGAGCAGCTTTTGATGACACACAGCACCTTTGACGTCTGCAGTGAAACTTGGATCTCATTCTTGCACGGGTGTTTCGTCTTTCAATTCTTAGGAGTGGTGCAGTCTCTCTGCTAGTAGGTATGTTCTCTTCGGCACTTGCCAAGTCTTTAATTTGGTGCTGCTGAGAAGCTTTAATAGTTGCCATCTTCAAGTAATATTGTAGGTACGTTGTAGCCGCTACGATTGAATTTTATAGTGAGCTAATTTAATGCTATACTAGTTTGATCCCTATATATCTACTTTATTGAAAGTAATTTTATTTCCATAATCACAACAGATTTCATAATAGGTAAACTCAGTGTTATCACATGACATGTATTAATAAGCACTTAATAGTACAAAATAATTTGCTATTGTGTATTCAAGTTGAAGTTTTCTCAATGACATGCTAATTGATGATTAAATTGTTTTGTATGCTTGGCTCACATTATGCTCTTGCTGGGGGTATATATAGCTGGCTCTCCATAATAGTAGCACATGCAATGCACGGGTGCTATAATAATATAATTATATAGAATACATGTATGCATATGCTGGTCAAGAGTTCGTGATACATGATAACATACCGGTATTATTCGAATCATACTAACAATTATTATTCTGCTAGCCACTCAGTCATGAGCTCATATACGTAGTCTTCATGGGACAGCAGCAATCTCCATTCTTATCATGGAATTTATAATCTCGTCTTTCTCAAGTGATATTAAGCTTCCTTGCTTTTACTTGGCACTTATGGTACTATAATAATGGATCTCTTTCATGATCATAGCTACTGAGCTAGCCTCATAGCTAATTAATATTTAGGAAGACGATCACTCAGAGAGAGAGAGAGAGAGAGAGAGAGAGAGAGAGAGTTAAGCTTAGCATTGCCATATATTTCAACAAGGCTATACTTTAATTAGCTATATTTTGTACAAAGTCTTTAAAAGGATGTGAGTGCAGTATATAAAAGTAATCGATAGTATGATTATTATAACATGCACAACTCTATTTAGCAGAAAGAACGACATTATGTCATTGTCATTGTGTGCTCCTTAATTAATGCTGCTACTAGTAGTTATTAATAGTGTGGACATCAAGGTTGTCGTAGTCATCATAATCATAGTTGGGTTCATCTCGAGCATTAGCATAGTACTCTTCAGCATAGCGATAGATGTTGTCAGGTTCATCTCTCACTCTATACTGGTACTGCCGAGCAACACATGTGTAAGCCACTATCCCAATAAGGGCTATGATAGCATTGATAAGATAGTAGACAAAACCACAACTGGGGAAACTGCGCACAATGTTTTTACATCCAAGGGCAAAAGGTAGGTATATTATTACAACACCAAGCAGCTGAAAGACACCTTTGATGGCAAAGAAAGTTCCGATTACAAGTCCTTTCATTGCGTGAGGGCTCTGAGAACATATGAACTCATACACAGCTATGTAGAGAAGCATGTAGCCAACTGCATTTAGAGAATACTGAACTACCAGCCAGTAAGAGTTGATATTGAGTGACATCCAGGCATCGCTATAGTAGTACTCAAACAGATCTGTCTCATGAAGAAAGCATGCAGTCACATTGGCATGCACTATGTGTCCATAAGCATCCATTACTGAGGTGCATAAAATGGAGAGCAGAATGAAGATCATTCCAAGTCCAATTCTCTTCAGTATTCCTTGGATGCAATTCTGAACAAAAGACCGAAGGAAGCAAAGATATATGGGGATGAGAAATATTATCATTAATGGGGTCAAAGTGTCAACTTGAAAGCCATGTTCATTATTACTCATTAAATATTCGAGAAATGTTTCATCCAGGTGATTTGCAAATCTTCCAAGTATTCCTTCTATTGAAAAATCTACCATCATAATTGGTGCTAGAGTTATTAATAGACGTAAGATTCCCAAGAAAGCTTTGACATCCTCCACCTGTTCGGTTGTGAAGGGTCCTCCATATTTCTCCTTGCCCAAGTCAAGCCGGGAGGGAAGCTCATCCTCACAGTAGGTGAAGGCACTGCGACGAATTGGATTAGTGTGATCTTTGGAAAATTTAAGCACTCTGTAAACCAGCTTGTAGGGATTTTTGGATCCTGTATCTATCAAAAACCACTGACGCTTGTATCGTTGGATGCAAAGAGTTATTCCCAGAAGCAGAAATGGAAATGATATCAAGCAAAAACAGAAGACAAGAAATACACTCCCATTAACGTTAAATCCTATTTCCAATGGCAGTAATCCAGCATAGCTTGTCCAGACATACCAATGAATGTATAAGATAGAGTCATCCATAGGAGCATCGTGGAGCTGGTCAATACCATACTGTATCACATTAGCACTGAAGCAAACAAGACCACAGGGTATAAGTAGAAATGCAATAATGACAGGTATTCCAAACACTATATAGACAAGAAAAATTGTGATGTCTTGTATGGTGTTGGGATTGTTGTTTCGTGAGTTAAATAGCAAAGGATTCGCAATACTCGCAAATGCCACACCAGCGAGTATCACTCCTGCTACTAGGTTTCCCCAGATAACACGCACACTATAGACAACAGTTTTGTATCTTCCCCACCGTATGTCAGCCAGACACCCAGCCAGAGGGTAGAAGAGGAAAAGAAATGCCACCACAGAGTACATGATGACGCTCAATGAGTTAAAATTATCATCTGTTTCATGTGTGAATTTGAATAATACTCTAAAAAAATTAGGATCAAGGAAAACTTTAAAACCAGCAACAAGAATCAAATTCCACACCAAAATGAGTAGAGCAGCTTTTGATGACACACAGCACCTTTGATGTCTGCAGTGAAACTTGGATCTCATTCTTGCACGGGTGTTCCGTCTTTCATTTCTTAGGAGTGGTGCAGTCTCTCCGCTAGTAGGTATGTTCTCTTCAGCACATGCCAAGTCTTTAATTTGGTGTTGCTGTGAATCTTCAATAGTTGCCATTTCAAGTACTATAATATTATATAGAAAGTAAAAACTAGGCAAAAAAATCAATCTAGTTGGTGCTATTACCGATACTAGTACTATTCTGAGAATCTGAACCCAAATCTACTCCTGGTCCTGGCACTGTACACGTACTTTATTTCCATTAGCACAAGTCAACAAGATTTCACAATTCAGTGTTATCACAATGTATATGTGTTAATAAATAATATTTTTATGACAAGCACCAAATTATCTAAACAAAATTAAAAATTGTAAACAGTTATTGTGTACTCAAGTAAATTTAAAGGGTCGTGTAGAAGTTAGTGTAAAATAGGATTTTATGCCTAGAGTAACTCATTGGATGATTTACCGTGACCACCAAAATTGGTGTAAAATCCAGAGTGTTTGAACATATTATAAGGGGAATTTTACACCACTTGGTCAATTGCATCAAAATTAAGGGATTTATGTTGCAATTCGGAGTAGCTATTATGATCAACAAATTTAATGTTCAACAATTCGTTGAGAGTGTGGCAATTGCAACACTTTTGCAAGTGAGAGCAGCCTGCTGTTGGTAAAATGTATACACATTATGCTGCCGTAGAAAATAATATGCTTATTTGCAGCAGACACCAGTGATAAAAATTATTAAGAAATAAGAAGAATCTCTTCCTCAGGTAGCTATATAGCTACATGTTTGACAAACACACATAATTAAATTATTATGGTATAAAAGCTCACTGACAGGTACAATCAAGGGTATAATTATTATGTCCATACATGTATTGTTATATCTAACAGTAACTAGTTGCTCAAAAAAACCATGAAAAATCGGGTAAATTAAAGTTATAAATAGTGCGCACAGTTCCATTTAATAGAGTGTGTTCCTTAATTATTATTGACAGTGTGCACATCAAGGTTATCGTAGTCATCATAGTCATTGTTGGGTTCATCTTGAGCATTAGCATAGTACTCTTCAGCATAGCGATAGATGTTGTCAGGTTCATCTCTCACTCTATACTGGTACTTCCGAGCAACACATGTGTAAGCCACTATCCCAATAAGGGCTATGATAGCATTGATAAGATAGTAGACAAAACCACAACTGGGGAAACTGCACACAATATTATTATTCCATCCAAGGGCAAAAGGTATTATTACTACAGAGCCAAGCAGCTGAAAGACACCTTTAATGGCAAAGAAAATTCCAATTACAAGTCCTTACATTGCGTGAGGGCTCTGAGAACATACAAACTCGTACACAGCTATGTAGAGAAGCACATAGCCAACTGCATTTAGAGAATACTGAATTGCAAGCCAGTAAGAGTTGATATCAAGTATCGTTCCATCATAGTAAAAAAACAGGTCATCATGAAGAAAACATGCAGTCTTATTGGAATATATGTGTCCATAAGCATCCATTACCGAGGTGCATAAGACAGAGAGCAGAATGAAGATCATTCCAAGTCCAATTCTCTTTAGCATTCCTGGGATGTAATTCTGAATGAAAGGTCGAAGGAGACAAAGATATATGGGAATGAGAAGTGTTATCATTAGTGGAGTCAAGGTGTCAATTTGAAAGCCTTGCTCATCATCGTTTAGATGACTTGTAAATCTACCAAGTATGCCATCTATTGAAAAATCTACCATCATAATTGGTGCTAGAGTTATTAATACACATAAGATTCCCAAGAGAGCTTTGACATCTTCTACCTGTTCGGTTATGAAGGGTCCTCCATATTTCTCCTTGCCCAAGTCAAGCCGGGAAGGAAGCTCATCCTCACAGTAGGTGAAGGCACTGCGACGAATTGGATTAGTATGATTTTTGGCAAATTTAAGCACTCTATAAACTAACTTGTAGGGGTTTTTGGATCCTCTATCTGTCAAAAACCATTGATGCTTGTATCGTTGAATGCAAAGAGTTATTCCTAGAAGCAGAAATGTCAAGAACGTCAGGCAAACATTGAACACAAGGAAGGTATTTCCAATGGTATTTAATTGTATTTTCCGTGGCATTAGTCCAGCATAGCTTGTCCAGACATACCAATGAATGTATAAGATAGAGTCCTCCATAGGAGCATCGTGGAGCTGGTCCATACCATACTGTATCACATTAGCACTGAAACAAATGAGACCACAGAGCATAAGTAGAAGTGCAATAAAAGCAGGCACTCCAAACACTACACCGATTAGAATAATCATAGAGAATTGAATTGTGTTTGGATAGTTATTTTGAGGATTCAAAAGCATAGGAATCAAGATACTTGCCACTGCCACCCCAGCAAATACTATCACCGCCACTAGACTTCCCCATATAACACGCACACTATAGACAACAGTTTTGTATCTTCCCCACCGTATGTCAGCCAGACACCCAGCCAGAGGGTAGAAGAGGAAAAGAAATGCCATCATGGAATACATGATGACAATTGTCATTGTTGTGTGATGATCATCATTAGTTCCGAACGTGACTCCAAAATCTGAGTTTGGATCAAGAAAACCTCAAGAACAGCAGCAAGAATCAAATTCCACAATAAAATGAGTAGAGCAGCTTTTGATGACACGCAGCACCTTTGACATCTGCAGTGAAAAATGGATCTCATTCTTGCACAGGTGTTTAGTTTTTCAATTCCTGACAATGATGCAGTCTCTCTGCTAGTAGATATGCTCTCTTCAGCACTTGCCAAGTCTATAATTTGGTGTTGCCGTGTATCTTCTGAATCGGTAGTTGCCATTTTCAAGTATAGCTAGAATATTACAGGGTTTACCTACAAAAAAAGTCAATCATTGACAAGTTCTATTCCAAAATAGCTAGTGCCAATAGCTGGTTCAGTTATATATTACTTTCAACCTATAATTGAAATCGTATATAGAAAGTAATTAAATTTTATCCCATAACATGATTCACAACTATAGGTCAACAACTCAGTGTTAGCACGAATCATTGACAAGTATTATGAAATGCACTTAATTTTAATATAACAGTTAATATTGCACTTTCAAGTTGAAATATTCCCAAAATAATTTATGTACCCACTATCATCGATAATGGCTCATAATAGCATTTGGCTATAATGTATTTATACACATGCATGCAGTGTGCTATATAATATTATAATGTATTGTAGCATACACAACTGGAATAATAATTTATGGTCAAGAATTTTATGATGCATGATGTGACGTCTTCATGTTTGTATATAAAACAACACCAGAAATAGATAGCTACTGATTAGCAAAATTTAATCCAGGAATGATCCAAATGAGATCTCTGAAATTTTGTCTCCTCTACTCCAAACAGAATCAAACTGCATGCAGCCGTGAACTCCTCACATTTTCTCTTCCCATCCTTGGCGGTGTCCAGAAGTTTAAAAGTATGCATAACCTCTGCTTCAGACATCTCCGGATCCAGGACAATGACTTTATAATATGCCTTCATCTCTTTCAGAGACACATAGCTATAGTTATCCCTCTTGTGTCCATTAAATTTTATCAAGCATATAGCTAGCTAGTTACCCAGAACTCCATCATAAACCTTTTCTCTCCGGGTAGCATGGAGAATAAAGATGTGCTGGGTCTCTGCATGGATGACCTCTTCAAAACACCTGGTTTCAAGTTAATTAAAGGTGTCAGATAGCTAGCTATCTCCATGAAGCCACTAATTAATAATAATATTATTTTATTATTTGCTGAGTCAGCTTGTGAGGTATTTAATAATAATAATATATTCTGCTAGCCCAATCAGCAATGAGCTCGTGGGACAAGTAGAAATCTTTATTGATGTCCATGACTCTCGTCACATACGGCTTTATCTTTCTCAGTTAGGTAAGCCGGCATTGTGCACCACATATATATCATAGCTACCATTATAATAAGAGCAAATTTCTGTGTGTTCTCCAACAACTGGATATCTTTTGCAGTGTGGGGATCCCATAGAGCTGCTGCGTATTCCAGGTGTGGTCTTGCTAGTGATATGTAAAGCTGCTTATATATAAGACAGTCATTTGAGGCATATAATTGTAAAATCTCCTATTATATAAAGGAAACCCAGAACCTTCCTAGCCTTAGTACAGGCATTTGAAATATGATTAGACCATAATAATTAAATTGTAGGATAAAAGCACACCCAGGTACTTGAAAGTGACCACTTTATCCAGTGCAGTACCATTTAACGTAAGGGGCAGTATTGGATCACTGCGAGCTCGTCACAAGTTCCTCGAGAGAATCATATGTTTGCACTTCGCTGCATTCAAAGTAAGGTAATGACCATCAGACCATTCTGAAATTGCATTAATATCATTCTGCAACATATTGCATAATCGGATTGACTGTTGATAGGTTGCATGTTACAGTAGCAAAAGTATCCAAAAATGATGAATTATATTATACCACTGATATTATTATATATACAGCGATGAGGTTAATGACTGGATTTTTGGTTGTATCCTGAATAAAAACCATCAAAAAGAGCACTTGAAAAATAAGCAGTAATATGTAGTTCAGTATAATGGTGCTTATGTTTGTATGGTCCAGCGTATGCATCAGAGTGGTATCAATCGATGAAGAATGCATATAGTACAGATCAAGAGAATATTATTGAGAACATTTACCAAAAGCAAGGGTACTATATAGCTATACAGTAACTATTTATTATACCTCAAGATCAAGTATAATATATATAGCTACTCACTTCAGTTGTCTACATGTGAATGCATCTATACTTGATGCCAACACTACTTCTGAGCAGGCTGTCCATGAAATTGAAGACGCAAATCAAACTATTCCTCTGAAATTATAATTGGAAAAACGTGCTTGGTTGCGTACCCTAACACTGATAACTCTTAATTCACATCCATAATAATATCCGTTTGGAGGCTCAAGTGACAAAATTATTGCAGACTTTATGATATATATAGTAACCATGCACTGCATGCAGACGGTTCCCTCTACAGTATTCACCCTAATGATTCTCATCCGTATAATAGTTACTGGCTATTGCTGCCTTAATTGGGATTAAATCACATATATAAGAGCTAGCTGCAGGAGTACATTACTATTAAGAAGCACTTAATTTCTGTATGTCACTACATACAATAGCTATAATATAGGATGTTATAATAATGATGTGAACATGTATAATGTATATCTGTGTCCTATTTACCAGGAGCACATGATCAGTACAGTAGTATAACATTAGACTAAGTATGGTATTCAAGAGTGGCAAGTATCGAGAGAAGCATGAAATTTAATTTAAATGATATCAGTAGATGCCAGAGAGGTAATCCGTAGAAAAACGGTCATGCTGGACACTACTGAACTGACCGCTTCACTGATGTAGAAGATAGAGGTATAGTGAAACATCATGGCAAAAACAACTATTATAATATTATTATTGTCAAAACTGTAAAATTAAGCTGCGTGTCCAAATATAGTGGGCTTATCGTCAATTAGCATAAGAATACTTCAATTTGAGTGTGCAGTAGCTTCATTAAAGTTTATGATACAACTTAGTGCTTGTCATGTCGCATGCTGACACTGAGTTGACCTATTGTGAATAAGTTACTTTCAATATACAGTAGGGTAGATTTGGATAGAGATTAGCAAGTACTAGCTATCATTGCCACTATAGACTTCCCCAGATAACACACACACTAGACAACAGTTTTGTACCTTAATTCCCCACCGTATGTCAGCCAGACACCCAGCCAGAGGGCAGAAGAGGAAAAGAAATGCCACCACACAGTACATGATGATGCTCAATGAGTTAAAATTATCATCATTTTCAAGTGTGAATTTGAATATTACTCTAAAAAATTTAATTTAGGATCAAGGAAACCTTAAATTAAAAACAGCAACAAGAATCAATTTCCACACGAAAATGAGTAGAGCAGCTTTTGATGATCGACACACAGCACCTTTGACGTCTGCAGTGAAACTTGGATCTCATTCTTAGACGGATGTTTCGTCTTTCCTTTCTTAGGAGTGGTGCAGTCTATCTGCTAGTAGGTATGTTCTCTTCAGCACTTGCCAAGTCTTTGATTTGGTGTTACTGTGTAGTTGCCATTTCAAGTACTATAATAATTATATTATATTATAGAAAGTAAAACTAGGCAGAAAATTAATCTAGTTGGTGCTATATTCTGAGAATCTGAACCCAAATCTACTCCTGGTCCTGGCACTGTATACATAATTATTTTATTAAAAGTAACTTTATTTGCGTACTCAAGTAATTTTGTACAAGTTAGTGTAAAATAGGATTTTACACCTAGAGTAACTCATGGGATGATTTTACACCAGCAAAATTGGTGTAAAATCCAGAATGTTTGATAGTGTTGCATATATTATAAAGGGGAATTTTACACCACTTGGTCAATTGCATCAAAATTAAGGGATTTAAGCAGTAGCTATTATGATCGCCAAATTTAATGTTCAACAATTTGTTGAAAGTGTGGTAACACTTTTGTAAGTGAGGTCAGCCTGCTGTTGGTAAAATTATCCTGCCGTAGAAAATCTGCTTATTTGCAGCAGATACCAGTGATAAAAATTATTAAGAAATAAGAAGAATCTTCCTCAGGTAGCTATATAGCTACATATTTGACAAGCACACATAATTATTATTATTAATATGGCATAAAAGCTCACTGACAGGTACAATTAATCAAAGATAATTAGCTATTATGTCCATACATATATGGTTGTATCCATGGCAACAGTAACCAGTTGCTAAAAAAAACCATGAAAAAATCTGGTAAAGTGTGTACAGTTCCATTTAACAGAGTGTGTTCCTTAATTATTATTGATAGTGTGCACATCAAGGTTATCGTAGTCATCATAGTCATAGTTGGGTTCATCTCGAGCATTAGCATAGTACTCTTCAGCATAGCGATAGATGTTGTCAGGTTCATCTCTCACTCTATACTGGTACTGCCGAGCAACACATGTGTAAGCCACTATCCCAATAAGGGCTATGATGGCATTGATAAAATAGTAGACAAAGCCACAACTGGGGAAACTGCGCAAAGTATTTCTCCATCCAAGGGCAAAAGGTAGATATATTATTACAACACCAAGCAGCTGAAAGACTCCTTTGATGGCAAAGAAAATTCCAATTACAAGTCCTTTCATTGCATGAGGGCTCTGAGAACATATGAACTCATACACAGCTATGTAGAGAAGCATGTAGCCAACTGCATTTAGAGAATACTGAACTACGAGCCAGTAAAAGTTAATATCAAGTAACATCTGGACTTCACTATAATTATAGCTATCATTGTATACGTAGTAGTCATTAAACTGGTCATCACGAATAAAGCATGCAGTCACATTGGCATGTACAATGTGTCCATAAGCATCCATTACAGAGGTGCATAAAATGGAGATCAGAATGAAGATCATTCCAAATCCAATTCTCTTTAGCATTCCTGGGATGTAATTCTGAATGAAAGGTCGAAGGAGGCAAAGATATATGGGGATGAGAAATGTTATCATTAATGGAGTCAAGGTGTCAACTTGAAAGCCTTTCTCATCTGCTGAATACCGAAGTTCGAGAAATGTTTCATCTAAATGACTTGAAAACCTCCCAAGAACTCCATCTATTGAGAAATCTACCATCATAATTGGTGCTAGAGTTAATAATATACATAAGATTCCCTTTGACATCCTCCACCTGTTCGGTTGTGAAGGGTCCTCCATATTTCTCCTTGCCCAAGTCAAGCCGGGAGGGAAGCTCATCCGCACAGTAGGTGAATGCACTGCGATGAATTGGATTAATGTGATCTTTGGCAAATTTAAGCACTCTGTAAACCAGCTTGTAGGGATTTTTAGATCCTGTATCTGTCAAAAACCATTTTTGCTTGTATCGTTGGATGCAAAGGGTTGCTCCGAGAAGCAGCAATGGTATCAACATCAAGCCCTCACTGTAGAGAACAAATGAATTCCTAAAAGTATTAAATCCTATTTCCAGTGGTAGTAATCCAGCATAGCTTGTCCAGACATACCAATGAATGTATAAGATAGAGTCATCCATGGGAGCATCATGGAGCTGATCAATACCATACTGTATTACATTAGCACTGAAACAAATAAGACCACAGGGTATAAGTAGAAATGCAATAAGAGTAGGTATTCCAAACACTACACCGACAAGAACAAGCGTGATGAGTTGAATAGTATTAGGATAGTCATCTTGAGGTTTCAATAGCACAGAAATCCAGATACTTGCAAACGCCACACCACCAAGTACTGCAACTGCCACTAGACTCCCCCAGATAACACGCACACTATAGACAACAGTTTTGTATCTTCCCCACCGTATGTCAGCCAGACACCCAGCCAGAGGGTAGAAGAGGAAAAGAAATGCCACCATGGAATACATGATGACACTTACTATAATATATAAACCATCATTATTTTCAAATAATACTCTAAAATAGTTAGGATCAAGGAAATCTTTAAAACCAGCAATAAGAATCAAGTTCCATACTAAAATGAGTAGAGCAGCTTTTGATGACACACAGCACCTTTGACGTCTGCAGTGAAAGTTGGATCTCATTCTTGTATGTGTATTTCGTCTTTCATTCAGTGACAGTGTTGCTGTGACAATCTCTCTCCCAGTATGTATATTCTCTTCAGCACTCGCCATATTCTTAATTTGGTGTTGCCAAGAATCTTCAATAGTTGCCATTTTACGAGTTACTGTTGTAGGTTATAGCTGCTGTGGTGAAAAGAAAGTTTGAACCCTATCTGCTCCATTTATTTCCATAAGCATAACATGATTTCACAATCATTAAACTCAATGTTATCACATGACATGTACTTCATGTAAAAATTGTATATAGAAGTTTTCCCATGCAAATAGACGATAAAATCAGTTTACTACCCACTATGCTTGGCTTATGTTATGGCATTACCATCTGGGTATACAAGCATAGCTGGCTCTCCATAATTGGCTATTAATAGTGCAAGCAGTGTGCTATATATAGCATGCATGCATAGATAATGAATGGAATCTGGATAAGAGTTTAAGATAACACAATAACATCTTCATACAATGTTATTCTGCTATATATATCTAATCAGCCATGAGCTCATAGCCTTCACACGACAGGCAGCAATCTTTATTGCTGTATCACATTAGCACTGAAACATACAAGATCACGGGGTATATTATTATTATTAAGTAGAAATGCAATAAAGGCAGGTATTCCAAACACTACACCGACAAGAATAATCAAGGTTAGTTGAATAATATTATTATTCGGACCATACGTGCCTTGATCTTGAGATTTCAAGAATACAGGAATCATACTTACATGTACAGTTGCCACTCCACTAAGTACTACGATTGCCACTAGACTCTAACACGCACACTATAGACAACAGTTTTGTATCTTCCCCACCGTATGTCAGCCAGATACCCAGCCAGAGGGTAGAAGAGGAAAATAAAGAATACATGATGACACTCAGCAAGTTAAAATTTACTTTGCCCCTATTCGTGACTTAATTAATAATAATTTTGTGATCATGGTGCACAATACAACAAGTACGTATAATAATATTATTATTATTATACTAAGTATTATACTACTTTGCTACATAGTACTAGTCTATATTGATCACAAATATTATAATTTATCAATTTGCATGATATGCTGCATTACAATACTAGGATCATTAATTTTTGCATTTAGTTGCCCAAGTACAAATGAAGTACAACAAAGCAGAAGCCGTTACCAAGGTTACAATCACAGCTCCCAAAATGAAAGTAAATTTCTCACCCGAATCTTTTGTAATCATCAGTGCTCCCAAAGTGAAAAGAAATAATCCGTCGGCATGATTCATCCACTTCTTCTTATACGGCTTAATCGTGAGGAACAAGGCTCCCAAGAGAATATGGAACACTCCAATAAAGGACCAGTAATAATTATTGAATATGTTCAGTACTATGGGAATACTTACTAAAGCAAATAGAATTCTGAGGAGCAGATAGAGAGCGGAGAAAGATCTGCAGTCAACTTGGTTTTCTGTTTTATCCTTAAACCACCCTTGAAACACGTCCATAACTAAGTGCAGAATATCCCACCTTCTAAAACCCATAAAGCTTAGACAAGCCCTGAAAATTCTCGTAGGATAGAGAAGCAAAAGTAGTGGCGGTAGAACAACAAAAACTGTTATGATAGACAGTGCAAGAACCACATATGGTATGTGGCTTGAATGAAATAATGTAACTGACGGATCAAAAAGTAATACAGTATTATCTGAGATTGAACTACCGCTGCAGTCGTACAAGGGTACAGCAAAAATAAGATTAATGGATACAAATAGAATCTTAGAGTAAGAAAGGAGAAGAAATGTGGCACAGGTTTTAAGTATAGCTCTCTTTGGATTCCAGTTTCTTTTACAACAGACCAGCTTCAATGGGGTGGAGAAAAAAACAGCCACACGACAGTTCCTATCATAAAGCTCTATACCCACTAGGACAAAAATGGTGATAAGCAGTGGAAAAAAGGCTATGATGTAGTCAAAGAGAAGAATATCTATTGTCTTAATGAATGTACTAACACATACGGGTGGAAGAACAAGACGAAAAAAGTCCAAATTCCATATACCAAACAGTGTTAAAAAATACTGTGGAAACTTTCTACTCAAATTGCACGCTAAGGTCACGTATAGTCCAGAGCCAACTATGATGCCATTAACACTTAACTGAATATATGTAATGATGACATTGAATGGGCTGGCAGTTCCATTGATCTCAAACAGGACTACAGCCAAATACATAATGGTTACCATAGATAACTGAAAAATGAAATACAGAATCCAGTGGTACCTGTGTTTTGAACAGTCAGCACAAGTGACACCATCTGAAAACAAGGCTGGTCCATAGCCTTCAATGCACTGTCTACACTGAGCTCCCTCTCTGTTGTAACTACTGCACATGAATCTGTTTAGTTCAGGCCCAGATATGTTTGTAGGAATACGATACAACTTATGATCACCATTATTATAGTTGCATATGACATTGTGTCTTTTATCTCGATATATGAACAGACAGCGACCAACTTTGACATCCTTAGTGACATTATTCCAGGTCATACAGTGACCATGCGCGACTTCCAAATTAGTGGTTTGACATTCATTTATTCCCGTATATATCTTGGTACAACACTCACAGTGGCCACTTCTCTCGTTGAACCAATGCCAAAGTGGACATGAAGAGTTAGCCTCTGTATCAGCGGAAGAGACTGTTAATCTTACCAATGCAATATGAATGATTGCAACGCATAAAATTTGAATTCTGCACAAGATCACCATTGTACATGATTATGCTGTGTAGCTATATGACTACCATTGAAGATTGACAATAATAGCTACGAGGGATAATTAAATTTTCAATCAATTCAATAATTTAGTTCCCAAAAAACATGATAGTAGTATATTTACAATAATATTTACAATAACAGCTAATATCTACCTTAATGATAATATTATTGTCAATACATTATAATTATTTTGATCCGTTGCTCGTGTAGCACAGTTTATTAATGATTTCAATGAAACTCAGGAGTCCCAAATTTGAGTCATAGCTAGTAGTTTAAATGTTATCTATGTTAATGACTACTTTTACACACAATCAATATTTGCGATAATTATTGATTCAGAAGTTGTGATCATAGTATTCTGATTCATAATTTGATACAACAGACAGCAAACCAATATTCAGCAATTACTAGAATTTGGTGTAATTATGACTTCAAAGAACATTATTACTATATAATATATTATTATACTTGCATGTAGCAAAAAGGGCCAAAAATGCTGAATGTATACCCTTAGGCTAACATACACTGATAATTCTTCACCCCCATATAATTATTATATTATCCATTTTCCTTGGAGGCTCGAGTGACAAAATTGCAGACTCTTCTGGTTCTAGTGACCACCTCAGTTCCCTGAGCAATTAATATTCACCCTAGTGGTTATCGCATGTGTAATAGTTACTGGCTGTTGCTGCCTTAGGATTAAATTGCATAACCCTGAGCCAGTTGCAAGAAGAGCTCTCATGCAGAGTATTATAATATTATGTCACCATACAATAATATATATAGCTTGACTATATTATGTATGCATAGACTATGTAGCTATAATTATGTGTCCTATGGACATTAATTTTCAGTTATGAAATTTTTCACTTATTTTACTTGTGGATGTGGAGAAAATTAACCATGGCACCTACGTAACTGCTTTCATTGGCGAAAAGTTTATGCTAACTTTTGATCCTCTGTTAATGGTGCATAAAGAATAATTATTATGCATGGCGATCTTTACTGCATTGGAAACTTTCTACAAATTAATTATACAAAGGTAGCTAGGCTTAGCAAAATTTTTGGTCCAGACATAATATTGTGTTATGTCAGTGAACAAGTTAATAGGACTCAGGTACAACCAAGGGTAATTATTATGACATTGTCCATTAATTAAATCTAACAGTAACCAGTTGCTAAAAAATCGAGTAAAGTTATTAATAGTATGTACAATTCTATTAAATTTAACGGAAAGAATGTGAGTTCCTTAATTATTATTGATAGTGTGAACATCCAGGTTGTCGTAGTCATCATAGTCATAGTTGGGTTCATCTCGAGCATTGGCATAGTACTCTTCAGCATAGCGATAGATGTTGTCAGGTTCATCTCTCACTCTATACTGGTACTGCCGAGCAACACATGTGTAAGCCACTATCCCAATAAGGGCTATGATGGCATTGATAAGATAGTAGACAAAACCACAGCCGGGAAAACTGTGCAAAGTATTTCTCCATCCAATGCCAAAAGGTAGATATATTATTACAACACCAAGCAGCTGAAACACTCCTTTGATGGCAAAGAACGTTCCGATTACAAGTCCTTTCATTGCGTGAGGGCTCTGAGAACATATGAACTCATAAACAGCTATGTAGAGAAGCATGTAGCCAACTGCATTTAGAGAATACTGAATTACGAGCCAGTAAGAGTCAATATTGAGTGACATCCAGGCATGGCTATCATGGTACTTCAACAAATTTGTCTCATGAAGAAAACATGCAGTCACATTGGCATTTAGTATGTGTCCATAAGCATCCATTACTGAGGTGCATAAAGTGGAGAGCAGAATGAAGATCATTCCAAGTCCAATTCTCTTCAGGATTCCTGGGATGTAATTCTGAATGAAAGGTCGAAGGAGACAAAGATATATGGGAACGAGAAATGTTATCATTAACGGAGTCAAGGTGTCAACATCAAACCTATGTTCAAAAGATTTTCCATCTAGGTGACCTGCAAACCTCCCCAGTATTCCATCTATAGAAAAATCTACAATCATAATTGGTGCTAGAGCCAATAATACTCGTAAGATTCCCAAGAAAGCTTTGACATCCTCCACCTGTTCGGTTGTGAAGGGTCCTCCATATTTCTCCTTGCCCAAGTCAAGCCGGGAGGGAAGCTCATCCTCACAGTAGGTGAAGGCACTGCGATGAATTGGATTAGTGTGATCTTTGGCAAATTTAAGCACTCTATAAACCAGCTTGTAGGGATTTTTAGATCCTGTATCTCTCATAAACCATTGACGCTTGTATCGTTGAATGCAAAGGGTTATTCCCAGAAGCAGAAATGGCAGAGGTGTTAAGAGAACACTCATGATAATGAATGCACTCCCAAAAATGTTAACTCCTATTTCCAACGGCAGTAATCCAGCATAGCTTGTCCAGACATACCAATGAATAAATAAGACAGAGTCTTCCATAGGAGCATCGTGGAGCTGGTCAATACCATACTGTATTACATTAGCACTGAAACAAACAAGACCACAGGGTATAAGTAGAAATGCAATAAAAGCAGGCACTCCAAACACTACACCGACAAGAACAATCGTGATGAGTTGAATATTATTTGGATCATATGTGACTTGATCTTGAGATTTCAAGATTACATGCAGGAATCATACTCACAGTTGCCACACCACCAAGTACTACCACTGCCACTAGACTTCCCCAGATAACACGCACACTATAGACAACAGTTTTGTATCTTCCCCACCGTATGTCAGCCAGACACCCAGCCAGAGGGTAGAAGAGGAAAAGAAATGCCACCACAGAGTACATGATGACACTTCTGTTAAAATCATTGTTAAACTTAAGTACTGCTCTAAAAAAGTTAGGATCAAGGTAACTTTCACAACCAGCGATAAGAATTACGTTCCACAGTAAAATGAGTAGAGCAGCTTTTGATGACAAACAGCACCTTTGACGTCTGCAGTGAAAGTTGGATCTCATTCTTGCACGGGTATTTCGTCTTTCATTTCTTAGGAGTGGTGCAGTCTCTCTGCTAGTAGGTATGTTCTCTTCAGCACTTGCCAAGTCCTTAATTTGGTGCTGCTGAGAATCTTTAATAGTTGCCATTTTCAATTAATATTGTAGGCACGTTGTAGCCACTATGATAAAAATAATAATTAATTTTTATATTTTTATAGTGTAGCTATAGTAATGCTATACTAGTTTGATCCCTATAGCTATCTACTTTATTGAAAGTAACTTTATTTCCATAAGCACAACAGATTTCATAATAGGTAAACTCAATGTTATCACATGACATGCACTTAATAGTACGAAGTAACTTGCTATTGTGTATTCAAGTTGAAGTTTTCTCAATGACATGCTAATTGACGATTAAATCATTTTGTATACTTGGCTTACATTATGATCTTGCTGGGGCCGGGTATAGCTGGCTCTCCATAATAATAGTGCATGCAGTGCACGTGTGCTATAATATAATATAATTATAATATAGAATACATGTATGCATATGCTGGTCAAGAGTTAACTCGTGATACATGATAACATACCGGTATTATTCGAATCATACTAACAATTAATATTCTGCTAGCCACTCAGTCATGAGCTCATATACGTAGTCTTCATGGGACAGCAGCAATCTCCATTCTTATCATGGAATTTATAATCTCGTCTTTCTCAAGTGATATTAAGCTTTCTTACTTTTACTTGGCACTTGTGACACGTACGGTATGTGGATCTCTTTCATGATCATAGCTACTGAGCTAGCCTCATAGCTAATATTTAGGAAGACGATCACTCAGAGAGAGAGAGAGAGAGAGAGAGTTAAGCTTAGTATTGCCATAGATTTCAATTGCTAACAAGGCTATATTTTAATTAGCTATATTTTGTACAAAATCTTTAAAAGGATTTTGAATGACCTGTGCTTCTTTCCAGATGGATCATGGGAATTTCGCAACCATTGGTCAAGTAGAACTGCTCACCCCAAGCAACTTGCTGTTCAATTTGCTCACACTAACTCCTATTTTTATTCTTTTTTTCCCCACACTTCCTCCACCTGGAACACACTAGATAGTGCGTGTGTCTTAAGTGACTCATATTCATCTTTTATGCATAATTTAAGACGTTAGTATCTGTATCATCATCTTCTCTGTAACCCACACTAGCTGGGTGCACACTCGTTTAGTTTTATATACTACTGTGCATCCTATGCAAGCAGCATAAAGTATTATAAACAAAATTATTACACAACAAGTAGAAAAAATTACACAACAAGTAGAAAAAAAAGCAAACTTAAATAATTAAATAATCTAATTCATGGGGGGTTTGGGAGCACTTGGGGGGATAATTTTTACATGGGCACGCAGAATGGGTCAAAACTAGAATTTTGATGGCGGGAAATTTTGATTCACACCTTACAATTAAAGTTATGGCCCTTTGAAGTTTCCCCATATGTTTGTATAGGAAGCCATGCATTTGCAATGTTTCCGCCCACGCGCACATAGACTTGACGACCTTTACCCAATTTGGCCAAAATTGGAGTATAGGCTGCCTGCTTGCATTGTATGGCTCTACTAAGCATCCAGCTCAACTATGTCGTGGTTTCCGGACAATTATTTTTCTGCTTGGTGTGTGGTCTGCTTGAAAAAAAAAAAAAAAAAAAAAAGGATGTGAGTGCAGTATATAAAAGTAATCGATAGTATGATTATTATAACATGCACAACTCTATTTAGCAGAAAGAATGACATTGTGTCACTGTCATTGTGTGCTCCTTAATTAATGCTGCTAGTTATTAATAGTGTGCACATCAAGGTTATCGTAGTCATCATAGTCATAGTTGGGTTCATCTCGAGCATTAGCATAGTACTCTTCAGCATAGCGATAGATGTTGTCAGGTTCATCTCTCACTCTATACTGGTACTTCCGAGCAACACATGTGTAAGCCACTATCCCAATAAGGGCTATGATGGCATTGATAAGGTAGTACACAAAACCACAACTGGGGAATCTGCGCAAAATATCTTTCCATCCAAGGGCAAAAGGTATTATTATTACAGGGCCAAGCAGCTGAAAGATACCTTTAATGGCAAAGAAAATTCCGATTACAAGTCCTTTCATTGCATGAGGGCTCTGAGAATATATGAACTCATATACAGCTATGTAGAGAAGCACGTAGCCAACTGCATTTAGAGAATACTGAATTGCTAGCCAGTAAGAGTTGATATCGAGTATCGTTCCATCATAGTCCGAAAACAGGTCATCATGAAGAAAACATACGGTCACATTGGCATGTACTATGTGTCCATAAGCATCCATTACAGAGGTGCATAAAATAGAGAGCAGAATGAAGATCATTCCAAATCCAATTCTCTTCAGCATTCCTGGGATGTAGTTCTGAATGAAAGGTCGAAGGACGCAGAGATATATGGGGATGAGAAATGTTATTATTAATGAAGTCAATGTGTCAACTTGAAAGCCATGATCATTATAATGTTTTCCATCTAGGTGAATTGCAAATCTCACAAGTATTCCATCTATTGATAAATCTACCATCATAACTGGCGCTAGAGTTATTAGTACACGTAAGATTCCCAAGAAAGCTTTGACGTCCTCCACTTGTTCGGTTGTGAAGGGTCCTCCATATTTCTCCTTGCCCAAGTCAAGCCGAGAGGGAAGCTCATCCTCACAGTAGGTGAAGGCACTGCGACGAATTGGATTAGTATGATCTCTGGCAAATTTAAGCACTCTATAAACCAGCTTGTAGGGATTTTTGGATCCTGTATCTGTCAAAAACCATTGACGCTTGTGTTGTTGAATACAAAGGGTTACTCCCAGAAACAGAAATGGCAAGAACATATGCAGGCAAGCACTGAACACAAGGAAGGTATTTCCAATGCTGTTTAATTGTATTTTCAGTGGTAGTAATCCAGCATAGCTTGTCCAGACATACCAATGAATGTAGAAAATAGAGTCTTCTATAGGAGCATCGTGGAGCTGGTCCATACCATACTGTATCACATTAGCACTGAAACAAATGAGACCACAGGATATAAGTAGAAATGCAATAAGAGTAGGTATTCCAAATACTACACTGACAATAATAATCATGGTGAGTTGAATAGTGTTTGGATAGTTATTTTGAGGATTCAAAAACATAGGAATCAATATACTTGCCACTGCCACACCAGCAAATACTACTATTGCCACTAGACTCCCCCAGATAACACGCACACTATAGACAACAGTTTTGTATCTTCCCCACCGTATGTCAGCCAGACACCCAGCCAGAGGGTAGAAGAGGAAAAGAAATGCCACCACAGAATATATGATGACACTAGACTGAGTCATTGTTGTGCGATTATCATCATTAATTCTAAATAATATAATTCCGAAATAGTTTGGATCAAGAAAACCTTTAAGACTAGCAACAAGAATAAAATTCCACAATAAAATGAGTAGAGCAGCTTTTGATGACACACAGCACCTTTGACGTCTGCAGTGAAAGTTGGTTTGCATTCTTGCATGAATTTTTCGTCTCTTGTTTCCAAAGGGTAGTGTGGCGCCCCCTCTGCTAGTAGGTGTGTTTTCTTCAGCAGTTGCCATGTCCTTGATACTTTGGTGCTGCTCAGTATTCGCCATTCAAGTTTTAAATCAATAAGGATATATCTTAAGTATACAACAATTAGCATTAAAATAAGATTTGCTAGCTAATACAGGCATACTGATAATATCAACCCGTCTATACTCTACCTTAATAATATCATGCTATAGAGTATAATAATTACATGAAATTTTATGTTCATTATGATAAGCTTATCACAAAATTATTATACACATAATGATTAAGTTTCATCATGATTAACTAGCATGAGAATCCTTACACAAGTTGAAATTTGACGATGAAATTGGTAATAATAATTAGTTTCACCATGCATATGATTTGCTTTTACATGGAGTGTTGATGTATAATACATGCAGTGATTGCTTTTGCTATGTATCACTGATGTTTCACCATTAACACCTTAGCTTTCATTACAGAACATCCCTGCATGGGGTGATGATGGTGTCACCTGTGGCACTCGACTAGATACTCTAACTACGGCCATCAGGCCCAATTCATTGAAGAATCATAAGCTGTAGCATTTGCATACAAGTCCCAAGCTTAAAAGTGTGACAATGCTATAGCTGTCATCTGTCGCACTCAGCTAGATGCTGTAGCCATCAGGCCCAACTCCTCAAAGGTTCATAAGCTATCATAGTGTTTAGTGTACATTATCTGATAAATAAAATTAATGCCTCTAATTATCAGATTCTGAATTTTTCTCAAAGGTATCAAGTGCTTATTGATTTTGACTTTCACAATTGCAATGCAAATTAACAGTGTCATGTCATGGAATAATATGACCAGTACAAGCTAAATTATTGATTTATTGCTTTATGACACACTTATTATAATTTACTGAGCACAGGCTTATTATATTGTATTAAACAATGCATACCTAATAATATAAAATTAATAAATAAGGGGAGTAACTGTTGCATTATGAATAATCTACATTACTTGATTCCAACTCAAGTAGGAGTGGTTTATTGAGTTCAATTGATGAATGTGTAATAATGTCATCAATTTGAGGGACTGTTTCGGTAAGACTCGTGCATTGATACAATTCTTGGTTTCTGGTAGTATAATTGTGCTTTAAATTAACCTTTTTTATAAACTTACTAGCAACAGAGAGAGAAAGGGTAAATAGATAAATCCCAGCTGAATCATTTCAAGAGTTTGTATGTTCTCTGTGTTCTCCGTGATTAAAGAGAATTTGATCGTTATCGTCAAGCAGTTGATTATGGTAATGTTAAGAAATATAAGAGCATCTATGACATTGTGTTGCCATGACTTATATGGCTGTAGAATTGAGTGAATACCAAGAATTAATACCGGTAATAGTACTTGTGGTACCGTTTCACTGTACATGTAAGTAAGAAAGGCAAGCACCCTGTAGAGAAAATAAAACCCAGCGATAAATCTCGTTTTGTCCTTGTAACTGCTTTGAAATACATCCAAGAGTGGCACGAAACGGCTTAAACTAAGAAGATGTGATACAACATTCACATACCTATGCTCACTGAGTCCACATAGCTCCAAAAGGTGGAAAGAACTAGGATAGAGTATCAGAAAAAATGGTGGAAGACAAACAAGTACGATAGTGAAGATGATTGCTGGAATTGCGTATGGAAGATGCTCGTTTCCAAAGTATGAGAGTCCTCCATAATATGTCACTGGTATGGGGTCCACTCCAGATTTCCCCTTTAAATAAGTTTTTGTCAGTAAGATAAAGCCAACTCTCGTGCACTGTCCGTAACAAATAATTAAGACAGCCGAAATTCCATGAGTTGCCGAGCTACGTTTTCCTAAAAAATGCTTGAGAAAAGAGAAATTATGTGAGCTGCATCGTTTCGTTGAGTGATTCATTGCAACCACAATGAATATTATTAGCAAGAAAGCGAAAGTAGTGGTTACGTATTTGAAAGCTATCACATCCATGATATTTGCACCCTTCCACAAGCAGAAAGGAAAGGTTGAAAAATAATCAAAATTGAAGATACCATAGATCAATTGGTAGCCAGATTTCAGCACCTTGAATGACATGCTACCATGTTTTATTTCTGAAAGAACTCTAAGATCTTGAGAGAAAGCATCAACAATTTGACTATAAAAAATGAATCCATTCAGTGATCCCAAGGAAAAGTTAATTCCAAACATCATGACGATAGTAAAAAAGAGCATTACAGGCAGGATTTCTGACAGTAAAAAAATAATCACACCAAAATTGCAAGACATGGTATTTCATCTGCAGACCATTTCTTTGGAGTGGTAGAGTGCTGAGTATCCCATTTTGCATGCCCCACATAGTACACCCTCTCTAGTATTCCCACACACAAAATCTGATAGATAATCACTACTTTTCGGTAGGACTTGTAAAGTAGTATAATTTTCAAACGGGGAAGGAAAAAAAGCAGTGTATAGGTGATCTGAATTTTTTTCACCACCAGGGTAATATTCAATCCAATAATTGCTCTTAATGAATGCTCCGAGCTCATTGCATTTTACAATTGCTGGATAGCTATGTGATTGAGAATCAGCTGAACATTTACAGCTTTCAGTCACTGTATCAAAGAAGAACCCTGGAGAACATGACAATAGCCTAATAGGCATGAAGTATTCTATTGCATACAGAGGTTGAGTTGTACTTAGAACAAGTATCATTGTTTGATTTGGGGCACCATAGATGCAAGTTGAATTGTTCACTGTAAAGTAATTTTCCAGATGTACCAGTTTATTATCTTGGAGTCTTAATGCAAATTCTGACTGCTTGATGTGGTAAAATTCATCATACATTGCGATTGGCACTTGTAAACTCTCTCCAGGTATTCCTGTCATTGGAAGACTACCTTCAATACGTACATTTCTTGCTGCCGTTGCTAGTGGCCATGCGCCTAAAGCCAAATTGGGAGTATCAAAATGGAAATTACCAATGCGATCAAATAACTTTGTCAGATTATAAGTATACTTTTCATAGTAAGCAAAATAGCATGAAAATAGAGATTCGGAATAAATCGAAAGTCCACCAAGCGGAGCATTGTTATCACGGAAAGTGGTGGTGATGTTTCTTTCTGACATATTACTTCCACTTCCCCCATACATTAGGAAACACGATCTCCCTTCAAAATACTCCCTTGGATCAGATGAAGCATAGTATATTCCACCACCAACATTTGCTGCACTGTTGTTGATAAACTGAAACTGAGAGTTATCATTCAAAATTATTCCCGAGAATCCATGAATTGCAATTGCACCCCCTCTTATTGCCCGATTACTATGAAATATGACATGTGAATACCTGTCAAATATCGCTCGTCCATTTATCAAATAAAGGGCTGAATACCAATTTCTCTTAAAGATTACCAAGCCTTGAAAATGTGTAAAAAAGCGAGTTATTACAAACACTCCTTGGATAACATGGTAGTATTTCCAAAGTTTTGGTTTTAAAACATGATTATCAATCACAATAATGTCCTTAAAAAGAGGAATAGGCAAGTATCCTTGATTTGACTGTTGAAATCTGGTTGGTGAGAGGTCAACAGCAGGACTGTACGGACCATAATTATTGAACCATGAACAGTTAATAAACTGTAGGATGCCTTCAGTTTCAGTAGCATTGCTAGTAAACATCGCATTGATGGATGTTCCCCCTCCAAATCTACAGTATTATGATTGAAAGTAACTTTTTTGAATAGGATAATATTGTTTTTTTCTAAACCATTTTCTTGTTCACCAAGTCTAACTTGAACACCACCTCCACCAACATTCCCATGGTTTTTCATAAATGTTGAGTTGAATACAAGAATGTAATTCTTATGTGCATATTTTTGCAAATAAAGACATAAACCTCCACCCCAGTTTGCCTTATTGTTATGAAATATTGAGTTTACTATTTGAATATTCACTCCCAATGTGCCTTCCAAGAGTGCTATATACACATTCCACCCCCAACACTATTTCCCTTCCAATCTGTTGGTGTTACTAATGATGCTGAATCATATCGTGGAGCAGTATTACTCTGAAATCTACACTTACGTATTGTAACGTTAGTTTGTACTCGTTCAGAAAATTGCAGATGTATTCCTCCAGCAAAAGATGTGTTACTTGCTAATTGCTGTTGGTGACCATTTTTTTGTGAATATACAAGTGTTGATATTAACAACTCTTTGAGGATTTATAAGTACCAGAGCACTACCATTTGTACTCTTGTGAATGCTAAAATATCTTATTGTGATATCAGAACAGGCATAGAGCATAAGTGTAGCATGGTACATATTTGAAGTTCCGCAGCAGCTAGTGATTGTAACATTGGATAGCATTAGATAGCGAGCATTGTAGAAGAGAATTCCTCCATGACCACCCTGTTTGCATTTGGCAGTGCATATTATTTTGCTTGATTTATACCTTCCTTTAATATAGTCAGAAATTCACTGTTATTGACAGTCACTTCGTTCCGTAAGAGTATCATAGAATCCAGCAAAATTGTAACGTTCCTGGAGTAGTTTTGTAGATAAGTAAAGACGAACTCTAAGCTTTGACAAATACTATCAGGTACTGTCAAGCATGTTTTATTGTCACTTCCCCTCCGATCACTAACTTGAATAACTAGGTCGTGGTACATACTTGAACTGCAGATCAGTGAAGCCACCACAATTGCAAGCATGTAAATCAGCATACACAATTTTATCATGCTCTAGCTATTTTAGATTATAATGAGTTACTTGAGGTAAATATGCTTAAACTTTATGCTGTACCCAGGTCTTATTATGGCCGGGCAGAATAGTTAATGTTTGTCCCTTGACAATTCATTATCAGGTATGTATCTATTGATTTTAAACTGTAATGGTCACATGTGGCAAGCACGAAATTGAATGTGTATTTTTGTTGTTGTGATTGCCACATGATCCTTTTGGGAATGTCACATTGTCATCATAAACCATAAACAGCCATGTAAAGTCATATCTAATTACTGGTATATTTTGTACAAAATCTTTTGAAGAAGAAAAAGGATGATCAAAAAGTGCATCAATTTAAAAGTAGTATGATTATTATAACATGCACAACTCTATTAATTTTAGCAGAAAAATTAATGCGTCATTGTGTGCTCCTTAATAATTGATAGTGTGAACATCAAGGTTGTCGTATTAATTGTTAGATTCATCTTAAGCATTAGCATAGTACTCTTCAGCATAGCGATAGATGTTGTCAGGTTCATCTCTCACTCTATACTGGTACTGCCGAGCAACACATGTGTAAGCCACTATCCCAATAAGGGCTATCATGGCATTGATGAGATAGTAGACAAAACCACAACTGGGAAAACTGCGCAGAATATCTTTCCATCCAAGGGCAAAAGTTATTATTATTACAGTACCAAGCAGCTGAAAGATACCTTTTATGGCAAAGAAAGTTCCAATTACAAGTCCTTTCATTGCGTGAGGGCTCTGAGAACATATGAACTCATACACAGCTATGTAGAGAAGCATGTAGCCAACTGCATTTAGAGAATACTGAACTACGAGCCAGTAAGAGTTGATATCAAGTGTCATTCCATCATAGTCGGAAAACAGGTCATCATGAAGAAAACATCCAGTCACATTGGCATGTACTACATGTCCATAAGCATCCATTACAGAGGTGCATAAAATGGAGAGCAGAATGAAGATCATTCCAAGTCCAATTCTCTTCAGCATTCCTGGGATGTAATTCTGAATGAAAGGTCGAAGGAGGCAAAGATATATGGGGATGAGAAATGTTATCATTAATGGAGTTAAGGTTTCAATGTGAAAGCCATATTCATTATCATCCTTTAAATATTTGAGAAATTTTGCATCTAGGTGACGTGCAAATCTTCCAAGTATTCCTTCTATTGAAAAATCTACCATCATAATTGGTGCTAGAGTTATTAACACACGTAAGATTCCCAAGAAAGCTTTGACATCTTCCACCTGTTCGGTTGCAAAGGGTCCTCCATATTTCTCCTTGCCCAAGTCAAGCCGGGAGGGAAGCTCATCCTCACAGTAGGTGAAGGCACTGCGACGAATTGGATTAGTGTGATCTTTGGCAAATTTAAGCACTCTATAAACCAGCTTATAGGGATTTTTAGATCCTGTATCTGTCAAAAACCATTGACGCTTGTACTGTTGAATGCAAAGAGTTATTCCCAAAGGCAGCAATGGCAGTGACATCAAGCCAAAAGTGTAGGTTGATAATCGAAAATCAAATCCTATTTCCAGCGCTGGCAGTAATCCAGCATAGCTTGTCCAGACATACCAATGAATGTATAAGATAGAGTCCTCCATAGGAGCATCGTGGAGCTGGTCCATACCATACTGTATTACATTAGCGCTGAAGCAAACAAGAGCACAGGGTATAAATAGAAATGCAATAAAAGCAGGTACTCCAAACACTACACCGATAAGAATAACCATGGTGAGTTGAATGTCATTCGGTTCATAATATGTGAATTGCTCTTGAGATTTCAAGATAATGGGAATCATACTCACAGTTGCTACACCACCAAGTACTACAATTACCACTATGCTGCCCCAGATAACACGCACACTATAGACAACAGTTTTGTGTCTTCCCCACCGTATGTCAGCCAGACACCCAGCCAGAGGGTAGAAGAGGAAAAGAAATGCCACCACAGAGTACATGATGACACCTGTTATTGACAATGTGTTAAAATCATCTATGGTTTCAAATGCTCCTCTAAACAAGTTAGGATCAAAGAGACTTTCAAAACCAGCAACAATAATTAAGTTCCACAGTAAAATGAGTAGAGCAGCTTTTGATGACACACAGCACCTTTGACGTCTGCAGTGAAACTTGGACCTCATTCTTGCACGGATATTTCGTCTTTCATTTCTTAGGAGTGGTGCAGTTTCTCTATTAATAGTAGGTATGTTCTCTTCGGCACTTGCCAAGTCTTTGATTTGGTGTTGCTGTGAATCTTCAATAGTTACCATTTTCAAGTGGATAAATCAATCAAGGTAATACTATTATTTGTACTATTCTGATCAAGAATCTGAACCCAAATCTACTCCTGGACCACTGTATATTATGTAATATTATTTCCATAAGCATAACATGTTTTCTAATAATAATTTTATTTTGCAACAGGTCAATTTAGTGTTATCACATGCAAGATATGCACTGAGTGACTGTTGTCTAACAAAATCAGATATTGTAAACAGTTAAACAGTTATTGTACACTCAGGTTGGAGTATTCTCATGCTAGTATAATTGATGATAAACTCAAGCAGCACAAACCACACACAAGCACACACAAGAAATTATGACATAACATAAACTAATAATAATAATATAATTGGTAATATCTATGCACATAATAATACCTGTATTATTAAATGCTATAATATAATAGCGATGTGGAGCTTATCAAATTAAAGCGCACACTATCTAACTTGATTATACTCTCAATCACTAGTAATTAATATATAATGGTTCACGTAATTCAACGGAACTATGTATAACAACATTAGCATTGTTATTGGTTGCATTTTGAGTGAAAATCACCAAAAAGAGCACTCGAATAATAATCAATAGTCCAGTCCTATAGCGGTGCTTGACAGTGTGTTTGTATGGTTCAGTATAAGCATCAAAGAGGGGCATCAATCGATGAGCCCAACTCATGATCAGAAGGCGGAAATGGGATACCTCTGAAGCTAATGAGTGAGAGAGTATAAGGTGCAGATAATAAGAGAAGTACCAGAAGAGATACTTAGTCTTAGACTAGTAACATTTCGCAAATGGAAACTGTATAACCAATATCATCATAAAAGTCTTCAATTTGTGTATCCCCAGAGTCATAGAATATTCCAATACCCTTCAAAGGGGATTACAAGTTGTACAGGCTAAAAGTGCCATAATATTATCTTAGTCCACCCCCATCAATGACGGTGTCTACAATTTCAATGTTTATTGTGTCTACAAACAACAAATTGAATGTTGTATTAACTATGATTATTTTCCCATAATGTAATATCTTCAGATGGTGCCTCACATGCATGCTTTGAACATTTTTATTCCAGTAACATCCATAAACTCAAACATGAATCTGTTTGTACATCACACAACTCTTTCACCGTAAGCTCCCTGGCTTCAACCAGTGAATGCTATTGAGCAAACATTTTCTGCACTTGGGGAGATAATTTTTACACCTGCGTGCGGAATGGGTCAACTTGACATGAGAAAATTTTTATTCACACCTTAGAATTAAAGTTACGGCCCTTTGAAGTTTCCCATTTGTATAGGGAATGTTTTAATTTCATCCACGTGCACAGTAACGTGATGGCATTGGTCAAAATTGTAGTTTAGGCTGCCTGCTTGCATTGTATGGGTCTATCATGCATCCAGGTCAACTATATGTGGTGGTTTCTGGATTGTTTTTTTTTTTCTGTTTATAAGTCTGTCCGCTTGTTAAAAAAAATCCTTAATTTGGTTCTGCCTAGAATCTTCAATAGTTGCCATTTTCAAGTAATATCGTAGGTTGTAGCCGCTATGGTGAAAATAATAATATTATATTGCTAATGCTGTACCAGGTTGAACCCTATCTGCTCTATTTCTTTATTTCCATAAGCATAACATGATTTCACAATTATTAAACTAAAATTTAATGTTATCACATGACATGTAATGAATAAGCACTTAATGTATAAAATTTTCTCATTATATATAGAAGTTTTCCCATGCAAATAGACGATAAAATCAGTTTACTACCCCCTATGCTTGGCTTATGTTATGGCATTATCATGTGGGTATGCATAGCTGGCTCTCCATAATTAGCTATTAATAGTGCATGCATGCAGTGTGCTATATATAGCATGCATGCATAGATAATGAATGGAATCTGGATAAGAGTTTAAGATAACACGATAACATCTTCATACCATGTCAGCTGTTCAGCCATGAGCTCGTAGTCTTCACGGGACAGGCAGCAATCTTTAGATATCCATTCTTATGGAATTTATAAGCTCATCTTTTCTCAAGTGTTAGGGTTCCTTAATTGCTTTTCCTTGACACTTGTTATACATACGGTATAGATCTCTTTCATGATAGCGAGCTAGCTGTGTGGCTAATGATTGGGAAGACAATCACTCAGAGGGAGAGGGTTAGGCTTGGCATTGCAATTATAATAATTGAAATCCATAGTTTTCATCAAGGCTACACTTAATAATGAAAAGTATGTATGATCAAAAAAGTGCAGTAAAGTAGTATAATACTGCTTTGCTACAAGATAATATTAATCACAAACAGCTAATAATATTATCAATATACACTGTCATGATATGCTGCATTTTGATTTAGAGAATACAATACTATGATCATCGATTTTTGCATTTAGTTGCAAAAGCATAAATGAAGTACAGCAAAGCAGAAGCTATTACCAAGATTATGACCTTGCAATTGCCTATGTCACTATAATAACTGAAAGCCTCTGTGACTACTTAAACTCAATTATGCACTTGAGAGCCAGTGCCTGTTTACACTGTCACTGTATTGACAACTGACCAGCAAGGCACAGAATGGCAACCACAGCTGCACACTATTATACCACTGGGCAGGACTTAACGTGACCACTCTTCCTTGATGCCTGGTAATCCTCAGATGCGTACTTTCTCTCAGACGACCCTTACCATACGGACGGACAGACGGACGGACAAACAAACGGACGGACGGACGGACGGACGGACAAAAATCGCCAAACGATTGCAGTAACCCTCCGCCTACGCTTTGCGGCGAGGGTTAATAATAACAGATAGTATACTTTAGCTATATTATTAATTTTGGTACATATTTTGGTCCGCTGCTCGCGTAGCACGGTTAACAACAATGAAACACAGATAGGAGTCCCAAGCTTGAGTCATAGTACATGTAGCTTTCTTTTTTTTTCTTTTTTTTTTTTTTTTCAAGGCGACCTGAACACTAAGCAGAAAAAAAAATTGTTCAAAAACCACCATATAATCGAGCTGGGTGCATAGTGGAACCATACAATGCAAGCAGGCAGCCTAAATTTCAATTTTGTCAAAAAGTTGGTAAAGGTCGTCACGTTTATGTGCGCGCGTGGCCCCGCCCCTCACGTAGCGCGTGGGCGGAAACATTGCAAACGCATGGCTTCCCTGTACAAACATATGGGGAAACTTCAAAGGGCCGTAACTTTGATTCTAAGGCGTGATTTAAAATTCCTGAAGGTCAAATTTCTGCATTTGATCCATTCTGCGCGCCGGTACAAAAATTATGTCCCCAGGTGCTCCCAATTCCCCCCTGAATTAATTAATTAAAGTTATTATTTTTTTTTCTACTTAGTGTTTAACAAGGGGACCACACACTAAGCAGAAAAAAATGGTCCGAAAACCACCACACAGTCGAGCTGGATGCATAGTAGAGCCATACAATGCAAGCAGGCACCCAAACAGCAATATGAACAATGTTCGGTAAAGGGTCGTCAACGTACGCCGCGCGCCCGTAAAATTTTTTCGCGTGCCCGTAAAATTTTTTTGGCAAACATTGCAAGTGAATGGCTTCCTATACAAACTTCAAAGAGCCATAACTTTAATTCTAGGGTGTGAATCAAAAAAGTCTCTCAATCAAAGTTCGTAATTTGAGCCATTCTGCGTGCCCATATAAAACTTACGGTTCCAACCGCTCCCCAGAGTCCCAATAATGGAAATCTTTTTTTTTTTTTTCTACTTAGTGTGTAACAAGGGGACCACACACTAAGCAGAAAAAAATGGTCCAAAAACCACCACACAGTCGAGCTGGATGCATAGTAGAGCCATACAATGCAAGCAGGCACCCTAATAGCCATATACACAATATTCGGTAAAGGGTCGTCAACGTACCCCGCGCGCCCTTAATTTTTTTTATGGGCAAACATTGCTTCCTATACAAACATATGGGAAAACTTTCAAGGACCGTAACGTTAATTCTAAGGCGTGAATCAAAATTCTTTCAGGTCAAATCTCTAGTTTCGACCCATTCTGCGTGCCGGTGCAAAAATTATGTCCCCAAGTGCTCTGCGTGCCGGTGCAAAAATTATGTCCCCAAGTGCTCCCAAACCCCCCATGAATTAGATTATTTATTTATTTAATTATTCAAAAATTGCTTTTTTTTTTCTACTTAGTGTGTAATCTCTATAATAATTCAGCATCAGCTAGGACACATACAATAGCTAATAGCTAATCAGGGGCGGATCCAGAGCCTCCAATAAGGGGGGTGCTAAATTGAATATTTGCGCGCGAAGCGCGCGCGAAATTTTTGGCCACGCCCCCTTTTACGAAACCACACCCACTTTATTGCCGCGAAGCGAGGCAACAACCAGAAAACGTGGAGAAATCAGTGGAACTCGAGTTTTAGTCTCTGCAGACAGGTTTATCAGTCAGAATTTATAGCTAAATGTATGTCAGATCGAGGTTTTTGGCTAGAAGGGGGGTGCTAGAGCTAGCTATGTCTATAGAAGTCTGTATGTTGTTATGGCTGAAGGGGGGTGCTTGAGCACCCCAAGCACCCCCCCTGTATCCGCCTCTGCTAATACAAGGTAGTGCCCAAATCTAAGTTTTAGAAGTTCTGGACCTAGTCCTGAGAGCGATGGGTGTCCATACAGTAGGTCCTCTTCGATAGATGTTAAGGCCAGGTACACCGTCTTTCTTATTGTTATCTGCGTGTAAGGCAGCCACCTATAGTAATACATGTAGCTCCTTGCAGCCTTCAGCTGGCAGCCATGCTCCATGCATACCACTTTAAAGCAGTCACCTCTCTATTTTAGCCGAAAATTGTCCATAGGCGACCATCAAACCATCTGATAGATAGATGATCAAGCTTGAGCAGAACTGCGCAATCGTCACCTTTACATGATTTAGGAAAAGGTCGTCAATTCATGATGCTAGCCAATTCTACTGTTAATGATTTCTTTTACATGCAACCAATCATGTGAAAACAGTACATAATAATATTATTATAATGTACAAAAATTATAGATATATACTTTACACAACAGCCGAGAAAAACTTAAATTATTATTATCAAAATGGAATTCCTATAAAATGTTGCACTTGAATCGTCCAGGTTGAGCCCTACGATTGCTGACCAGGAACATCGAAATCATCGTGAACACCTCATTCACACCTTTTCTAGAGAGAGCACTGCACTCAGCAGGATGAAGAAAGATCAGGTTAGGCTTCTTGCCTTTGAGAGCCTTCAGAAAGTTCTCCACTCGCTTCAGCCTTGTTCCCGACGAAGAGAATGGGTAGCTATACCGTTGTGTGGAGGTCCTGGGTGATGGTAGATTTCTAAGTCCTTAGATTTCTAGCCACACGTCGGCATCATAGAGACTTTGGTCATTTGTGATATCATAGACATAAATGATTGCATGGGTGCCACTGTAGAACTGTGGCTTTAATTGTCATTAGATCACAACATCTTGTCCTCAAACGGAAACATGTACATAATATTATGGCACTGTATTAATACATCAACTGCTGAGGGGCTTAGCACAAGGCATTGAATCATGCATGAATCTCTATTGTATTAATCTCTATGTAGAAGAATCTTTGGAATAAAATCTTGACCGGATCAATAGCCATGAATGCAATTGGTAAAAGGTCAATAGTATACAGCAGCACATGTTACCATGTATAATCTACGAATATTATTATGGCCTTCAGTAGCTATAATATTTTGTGGGAGGGCAAATTTTGTTGTATTAACTTTACTGATTGCTAAGTTTTGCCTATCAACTGCAATCCCTCGTTTTCATCCACCTCCTATAATATATTCTATGATGACTAATTATAATTTACTGAGCATAGGCCTATTACACTGTATTAAATAATGCATACCTAATAATACAAATAATAAGGGGGGTTTAACTGTTGCATTATGAATAATCTACATTACTTGATTCCAACTCAAGTAGAAGTGGTTTATTGAGTTCAATCGATGAATGTGTAACAATGTCATCTACCGTAAGGTCATATGTACATGTAGTCTAGCGCCAACTATGATGCAATTAACACTTAACTGAATATAAGTAATGATACCATTGAATGGACTGGCAGTTCCATTGATCTCAAAGAGGACCACAGCCAAATACTACGGTGGCCCAGAAGGGCCATGTCCATTGCCCAATACAATATTTCCCTTTACCAATTTCGACTTTTCTCATTACCAACTTCCAATTTGGTTATTTCTTGTTTCTGATTTTGAGTTTTCTCACTACTAACTTCCAATTTGGGTATTTCTCATTTCTATTTAGAAGTACAGTTTCATTATCGTAGGCGCCAGTCGTGTGCATGCGCCAATGTCCTAATAGTATGATCCACGTTTGTGTGACATGTAGGCAACATGTTAGTCTCGTGCCCAGCCCCCTTTGTGCATGAAATGAAGGGAGCTGGGCACGAGACTAGCCACATGTCTAGCTATACCTCCAGTAGACCTTTTTCATCCGATGACTATTTTAGGGGGCACTTTCAAACTAATTTTGGAAAAATTAACATCATTATGACGTTAAGTGGGGAAGGGGTTGACTGTCAGGGCCTGTCACGTATGACAACAGCCTGACCTTTGGAGCCACACCACTCTAATGCCTTTTGCATTATAGGGGTGTGGCTCTATGACTGTCATGATGCTAAGAGAGAGGGGTGAGTGGTCCAAGACTTAATGCCATAATGATGTTAGTGCCCCCTTAAGCCATAGGGTACCGTATAAATAGTATGTTGCACAGTTAACGACCAGTTATTGCCTTCAACGCATACCTGTCTACCAGGTCTCTTGCTTTCCATGTGTGCACGCCTATCAATACAATAATAGTTCACTATCCCCACAAAGAGCACCTACCCAAATTGGCATAATAATTATAAAATGAGAAATTTTGAAATTGGAAATAAGAAATACCCAAATTGGAAGTTAGTAATGAGAAAACTCAAAATTGGAAACAAGAAATAACCAAATTGGAAGTTGGTAATGAGAAAAGTCAAAATTGATAATGGAAAATCTTTGGACATGGCCCTTCTGGGCCACTGTAGAATCCAGTGGTACCTGTGTTTTGAACAGTCGGCACAAGTGACACCATCTGAAAACAAGGCTGGTCCATAGCCTTCAATGCACTGTATACACTGAGCTCCCTCTCTGTTGTAGCCACTGCACATAAATCTGTTTAGCTCAGGTCCAGATATGTTTGTAGGAATACGATACACTAACTTAGAGTCGCACATGTGTCTTTATCTTCATAAATGAACAGATAGCGACCAACTTCGACATCCTTAGTGACATTATTCCAGGTCATACAGTAACAGACTATGGAATATCTCCAAATTAGCTAGTTGTTTGACATCCATATATTTCGGTATATGTATATATACAGACTCTATAGGTGGTAGCTACAACACTCACAGTGTTTTCTCCGACAAATAATGCTGGCCAAATTTCACGCGTTTTCTTGGCTGACATAATCCTGTGGATAAATAAAGCTAGCTTTGCGCTATTTATAGCACGCGTCGTGCCACGACCGATCTGAAATTCGGAAGCTATACTGTGCTGTCGAGTTCATCTCCTGTGATTGAGTCACTGCGATTGAGGCACCGGCATTACGTACGGATGTACGTGTGTGTTGACGACCTTTTACCACACAGTGCACCATTAGAATTATGTAGTTACTGGGGATGTGGTCAAGTTTTTCAAATCTCGATTGACATAATTTACTTGTGTGGGGCTCGCCTCGGCTCGCCCCAAATAATCTAATGCTAGGTATGTACAGTGGAACCCCGCTTAGCGGACACCCCTCAACGACGGACACCTGTGATATAACGGACAATTCTGAATATCCGGATTGTAGCTATTTCCATAGACTTCAATACATTCAAATCCCCTCAATAGCGGACACCCCGCTATTCCGTATAACGGACACTTATTTTGGTCCGGTTCGAGCCTGCGCAATAGTGAACAACCTCGCATAACGGACAGTTAGGCCACACCCACCATTAAAATCGGTCGGTTTCAGCAACCACTAACTACAGTAAAGCCTAAATATGTCTCATATTCTTGCTTATAAGCTGTCAGTTGACAGATCTCTCATCAACACGGTCTTCATCGTCGTCCGCAGTAGTGCTTTATCATAGCTGGCCGCGATTGTAGGAGGGGCGTGGTCAACCACTTACCCCTGAGCAAAGGACACCTCGCTACAACGGACAAAAATTTTGGTCCCAATGGTGTCCGCTTTAGAGGGGTTCCACTGTATATAGAGTATAAATAATGATGTGTTACATATGACTGTGTGTGTACTAAAGCCTACTAGAAGACGTCACTTAATATGGGAGTCCTATAGCTACTGGAGGTCTTTCTTTATCCAGTCCCATGACCCTGCAAACTTCAGAGCAAATATGAGTCTTGAAGAACTTCCGAATCCCATTGTACCCCCCGTCCATGCTGCCATAGTTATTTCCCGGAGCACTACACGAATGTATGGCTGGATCTGTCAGGAGTATGCGGTGACCTTCTTGAACTCCCTGTAGATCATAAACGAGCAGGGTTTTACCCGATCTCACATAGGTGAAGTGGCTGAAGGCTTGCAGCATCTCAATTTGTGGTGTATTGGTGCACACGACTCCCGAGTTATTGTTAAATTTGACAATCTTTCCAGCAATGAACGGTTCAAGAAGATAGCAGTCCCTGCCTCTCTGACATTGTACAATGTCTACAGGTGTAAATTCGATAGGAGACGAGCAGATATCTGGCTTTTGCTTGTGGCAGTTGAACTCGCTCGCATAAGCCACAGCAACGGTACGAATCTCGAGCTCCTTCATGTAGCAGTCTAGGGTGTTAAATTCTGCAGCTGCCATCTTGTACTGCTTGAAAACCACGGCTCTTCGATCGGTGTAGTCGTATCCGTGGTACACCAGCAACTCTTTTCCCTCTGCAAAGGGGTTGGGAGCTACTTTAAAGTGGATACTGACAGCTGGGTGTTCCAGGACTAGCTTCTCTTGGAGGTCTATGAGTCTATTTCGCCCTGGAGGTGGTGTCTTTTTGCCGTATTGGTCGATGATGGCTACAGAATTCCAATCTGGTACAGCACTGCTGAGAGTGAATTTCCTGATAGCAGCCTTCTTGGCAGCAGCTGACCCATACACACTATCCATCACAGGTCTGAAAATCAAAAATATGGAGGTGAATAAGTCACATTCTCTTCCAGCGCCAATTAAATACTTTAATTAGCATGCAATAATTATTGAAGTACCAGAAATGGGCCTGGGACGAGGCTAGCTCTGAATATTTTCAGGGCATTCTATAGTAGAATACCAAACATTCTATATGAAAATTTGACAAACAAATCTGTCATTTATTATACCTTTTCACTGCCTCTCCGACCTCGCTTGGCTGTATAGCGTCGAATTGCCTGATCATCAAGCGATGGTCACTCAACTTTTTCAGACACTCACTGAAGATACCAATCATTTGATCAGTAGACTGCTTGTTGATATAGCCAAACCAGTACTGGATGTCCAGACGCACCACTTGCTGCATCATACTCTCGTGAGAGATGCCTGCTGGATCACCATTAGGGTAGTCATCATCTCCTCCAGAATGGTACTTTGTTCCGTGACATGGAGCATCAGCAATGTGAATCAGTATCTACAAGTTTGGATTATAGTTATACAGCAAATTTATACTTCCATGTATGACATACTGCTCACCTTGGATGCTTCTTTGCGCCATGACAGCTTCCAAAAAGTTTTGTTGAGTCCTCCCATAATATCCTCAGGTGCATCTCCCCCTCCATCAGCTACTATAGCTCCGACAAAGGAATAAAATGTGAATTGGTCCCTGAACATAATATAGTTTATCAACAACTTAACCAGTGGATATAATAATTAGTACTATTATTTTGGCTCTGCATACCTTGTGAAATCCACCCAAGTTGTTCTAGTACTTTCTGGCTGATCATAATCAGTGTAGCGTACGAAAGAAAATCTTAAATCACAGCCTTTGTACTCAGTGGCTAGGTGGTCACGAAGATTCTGAACATTGCTTTTGACAGCTTCTATGTGGCCACCCATTGAACCAGTACAGTCAACCAAAAAGCAGACATCAACCTAAGCAAGAAATACGCTAACAGTAATGCAAGATTCCTTTTTTCTGGGAGCTTAAGAATGAGGATATTAAGTATAATACTGTAGAAACTGGTTGTTAAGCGCATGCGCTTATAACACGCAGCAACAAGAAAATATGCGCTTAGCACAAAGTATGCACTTAACAGGAAGCATGCGCTTAATTAAAAGTGCTAAATGTGGTAGGCAGGGAGTGCGCAAAGAACGTGCCGAGGGTAGAAAGGCCTACAATAATGGCCAAGAAGCGATCAAAGAGCATAATACTCGACATTTCTCTTCTCCAGCCTACCTCTACCCTTCTTTCTGGGATCATGTGATCAATCGCTCGTCGTTCAGCTGGCTTGCTGGGCATATGCACCAAACAAAGGGCAGTAAAGCTCGCACAAAACTATGCGCTTAATAAAAAGTATGCGCTTAACAGCGAGTAGCAATTAACAACTAGTTTCTACGGTACTATGCATGTACCTGTGGATTGGTAATGTTGAGGTTAATTCCCACTTTCAGCAGGAATAAGGTGTTTCCATTTCTAATATTATAGTCCCCAAGAGTCAGTGACTTCCCATGTCGAGACTCCTCGAGAGACACCTTTTGAAACTGTAGCATTAAGTCATCCAAACTGTGACCAACCTTCTCCTCCACCAGCTTGCGAACCAGAGGAATGGAGTAAGTCTGTAAAAGTATAACAATTACTACTATCAGGATGTACTCCTGCTAGTATTATGATATGGCGGTGAAGTATGTGTGTATTACACTATTACTGTGCATATTTTAGCAATTGTGGCCTGTGGGATTACACTTGGAATCTAATATTCACATTAATTTTTCTAGTAATCTTGTGCATAAAAAGTCACATAACCATCAACCTCTTTGATATTTCCAAGCGAAGCGAGGTCTCTGCTCAGGCTCGAGAGTCGTTTAGCATGGCTTTTGGGCGTATCTTTTGCGTGAGTCTAAATTTTCTTTTTTACTCTCTTCAGCGACTCAGGCCACGTCACCATGTGTTACTGAGTCAAAAGCTGTGGGCTCCCTCAAGATGGTCATGCAAGGCCTACAAACTCTACGGTTTGGCTACACTGTGCTTACCGGGTAAATCAATGTTCATGCGGCAAAAAATGATCGCACCTTCTTGGCCCAAAGTTGTTCATCCTGTCGCTGATACTAAAGATGTTGCTAGATGTGGCCTGTCAATTGGCGTATTCTTGGCTTCATTATTTCACAATTGACGACACAGTGGACCTCCTTTGGTTGCTAATGCTTGCAGCATAGACCAAATGCACCACTCCCTTGTCACGTGATCTAACTTTAGCGCACACGCATGAATGCTTGCATGTTTGCTCATGCTCAATATCAAGAGTATACTCCAGTGAATATCAATCTCGAACAGGAAATGATATTGGCATAGTGGCTCGCTGAGCAAGGACTGCTACACAAAGTGTAACTCTAGTCATAGACTGAGGCCTTTCCCTTTCAATCAACACAAACACCATCATAGCATGACTCCACACTTTCCCCAGATATTATCCTTCATATACACATAGTTCCCCTAAACAAAGAGACGGTTCACAATAGTATATAGAACTTCTAAGAATATCTGATATTCTAAGCTTATACATAACTTTATAGAAGGGAGAGGAAGATGAAGCAGTGTGAATGCTAATTATAGTGACTCTAATTATAGCGCATGTGTGTGTGAGTTTCTGTGCATGTGTATATGCACGTATGTGTGTGTGTGTGTGAGTAAGTGTGCAAAAACGAGCTCTAAGACCACATTGCAAATATTCATAATATTATACATGCATGTGATTTCCAGGAAAGAACACTGTACTGACCTCAGGTTCACTGGACGGGACCACCACAGTGTGCATCCTCTGGTCAGTTCCCTGGATGTAGAGTTCAAAGGGCGGCAGTATGAGCAGAGAGATGATGGAGCCATCCCGCACACCATACTCACTCAGTTTGGCACCTGGGTCTTGAAGCTTCTTTCTGTAGGGAAATGCAATAAAATTTTAGCAGCCGAAGTACTTGTGTAAAATTCATTATATGTATATAATATGCAGGCAGAAATAGATAAATCTTGGCTTCTTCCTAGCAAAAATTTGGGGACCTATTATGGTAACACTTACATCATACGGTATTCAACTTGTAGGAAATACTATTGATAGCTACAGTAAGTATTAATATTAAGTGATTTGGAATTTAACCTGTCAGCCACTGTCCAAAGGTGCTGCAGGTAAGGAGGTGTCTGGGCATCCTGTCTATGAATGTGTTTTTTCAGGTCAAGCACAGTGGAATCCTGCAATCATAAACATTAATTTTATGAATTATGCTTATTATTCTTGTATCTACTAGCTGGGATCACAAATTATTGAGCATAAGTAACTTTGCCTGCAGCTACTGTCATATGTACGGCTTCACTATGATTTAATATGCAAACGTACACGTGGATTATTGATGTTGATGTGAATGACGCCACCAGCCAGTTTCTTCACAGTTAGCTTCCACGAGCTCATCTCCTAGTAAGATTACAATTCTCAGTCAGCTATATAGCAGTTCAGCAGTATAATCTTGTAAATCTACTACAGTGGAGTTTTATACCCGCTCAATACGCAATATCTGTGCTATTTCAGACGAACGAGGAGCTCTCCCCTGGACTTTCCTGAGTCAAGTTTGCACGCTCATGCCACATGGGTGGGTGGGGCTCGAATTTCTTGTGCGCATGCATATTGGATGCCATACATACAGGTGGTCAAATTTTTACAAATATCATAACTGCATTGTTTATTTAATACTACGATTACACAAAACTGACTTATTCCACAATGCCAACTTCAATGCTATCTGTCTCAATATATTTTTCTGGAGCGAAAAGCGTAATCCCTCCTTCCACCATCAGTCTATAATCAGCGAGATTGGCTACCGAACAGCTACTTCGACCAATCAGCATGTCACTTAAGACTTCCCACGAGTCGGTGGATGAGTTGTACATGTGAACAGCCGTGGTTGTCATGCCTTTTGAATCTTTCCCACCAACAGCTAGCAGTTTATCTTTGAGTGACGAACACATAGCTAGCCTCGTCCCCAGGCCCTTTGAGGAGGAGGAGAAGAAAGGGCCTGGTATATACTGTTTGCGCATGCGTCAAAATTTCTGTAAAAACGACCGTAAAATTTTCCATACACGAATCCTTATATTAGTGAAACGGTCCAACACATGTAAAGAATACGGAATGACCTCCTCACCTTTGCGATAGCGAGCATGCTAAATGCTAGCCATCTCTGTTCCAAGTCCAAATCCCACCATCAATCGGCACGGCAACAGCTGTCTTGAAATCTCGCCCGAAAATTGATCCGTCTAAGCCTGCCATTCTCTCCTCGCAAGAACGCGAGGAATAAAGGTCAAAGGGCAAGTATACTAGGAAGTATACTATAGTATCTGATCCCCTAAGATTCTTAGGGTAACGGAGCATGCGCAAACAGTGTGTACCAGGCCCTTTCTCCTCCTCCTTCTCAAAGGGCCTAGGGACGAGGCTAACGCATAGCATGTACTACGGGTAGATTGGGAAATCTTTTCCATGGGGTGTGAGATACTTGTGATTGAGGAGAGTCTTTCAGTGAGAAAATCTTCTTAAGTACCCCTTTAGATTCTTGTGGTCTTGCCTGATCATGATACAAAGATAGAAGAGTGCTTAGCGAACAAGAATACCATAAATCACGAATATTTCGTGTCTAAAATATTTCATGAGATAAATTTTCGCGTTAAATAATTTTCGGACAAACGACCCTGTACCTCATTGTCATTAATATCACGCATGTATTTCGAGTGTTTAAGTTTCGCATAAGCCATGCTGTCCGAAAATATTTTAACATCGAAATATTCGCGATTTACGGTACACGGTGTTTGTCATGGCAAAGGTATCATCCTCTCCACCAAGTAAGTATATCTGATCTCCACATAAGGTCGCTGAGGATTTGTATAGTGGCTGAGGCAGTTGCCCACTGGTGCGTATCAGCGTTTAAAACCTTCACACTCGTTATAGGACCGTTGCCACTATTTCCACCTGCAATAATAAGGCTCTCCTTGACAAGAAGTGATGATATGGAATATCACTTAGTCGACATAGGTGGTATCTTATTGGAGTAGTCACCACATGCGTAGCCGCCTACTCCAGTCAGTATAAATTGTTTAATATCATGACTTAGCCTTGTATCCTAGGTAACAGCCATGGTATAACTCCCATATACCCCAGCCCTCAGGCATTATAACTCCCTACCCCTGACAATAGTCCAATAACACAGTTGCACCGGCATACCAAGTTTGTGTTGTAGCTACTAGCTTTTCACTAGCTATAGCCAGTAGCTCCCGGGCCACACATAATACAATCACGAGGAGGGTTCCAGCTTGATAGACTATTCAGATTGTCATTATGATAGAATCTAGCTACCTACTACTCCAACTCAAATATGAAAAAGTAAACTGTCTGCTGATTACACTAACCAATCATGGTCAAGATATTAAACAGATAAACTATGTTTGCCCAGGATACACTGTTCATAGACCACCTTTGCTCTCGGGCTATGCCCTCGAGCTCAGGGTGGTATATGAACAGTATATCCTGGGCAACCATAGTATATCTTAGACTATTACGTATATCACCAGGAAGAAATCATTGTAGGGGAAACCGGGAAGGCTCAACCAAGAGTTGCGAGAAAGGCTGAACACGTGAATAGTAGTGTCTGTGAGTTTAAATGGAGTGATATAGATCTTATTACCATCGATAACTGCATCTGCACCTCTCCTTAGCTTTCTTGGAGCTTTGGTTCTGCAAATTTTCCATTTTAATCTAAAATTTTCCGAATCAGCAGTTTGCCCTTCTTTTTGATCTGATTTCATAGAAGCATCAGATTCTGTGGTGTACGTAGAAATTATCACTTGGCTATCAAGGCTTGTTGATCAGCACTATTGTCTGTTAGCTACAGTTTGAATGTTTTCTCTGTGTCCATGTACTTCGGTTATTTGTTCAAGCTCCTCAATTCACTTCCCAAATTGAGGTATCAACTGTTCATAGTCTTCAAGCTTCTGATTTGTAAGCTCCAATTGAACATTTGTTTCTTTAACTAGTTCCTTTAGCTTTTGATTTTCCTCATTTCTAAAGCATACATCTTCATTATAATTTGACATTTTTTTGTAATGATGTCATCTCGCTGTTCAAGTGCCTGGTGATGCTGTGCGATAATTGATTTTGTTTGTTCTGATTTGTAGTTTCCTTCAGAAGTTATTCTTGCGTTCAAATAGTTTGTTGAAGCTCCAAAACGTTTTGTAGATTCCCTTCACTTGTACTTTGTGGCTGGTTAGCTTTCACGCTTTGGCTATACTCTGAACCTTCTTTTAGTTTTGCTATCCTCCTGCAGAGTTGAATGCCTAAAGGCCATTCCTTGCTCTGATCTCCCGAACAGTCAAGAGCAATCTGTAAGAGAGGATTATTCTGATCTATTTGACTGATGTAATTTTGTCGACGGTCAATTTCTGGTACACACACTATCAATGTTCCTCTGGGTAGGTCTGGGTGGCTGAATTGTACCTTTTGTAATCAATTTCCAGGCTTTGGGAACTTTTACAGTTGTGTCAAAATCTGGACAATAATGACACCAAATGAGAACAGTTGATCTTCTCTGTGTACACGGCATCCTCTTGAACAGTTTCCAGAGCCATATACACTTTCGTACCGGGACACATGGTGCACGTCTGATGGCTCTTGTTTGTAAAATCATCCAATCTTGCCATTATACCGAAGTCAGTGACCTTAGCTCTCACATTGCATAGCAGTAGCACATTATTTCCCGAGAGATCTCTGTGGATGATGTTATGAAGAAATGAGAGAGCAAGAGCAACTTCGTGGAAAAAATTGACCCGGATATGGTATGTGGAGCTTCCAGGAAGTGGGTCAAGCTATCATCCATCAGCTCCATTAGCTATAGGAGCATGGACAAACGTGTGTCAGGATCAAAATCTATGCCTACATACTGGACGATGTTGGGATGTCTCAGAGAGCTCATGAATTTATACTCCTGCTCAAACTTTTGTATTGGCAACTTATGTTCAGTAGTCGGAGTAGCCAGGCTCTGTGTTTCAATATCGAAAAGATTTGAGTGAAGGATCTTGGCTGCACAAATAAGTTCGTCATATTTAGCCTTATAGACTACTCCATACGCCCCCACACCAAGCTTTTGGTCCTTGAAGAGGTGAAGAGTTTTGAATTCGACCTGGCTTTTTGTTATCTCCTCCACAATACACCTCAGTGTGTGGCAACGTGTTGGGAGTTATCCGTTAGAATCTGTTCGAATAATAGCTTACGAATGAAACGGCTTGTTGAACTGAATTTACTACAGTATGACATAATGGGAGAACCTTGACCTTACACCATTGTTAGTACTTGGATGCTTTCTGACAGGTCCAGAAGCTAACTGGGAGGCTTATATAGTCCTCCCATCACATCTCTTGTCAGGAGGCACATTCGGTTATGTGCCTTAATGAAGAAACATTAGAGTAAGAGTCCATTCTCATTAGCACCTGCTCCATTTTTCTGCAACGTAGCTGGGTTTGGCAAAATTTTATCCAGTGGACATTTTCATGTATACAGCAATAATATTAAAATTACTTCCCTCCCCCTCCCCTACCAAGTACATTACCTTGAGTGACTGCTGTTTGTTAAGATTTCCTGATTTACTATCGGTGAATTGTGGTATAAATGACTTATATGGTGACTCGAGTACCTCCTCACTGCAAACTTCATCTGCATCTCCTGTGATTAAGTTAACAATAATAACACAGTTTCTCAATTAGCTATAATAATAATAATAATAATAATTTCGGTGAACACACCATTTAAGGTGTACAAGAAATAATAGTTATAGGACTTAGAAATAAATATTATTATTATTACTAAGTATAGAAATTACAGTTAACAAGTATGTTTAATGTCATAATCATGGGATAATGTAGTTAGTATGCATGATCATCTATTAACAGTACATGCTCACAAAACATGCACAAACAGTATGATCCTGCCTGGGCAAGATTGATTGATTGATTGATTGATTATCGATTGATTATTGATTTGGCCCCTGAAAGGGAGTGGCAAGCCACACAGACACACACACAGAATAATAAAAAACAATGAACCGGCTATGTACAAATCAGGGAGAAAAATGGTTTGGATATCATTCAAAAGAGAATAGAGGAAAGGTTCTGCAGTAGAAACTCCCTAGCACAAGGCTAGACAGACGAGGCACCACGTACAAGTCAGCGGTATTTGTCCAAATGGAGCACACCAATATCTCCACCACCGTCATCCCTTGAGAGACTCTCCTCACCAACACCTTCCATGGAGTGCTGCGTCTTAAACATCACACTCGATAAATCATGAGCTGAGGCATTAAGTCGACACCTTCAGAATCGACAGCGAGAACACATTGCCATTTCTGCCATTATGCTTGACCCCTGCTCAATAATCAATCAATCAGAGCCCACACCCCTCATAGCAACTAAGTGTACGTGTGCAATGGCAACGTTCTTGCTCTGCTTGAACGTTGCTACCGGATTACTGACAGGTATGATAAAGACACCTCTCGCTTTGCTTGAGGCTCGGTGGCTAGCGCCAGCGCCTGCTTAGTGGGCCTTTCGAAACACGCGGCACTTTTGCGCTGATCGTTCAATAATGCATCTCTAGCTGTAGCTACGGCCCGAGGCACTCTAGTTTGTGCACACGGCACTACAGTTCTGACCAATCCTGAGCCTTGTAGTGCGGACTTTCTCTCCGCCTGCGCCCCGTATGTTCATTGCAAGCGGGTGCATCCAAGACACGTATCCATGCCCTCATGTAATGACATGGACTATATAAGAAAATTGTCGCTCTGAAAAATATTTGTTGTATAAAGTATAAAAATAAATATTATTAATTATTAGTACTAAGTATAGAAATTAGTGTAAATCATGTGCTCTACATCCATATCACTAGCAGTAGATTTAAGACGTAAAAATTGTACAAAGTCAGCACATAAGACATCTTCTTGATAGTATGTTTTTCAGATACTTGTGCCCAATGTTATGATTATGACCCAGAGGAGTACTAGTACAGGTGAGAAACTGAGAAAAAGTATACTATTAAGCAAAGCAGACTTAGACTGGTAGATCTTTCTTGAAAACGATATTTTATGGAGTATACGGGCGTGGCAATTTCTGGGTAACTTCCATATACGCTATGTGATCCAATGGGTAATTTTAATGATAGACTCATGCATTGTATGCGTGTATGATACGTATATTGGGGTAGCATATCAGCTAAACACTAGTACTGTTTAGGGAGATTTCTATGTCAGCTATTATGATCAATAGGTTCTACAGTATCATAATTTATACCATATACAACGAAAAATATTTTCAGAAAGTATTCGTTTGTGTCATAATGCACCCGACTGGTCAGAACGGTAGGGCCGTGTGCAAAAAACATGGTAACCATGGAGATGCACGAGGCCGCGCCAGCCATCGATCGCACATCGCGCGTATCGAGCGCTAGCAATCCATCGATCGCGAGTACAGCCTTAGGGCCGGTCGGCCCTCGGCGTAGGCTGCAGTCCAGCTAGCTAGCCTAGCCTAGCCCTATTAAACCTCTCAATCTTGCGACGCCGGTTTGAGTGGAGCGAGAATGTCATCGTTGTACTCGCAAGGTGGGCCAGGGCCACCAAGTCTCTGGCTTTTCGTATATCTATACTTCTTGTAAAGCGAGACTAGGTAACTGTTCGCTGTCATACCTGTTTATAGAGTCTGGTACTATAGTATTCATGCTGGAGTGGAGCGAAGTCTCTTGGCTACTAACTGATTCCACCTGCAGTGACGGGTGTGGCCTACAGATCCGTTTATCTGCGCATGCGCAGACATTTTAAGTGGCAATAGGAGTTTCGAACTTAACAACACTGAGGAGCAACCCTCACTATCTGAGTTGAGATACTGATTTGAATGGATCCATAAAAACATCATGACATTGATCCATTTCAGAGTCTTATTATTTGAATACGGTCATGCTGATCCAAAATTTAATAATTATAATAATAGTCTTTTATAGTTAGTCCATGCATATCATTATTGTAGTGCATCATTACATTGTTGTGACGTTATACATACTTGTAATAATAATAATATTATTATAAAAAAACAATAAAATTAAAGGATGAAGTAGGGATGGCAGGGTCAAAAAGTACACAAACAAGATTTGTAAGGGATATAAGCATCTGCTATACATCCCTTTGCTTGCTTTTCTCGATCATTATGCACCTATTAATATCAATGTGTTTGTCGAGTGCAGCATGTGGGAGACATTCAGGGCTGTTCCCTGGTTGTCACAATGGTTCAAGATAGATTCTGTTACACTATTTTTGCACCCCTCAAAAAGCAATCTTGTTTGTGTACTTTTTGACCCTGCCATCCCTACTTCATCCTTCAATTTTATTGTTTTTTCATTCTTGTTTCTGTTTTTTCATTGCTCTTATAGTATTATTAAATTTATCAATGCCATCTTGCATGATTTGTTCATTCTGGCAACTCTCAACTTCTGTCCAGTGTAATTAAGTAGCTAGTAGATGGGAGGTACCGAAGTTCACGTGTGCTTGGAAAGTCTTTAATTAGCTACGCCCTTCAAGGTGCATGGCTGACAAAGAAGGCTGGTTTAACTTAAGCTGCCCAGGTAGTGGTGTGTCTCTTCCGTTAGGGAGAAAATCAGTTGTGAACTGGCTGTTATGCTGACTGCTGAGGAGCCTCTTGATACAAATGTACCTAGTTCACTTTATAGCGCTCAGCTCGCACTGACCTCTAGTTAACCTAGCTATAGTTTACTGTTAGCTCGCGCAGGAGAGCCTGGCGCCCGGCTCGAGGCTAGAACTGAGCTCTGAGCCAGCTACATTGTAGCTGCGGTCCGGTTCGTGCATCGTTCCTGCCGCGCCCCTGACCATAGTCACATGATTTCACCATGGCAACACATTCCGAGCATGCGCATGGTATGACAAAATGGCGTATCACACACACCCATTAGTTAATGTGCTGTACACACCCACCATTACGTATAACTGTCGAGGTAACGCCAAACTAACGTGCCGTGGACCTGCGTGCTACAAGATAGAGTGGATTTATACGAGAACCAAGGTGAGCGGTCCAGACAGTCTTGAGTTTTCCCTGATAATGAAAAAGAAAGAAAGAAAGAATGAGAAATGGCCATTTTTTGAACATCTGGTTCTGGTGTGTACAATTGATTTGATGAATGGTCTTGGTCTTGTTAGATAGATAATTTGCTGGAGATTCCGATTTTCACACTTAGAAATTTTACAAAGTTACCAGATATTTTGGAATTTGTATAATGTATTACATATACGGCATATCCGGGTCATCCCTACTTATAGAGTCTACCGACTCTATGATTATGCTACCAAGCAATTAATCTGGCCGTATACATGCATGTATAAGTAAATATTTCTACAGAGCCTTTGCTACATAACTTTCTATGAGAATTAATAATTTCAAACTGAAAGTACTCGTAACCCATTATTACTATAGATTATTACTATAGTCCTGTAACTACTGTTTGATCAGTTCTTATACCTTTTGGGAGATTTTCTTCTTTTACCATGACATACACCTCAGTTGACTCAGTCGACGTCATTGGTTGTGGAATATGAGGTACCAAATGTGGTTTGTAATCTGGGTATGTTTGGGGTTGCTCCTCTCCACTACCACTAGTATCATCTGTATCACTGTTGCTAACATGAGCAATCTTTCTCACTTCATCAGCATAGTTTTTGTAGCCAGCTTGCTCAAAGATCTTTATCAACTTGGCATAGGTAGCCTTGGAACCATTCTTTATTTTCCAGGTATACAATGCTTCTCTCCTATATTAGGTGGCAAGGATTGTTAATATCAATCAATGATGAGCAGTTCTTCCAAGGAAAACTCACTTTTGTAAATTCAATTTTTTTGGGTACTCTGCCTTAATATTAGCAACATCTTGTGGTTTCAGATTGAGCTCATCGGCAATGGGGCCTTCCCACTCAATCATTAAACCAGCAACTTTCCAAAGGTGGCTCTCTTCAATCTCAACATTCAGCTCATTCACACCTGTAACAATATTATAGATAGCTAGTTCAATAATCCTAAAATTATAAATCATGCATATACAGAGCTATAATAATAATATAATATACCTCTTTTATAGATGTTCCATATCTTATAGCCTTCTGGTAGACGAGTACGTTTGTGATAAATTTTGCATCGCAACTTGAGAGGTTGACTTGATGCAAACACAGCAGGATGTGGGTGGAGTTTGCAGTCAGGTAGTGTGCAATAAAATGTCCAAAAATATTCACACTTTTTGTACAGTTTGGTCACAATCTTCATACACTTGTCAATCTGTGTATATACTTCCTTGTACGCAAGATTTCTTGTAAGTTCAATTTCAGATTCTGAATATTCATCGGAAGAACTATCTTCCTCAGGATCCAAAGCAATTTCAAGGTGGGTGGGCAGAATTTTGAGAGTAACATCATAAGCCCCAATATTGAAAGAAACTTGATTTCTGAATATTTTGTGTGGAAGTAGATACCATTCCTTTCTTGAATTCATTTCATTGGTCATTAGGCACTTAATTAGAGCTCCAGCTATACCTCTGGGACAAAAACCAGTTTCAAATGCAATTAATCCTTTTGGTGGGGTGTTATGAGGTGATTTTACTGAGGAATCTGGAGACTTTGAAACATGGCAAAGTGCTGATGGGAAAAAAAATTTCTGTCCATACTGATCCTTGAATAAAGCAGCCAGTCGAAGGTGATTTAGAACCATTATCAGCCACACCAACGGTAGCTGAACATTTTCACTGGATCCCTCACTGATTCTTTTCACGACTGCTAGAGAAATGACACCCCTCTGACGAAATTCTTCAATTTCTTTATGAGTGGCAGTTTTACCACTAAACGTTTCAACTATCAAGTCTGTGATTTTATCAAATAGAATCTGAGGATCGATCACTACAAGTGAATTGAGCTCACCTTCATTAAAGTACCGCACAAGCCCCAGCCTGGAGTGAATGAAAGAAAGGGCTATTGTCAATTCTTCTTGGTTTGATATTCCACATTCTTGAGCTATCTTGAAGCAATCCTCAAACCTCAAGACTCGACTTGATTTATGTTTTTCACGGAGAATTAAGCTGAAGATAAGCCAGGAGGAAGGGCACCGCACTGTAAACTCCTTGTAGCATCTGTTTTCAACCGTTTGCTGCACGGCAAAACGTATCTTTTGAAAATCATTATCACCTTTGGATAAATTATTCACTGTAAAAATTAAGCGATCTTCATCACTATTTTCAAAATCAGAAGCAAATTGAATTGAACCTTGATGGTAGAGAGAAGTTTGTTTGACATACCTTTGAAGTTTGTCATCAATCTGTGCTATCTTTTCTGCCTCAGATTTCAAATAGTCTTTATACGTTCCAATTATGAAAACTGTAGGCTTCAGAGTGACCTCTTCATCACGAATTCGAATACTGACAAAGTCTAGCGTGTAAATGGTTGCAAGAGTTTGGAGAATTTCCTCCATTAATGAAGAAGGTGATGAATAATTCTCTACCGAACCATCAGGATACTCGTATAGCACTTTGTATGGTTTATCTAGATCATGGTGAAGTGGAAATGTGACAAAAAATATGGAAGGACCACAAACTAGGAGAGGGAGATGTTCCTGAAACTCAATCTGTCCTCCCGTGTTGGTGAGGTAGAGAGACCATGATGATTCTAGATGCTCACGAAGTGTATCCATGCGTCTTAAATTCACTGCCTTTTTAAAGACATCTACTGGTGCCAAATCAGAGCGGTAAACCGTTATGTGCTTACTCTCTTCTTCAAAATTCTTCATATCGTCACTGGTAGTACTTGCAGTTTCTCGAGGCTTATCTGCTTTATGTACCTGTTTTGATGCTTTAGTTTCAGAAGGCACTAATGGTTTCTTGTCTTCCATTGATCCTGATTTATTTTGATAAAAATATTTGACAGCAACTGGTCTTGATGCATCACTCGAATGTGAATAATTTTTGGCTGTTGTCATCATTAGTTCAAGTGCCTCTTCATCATACTTCAACTTTCGCCACTTTAGGTTGCACTTATCACTTGCTACTGCACACAGCTTCTTCACTTCCACTTTAACTACATTCTCCAGTACTCCAGTGCTTGGAGATAATTCACTGGGATCTGGTGGTCCTTCTCCTGTCAAACGTTTTAGTAAAGTATCTTTTCCTGATCTTCCAGGACCAACAATCACTCCGTGAGCAATAGTGTGATTGATAGTTCCTTTGGTCCTTATTGATTCTTCCATTATAGCAAGAAAGTTCTTATCCACTTCAGACATGTCATCCAATTGTAGATCAAAGTTAGTGCCCAGCCTAGCAGTGAGCTGAGACACTATAGCACTGAATTCTGGATCATTGTATGCACCTACTTTGTTATAAGTAAGATCAAGTCGCCGTAGACGTTGGCACTTTGTCGAAAGAGTTGTGGCAAAGCATTTCAAGAAATTCATATTAATATCTTCTGCAAGCGATCCTTTCAAGATTAAGATTTCCATTTTTTGCACACCATCTTTGTCGATATGTTGCTGAAAACACTCTAAGGATGCTACTGAAAGAGAGTTAAAGGAGAGGTCTAATTGAGTGAGGCTTCTACAAGAAGAGTTAGCTAACGCATCAATAATTGCCCGGAAACCTACTTCTCCTATATCACAGCTACGAAGAAACAGCTTTTCCAATGAACCTAAAGCAGATGAAGCTCTGCGGAAGAAATTAGCTATTATTGCACCACTGAGCCCATTATCACTAAGATCAAGCCCCTTCACTTGAATCACCTTGGATCGATTGCCAAGTATACTAGCTAACTTGGGAATCTGCCTTGCTTTTAACTTACAATTTTTAAAATTTATTTCCACATTGCTTGGCTGCCCTATCTTCTCCAGCACATGCACCATAGCCACACACTCATAAGCATTCTGAGCATGAAACATGATTGTAGAACCTGAAGCACACAGTGATTTAGCTACCTCTCGATTAACAATTTCATTCTTAGATTCAAATGAAAGAAGGCACATGTCTCTGCAGCAATGGTGCAACTTTTGAACAACTTCTGACACAATATCGGAGCTTGGGTTTTCACTCACACTCAAGTAGAATCTACAGAACATGGGATTAATGTGATGTATGCTCTTTATCACCTCTAACTGTTCACTTTGCGGCAGTGTTGTAAGATATGAAACAGCAAGGTAATATCTGAAAGCAGGACAGAGAAAGGAGAACATCACTTCGTCGCTCCCAACAGCTGTAGGCTTAAGCAGACCAAATGTTTCCAACTCTGTAGACAGATAAGTGGAGGCAATTGCTTGAGAAAAATTGACTTGGCATTTTTTGAAAGCTAACTGACACAAATGCGACCATGACTGCTGTAATTTGTTAGGAAGGTCTTGATAATTTGATAATTTCTGAATCAATATATTTTCATACCCTTTAATTTTCAATCGAGCAAGGTTCCAAGCAAGCTTCTCGTACAACTCTGGCATAGTGCTGGGAAGTGTATCATCGCATAATTGGCAATAGCTGCATATCATGGAGAGACTGAGAGGCACACTACATACGTCTCCCAGTAGGGGGTTACTCTCTAACTGTGTCATGATGGAGCTTAATTTCTCTGGATTACTGTTAAATTCGCACTGGATATAGGACTTGGTCGTTTCCTCACTAAATCCTTTCACTGTGATGAATTGGCTGATGGACTGCTGAGTTACTGGGGCAGATTTAGACGTCACTACTATCGTCAAAGATGAGCTGGGGACAAGGTCATCAAACAGAAGGCGATAAAAGAAGGATTCTTTTGAGCTATTGGACTCCAAAAGCTCATCCCAACCATCAGCAATGATAAGAATATTTTCTTTCTCATTAGTCATCAAGTATGTTGCTACAGCAGAACACATTTTGTCATCAAACTCAAGATGTTTGAAAAGCTCCTGCAGACTTTGAGCTGAGGCAACACCCTTCTGGTTAAGTGGAAGGAGAAATACCATAAGGAACTCCTGAAAGAGCTTCCTATTTGCCCAGTCCTCGGCGATCGAAGCACAAAGAATAGTTTTGCCAATGCCAGCTTCGCCTATGATAAGAATCCTTATGCTATCACCCACCTTTCTATCCTGATTTCCCTTGAAAAGACTACTGTAACAGAGGCAGATCGATTTTCCAGTGATACCCCTTTCATTAGTCGATTGACTGGACAAATTCTGCTGACATTCGACTAATTCTAAATTGGCTATGTTCCTTAACTGGCATGGGCACTGCTTTTTGTAAGCATTTTTTATGTTCCTGTACTTGTTTCTGATTTGGGAGAGGATGTGGTCTGAAATTTCATTGTCCATTGCAATTTGCTATTTATACCGAGTGTATATGACATGTATTGTGTATGTATGTGTAGTTGGAGGGGGAGAGTTAGGTGAATGAGCTAGTCCGTACTAACGAATTTAATTATAACATTATCTAAGTACTAATTATTATAATTAATTAATATGCAACATTGATAAAGATACTCATTAAAATCAATACTCAAATTAATATGCCTTACCTTAGTGATCTGGGATGAGCTTGATGTGTTGATGACACTACTGGTTTCATAGCCAGTGTCAGCATTAGAAACTATATCCTCTGGCTTTTCTTCCCCTTGTTTGAGTAACTGAGTACCCTAAAAAATATACCGGTATTCACATGAATACTTAACCATAATTAACTGTGCCTTACATCAGTTATCAGAGGTGAGCTGACAGTACTGTTTGCATCACATCTAGTATCTGCATGAGAGGTTGTATCCTCTGTCTTTTCCACAGCCTGTTCACTCATGGGGGCCAATTTTCCATCTAATAGCAAAAGAGAACATAATATTAAAGCATGTTGTACTACTGCTTCACATTAATAACAATATTCATAGCATATTGTATACCGTAGTGTCCTGGGTAAGCGCCCACGGGTGCTTAAACATACCTTGTGATTTTGGCCCACATGGGCACTTATCCGGAATACAATTACCCTGAATAGATACGTTTGTATAGAAGCTGCTACATAGCCCCTTGAAAAGCATGAGGTACATGGGGAGTGGGTGCTTGCCCGGGATAACACGGCATATAGATGTATATGATGCTTCACATTAATAACAATGTTATTTCTGAACATCCAATATCTACTTATCTTCTCTAAGTCTACGAATTTCAAACCAAGTACAACAGGAAATGCAATGTACATGAAGGCAATATAAGATATACTTAAGAGGATTCCATCCCTACTAGTAATTAATTCTACTATCCTTGCAGTATAATACATCCTTCCCTACACTTTGTAACAAGGGCCGTTGAGTCCACCAAAGAATGGAATTGAAGCATTTGGTGGGAGTAATTCGATACACACACATCTACTTAGTATAGCAGCAGTTTATATACAACACCTGCACGGAAACCGATTCTATGCCAAATGTATGTTGTGCATTGTGTTGTACTAACTGTATGTTAACATTGTGTGTCGCTGTACACCTACCTTTAGCTTGATGCTCTCTAGCGAGTTTCTCAAACAGGGGTTGGTTCACTCTGCTAACTGTTTGCAGAAGTGATTTCCAGGAGGGGAGGCCATATTTCTCTGTGTTATAGTCTCGTAGAATCCACTGCATGAGCGCCTCGTTCCAGGATCCTTCATTATCATCCGGATTATTGTCTTTGATCATGCGAATTATTTTGAAAGACAGTCCCATAAATCCACTAAGCTGTTTCCACTTGGCAGCCAGTGGGCTACAAGCAATTATAATGTCGTTCCAACTCTCCTCGTCTGAAAGAATACAGCACATAACATTATTTTAAGTTGTTTTTTTTCTCTCTCAGAATGAGCTACATATGTACTCACCGAATGTTGTGTCATCAACTGTCAAGAGGATCTTATCAATCATTTCTATAAATCAGTGAGTAATAAGTGAATACTTGATTTGGTGTATCTGGTACTGGTATGTGTGCACACATGCATAATGCATCTTATCATGTACAAAATACTACAATCATGCACAACACATGTACACATACCAAATATGGGCAATCGTTATTCAAAGCACGGTCTATGACTATTATGTCCTCGGTAACAATTTACTTTTCTGCGGTTATTAGGTAATTATGATTTAATTATGATGAAACCTATGGTGTAATCTCTTAGGTAATCTATGAGGTAATTATGAGAAAATTCAGGGCCTTGATGGAGACTTTCTAAGACTCGAAATTCAGTGAATATGTAGAGTATCTTGCACGTGTATCCAGAAAATACCTTACAAGCAGCGTGTTGCCTTCTCTGACGAGCAGCGACGGCCGAACTTCACACATTCTCTTGGCTGACGTAATCCCGTGGATATATATAGATAGCCCTGCGCTTATATATAGCACGCACTAGTCCGGTGGGCCAGCCCCTCTCTTGAAGGGGTTGGCCCGCCAGACTAAGCACGCATAGCGTACCACCGGACCGATCTGAAGTTCGGAAGCTGTACTGCGCTGTTGAGTTCTTCTCAGCTTTGAAACTTTTCACTGTCGAGGCCAAGAGCCACTCTCAGACTCCAGATGATCAAAGTCTAAGGCATACTGTAGCTGTACCATGAACCCACTATATTGACGACCTTTACCACATGGACCATTTCCACTATGCAGCTACCGAGGATATGGTCAAGTTTTCATAATAATAATAATTATTAATCTGGTGTCGGCCTACACCCCCTTCAAATCTACAATACAAAACTGGAACCATAATTATCCTACCAGCATACGTTTAATAACACAGTAATGATTAAATTTAGTGGCTTACCTTGATCGAGAGGTCCAGGGTTGAGTTCCACATCCCCAGACATGAGTAGACATTGACGCTTAACCACCAAGAAGTAGGCAGTCATGTGGTAGAGGTACAATATCACTGACGCTGATTGCTTATCTAGAAACATATTATTCACCATGATCAGTCTCTGGTTGAGTGAGACACTGATGGTCGGGTCAGCTTGGTGGCGTATAAACGGATGAGTACAACAATCAAACCACAAATTTGTGACCACTCCCAACAATTAGTGGTTAAGCGTTCACTAGATGTTTAGCAGCTATATATTTTGATGATCCACTACAAATTCAGATATGATGATAAGCCTGATCTCAGGATCGATGTAGCCAGCAGAGGCACACAAGGTGATGATAGTGGTACAGTCTCTATTTTTGTTGATCAGTGTTCCTTCTCTCAAAGTAGGTATAGGTGGTGAGTATCACTGAGTGATAAAACACTGCCTGGCCGGCAGGATGAGCCAATTAGGACGGCGGAAACAATCTAATGAGTGAGTGCTGAAATAGTATGAACTATATTAGAATACATAATTATTACGTAAATGCAACTACTCCAGGGAATTCATTTTCAAAATTACGCAGTTCCATATAGCAGTAGCTAGCTGCCTTCCTAGTGTATTAAAATTCTACTACTCACCTGAAGCCAAAGATTGAGACGGTGCGAAGCTTCAAGTATACGTCAAGTTTTGATTAGCTGGGGGAATTTCCCATTCTACACCCACACAAGATTCTACCACACCCACTCGGGGGCCACAACAATAACTTCAGGGTATATATAGGAGAGGCTGGCGCGCGAGGTTCAAAGTGCGCGGGGATAAGGAGAGGCGGGAGAACTAGACATATTGAAGATGAACTCCACTGCAATACAGGGACAAAATTATTAGTATAATATTCAAGATAAGTTCATCAGTTCATAGATCTACTCATGATTACGGTACATATAAGAGTCCAATTCATCTTAATAAAATTATATAATTTTGTGATGGTGCACAATACAGCATGTATAATTACATACTAAGTATAATACTACTTTTGATTGATGACGAACATTATATCAAATTATTTATATGATAGCTATGCTGCATTTTTATTTAGAGAATACAATACTGTGATCATTGATTTTTGCATTTAGTTGCACAAGTAAAAATGAAGTACAGCAAAGCAGAAGCCATTACCAAGGTTACAATCACAGCTCCCATAATGAAAGTAAATTTCTCACCTGCAGAATCTTTTGTAATCATCAATGCTCCCAATGTGAACAAAAATAATCCATTGGCATGATTCATCCACTTCTTCTTATACGGCTTAATCGTGAGGAACAAGGCTCCCAAGAGAATATGGAACATTCCAATAAAGGACCAGTAATACCGACTGGATATGTTCAGTACTATGGCAATACTTACTAAAGCAAATAGAATTCTAAGGAGCCAGATAGAGAGCGGAGAAAGATCTGTAGTCAACTTGGTTTTCGGTTTTATCCTTAAACCACCCTTGAAACACATCCACACTGTAAAAAATGACTAGTGACGGTCACTACATGAGGTAGTGACCGTCACTATTTCGCCCTTCACTACCATGTAGTGAAATTATATTTGTAGTGACGGTCACTACTGAGAGGTGGTTCACTACAATTATTCTTAGTGAAATGTATGGGTAGTGAGCTTCACTACAAATAATCACCAGTGTTCACTACATACTGTAATGACGTCATAACCACGCATGCGCATATTAATGAGCGAGTGGCAGCTGCAGCTGAAATTTGAAAATAGAGAAGACATGAAGAGTGCTTATTCTGTGTGAAAGAAGGCAGAGAACTCTGAAGTCATTAAAAATAACAAAGGTAAATGGTATGGAACCCATTGACTCGTTAGCTAAACTTGGTGTTGACTGTTCTGAGTAGCTATGCTAGCCAGGTAGCTGTAGTTTGAACATCTTTTAGAGTAGATAGCTAATACATGAACCCTAAGCTGAACCTATATATTTGTAAGCCTTTTAGTTCATATTTTTTACCTCTCTTATGTTTTGTATGAATATCTGTAGGTCTAAAACACAACTAGAAGATCAAATGGCTGTAGAGAAGTGCTACACTAGTAGCTACAAGGTGAGGATATTGTCATAGTCACAGTACCACTTCTATTCTATACCTGCATAGTCTTAACATAGCTCAATTTATTGGAGGAAACTGGTTACAAACTCCATTGGTATCCCAGGTAGCTATTAACAAGTTTGATACTTTTGGTTCGAAGTATACCCCTCCCATATCACATTTAGATTTAAAGGCTGTTCTGCTAAGCTTTTGAGAGTGATAAATACTAGCTACTTATCTTCTCCTTGCTACATGTTTTATTTCATTTTTGTCTTTTTCCCTAATTTTCCCCCCTCTCTTTCTTTATCCACTCTCTCCCTCCCCTCCCCTCCCCTCCCCTCTCTCTCCCTTTCTCTCTTCTCCTCCTCCCTCTCTCCTTTGATCTGCTTCCCCAAAGTTTATCTCTGCAGCTCAGCCTTCAAATTTAAACTGCTACGATGATACAGCTGTTGACAGCATGTATGTATGTAAGTTTCTCCTCTTACCTCATCTCATCTCTCTCTCTCTCTCGTCTGTTTCTATTTCTGTCCCCTTCACCTCCTGCTTATTTTCTCTTGTCTTATCTCTCTCGTTCATCTCGTTTAGCTCTCTCTAATGCCTCTTCCTCCTCCCTCTCTTTTTATGATTGTATCCCCATTTTATCTCTTCAGCTCAGTTGTCAAATTTTTAAGCTGATGCGATGGTGGGATCTGTTGATGGCATGCAGGTATGTCAGTTTCTACCTCTCCTCTCTATCTCTCTCATCTTTCTTTTATCTCTCTCTCTCTCCCTTCCCCTTCTGTCGTACAGACTTGTCTGTTTCACTAATTCTCTTCCCTCATCTCTCTGTTCCTGCTCCCCTCTCTTCTTTATCTTTTGTCCTATATCTCTCTTCCTATTCCTCTCTCTCTCTTTTGATTTGCTTCCCCATTTTTTTTCTGCAGCTCGGCCTTCAAATTTATGTTGATATGATGATGAAGCCATTGACAACATGTAGGTATGTCAGTTTTTCCTCTTACTTCATCTCATCTCTCTCTCTCTCTGTCTGTCTCTCCACCTCCCCCCCCCCCCCCCCCCCCGACCTCATTCTCTCTGATTTGTATCACCATCTTTATTTCTGCAGCTCAATTGTCAAATTTTTAAGCTCAGATTGTGGTCCTGTTGACAGTATGCAGGTATGTCAGTTTCTACCTCTCGTCTCCTCTCTCTCTGTCTTTTCCCTCTTTCTCTCCTTCCCTTCCTCTCCTCTCCTCTCATTCTTGTCTGTCTTTAGTCTGGCGGGCCAGCCCCTTCACAAGAGGGAGGAAGGGTCTGATATCATGCCTATACGCGACTTGTATCGCTGTAGCCAGGAGTGCAGCCCAATCAGATCGCTCCACGTCACCACTAATATTGTGTGGCTACTGGTATGCAGGCCGACCAATCAGAGGCCCACTCTTCTTGTTCAATAAACGGTTGGGGTTGTCCCTACCACAGGTTAAATCGTGTATAGGTGTGACACCAGACCCTTCGGAAGTCCTCCCTCTTGCGAATGGGCTGGCCCGCCAGACTAGTCTGTCTTACCACCTCTCCTCCCTCGTTTTTCTCTGTTCTGCACCCCCTCTTTTTTCCCTCTTGTCTCCTCTCTCTCTCTCCCTCTCCTTCTCTCATTCTTGTCTGTCTCACCGCCCCTCTTCCCTTGTCTCTGCTCCCTCTCTTTTTACTCTTATCTCCCTCCCCTTTCTCTTTCTCTTCTCCCTTTTTCTCTGCAAAAGATTAAATTTTTTATCCGCTTTTATCCCTACAGCTCGGGTGACAAGAATTCAGGTTAACAAAACTGTTGAAAACAATGTTAATAAAACAATAAAATATAACAAACACTACTTTCTGCTTTCTAGAAAATGCTATTTGTCTATACTTGCTTAACTGTTGCTGACTTCTTTTTTGTCATTAATTTTATTGAGTTGGATTGTCAAAACAAACGTATGTAGTGAAAATCATATTATCTAGTAGTGAACCTCACAACATTTGGTAGTGAACGTCACCTAATTTTTATGTAGTGAGAGCCTGTGTAGTGAACGTCACCACACGAAAAGTGGTGTTATCTGTGGCAAACATTTCACTACATATTTGTAGTGACGGTCACTAGTCATTTTTTACAGTGCATAACTAAGTGCAGAATATCCCATCTTCTGAAACCCATAAATTTTAGATAAGCCCTGAAAACTCTCGTAGGATAAAGAAGCAAAAGTAGTGGCGGTAGAACAATAAAGACTGCTATGATAGACAGTGCAAGAACCACATATGGAATGTGATTTGAATGAAAAAATGAAACTGATGGATCAAATAGCAATACAGTATTAATTGTCTGAGATCAAATTACCACTGCAATTGTACAAAGGTACAGCAAAAATAAGATTAATGGATACAAACAGAATCTTAGAGTAAGAAAGGAGAAGAAATGTGGCACAGGTTTTAAGTATGGCTTTCTTGGGATTCCAGTTTCTGTTACGACAGAGTAGCTTCAATGGGGTGGAGAGATAAACAGCCACACGACAGTTCCTGTCATAAAGCTCTATATACCCACTAGGACAACTATGGTGATAAGCAATGGAAAAAGGCTATGATGTAGTCAAAGAGAAGAATATCGATTGCCTTAATGAATGTACTTACACATACGGGTGGAAGAACAAGACGAAAAAAATCCAAATTCCATATACCAAATAGTGTTAAAAAATACTGTGGAAACTTTCTACTCAAATTACATGCTGAGGCCACGTATAGTCCAGAGCCAACTTTGATTCCATTAACACTTAACTGACTGTATGTAATGATGACATTGAATGGGCTAGCAGTTCCATTGATCTCAAATAGGACCACAGCCAAATACATAATGGTTACCATAGATAACTGAAAAATGAAATACAGAATCCATGGCAGTGGTATACCTGTGTTTTGAACAATCAGCACAAGTGACACCATCTGAAAACAAGGCTGGTCCATAGCCTTCAATGCACTGTCTACACTGAGCTCCCTCTCTGTTGTAACCACTGCACAGGTCCAGACATGTTTGCAGGAATATGATACATGAACTTAGAGTCACACATGTGTCTTTTATCTTGATAAATGAACAGACAGCGACCAACTTCGACATCCTTAGTGACATTATTCCAGGTCATACAGTGACCATGCGAGATATCCAAATTATAGTTCCTTGACATCCATATATTCCTGTATGTATCTTGGTGGTACAGCACTCACAGTGGCCACTTCTCTCATTGAACCAATTCCAAAGTGGACATGAAGAGTTAGCCTGTGTATCAACAGAAGAGGCTGTTAATCTTACCAATGCAATTTGAATAATTGCAACGCATAAAATTCGAATTCTGCAAAAGATCACCATTGTACATGTAGTAGCTTATACTGTGTAGATATATGACTACCACTGAAGGTTGAATTAGCTATAATAATTAATATACTGAGCTACCAGGGATAATTTCAAGTTTAGCTCCCAAAATGTGATTGTATAGGTATACTGATTTGCAATAACTATGATTACTGTAGCAATAACAGATAATAATATTATACTATAGTATACTTTAGCTATAATAATAATATTATTATATTGTTGTACATATTTTGGTCCGCTGCTCGTAGCACAGCTAGTTAACAACAATGAAACTCAGACAGGAGCCCCAAATTTGAGTCATAGTACATGTAGCTTGATTGTTTAATATCTGTGTAAGGCAGCCACCTAGTTCCTTGCAGCCTTCAGCTGGCAGCAATGCTCCATGCATGCACTCATTAATACATACCACTTTAAAGCAGTCACTTCTCTATTATAGCTGAAAACTGAATTCAGTCCATAGGTGACCATCAAATCGTGATAGATGATCAAACGAGAGCAGAACTGCAGCCTTCAGAAAGTTCTCGACTCGCTTCGGCGTCACAATCTCCACCCTCTTCGTTTGTACATCGTCACTTTCCCTGCAACCCCATGCAGCCACATCTTGCTCATTGACTCCCTTTCTTTGCCAGCTGAATAACCTATGTAATTTGTGTGATTGCTTGTGCCTATGAATAATGCTGCCCTTGGTCACCAGGTGGGTCACCTCTGACCATGGTGGTATGTGGACACTGCATGTGAAGCCACACGTCCAACCACAAGGACATGTGATAGATCATGCACTGTGTCACATGGTCAGTGAAACACAAAATGATTATAATTATGGTTAGGCTGAGACACATAGGATTTCACAATTCATTCTTGCCTGCTAGTATAATATTATTATCATAGTCATGTGTGCTCTGTTTGGTTGGAGGGTCAGGGTATTAGTATTAATGTTATGTAAAATGTGCCTGAAATAAGATGGCAAGTGTATTAACAGATCTAGATGCAGTGACCACTTAATCATCTGCAATAATTATTTTATATTAGTAGATCATGCCTACGCTCCTGTCAGCTAAACGATCAAGTCAGTATTACAATAGTTATTGTGCAGAGATATGGTCATTATGTTGATGCATGAAATGTTGTGATACAGGGCGACGATATTTCTGTGTATTATTTCTGGGTGTGGCTTTTGGTGTGATTGTGGTCGCCAATGCACTTCTTGGTGGTTTGGTGTGGAGAAATCTCTTCATTAGACTAAAGTTTGGTTCCGTCATAAGTGAAGATGCCATGGTTGTTATCGGTGAGCTAAACAATTTCTATCATAAAGAAGTGCAATTTCTCTCTTGGTTTAATGATTCTCAGCTTGCTGATCATGACCACATAATAGAAATCTATGCCTTCGATTCTAGTTGTAATTCTTTACCGACAACTGCTAAGGTGACATCTTATGAGGAATCAAATATTAGTGAGAATCAAAACTTTAACCAGCTGTATTTGCTCCCAGGATCCACACTGAGCTACACAATCACTCCTAACAGAGAAGTAAATGGCTACAATAGTGTAAGAGGGTACATGTACGTTACATTTGGCCCCGAAATACATTCATTTAACCTCAACACTTGTCATAGCACTGACTGTATAATTGAGGAACATAAACCATTAATCCAGAGAGCATTGAGAACGTTTACAGAGTAAAAAAGCAAGGGTATATACTACAATTTGCATGTTATTATAATACCTCAAGGTCACGTCAAGAGTATAATATAAGAGGAAGGAGAGAGAGTATCCTACTGTATGCAAACACCCTTTGCCAAGTACAAACATCAATGTGGTCAGCACTGCCCAAAGGTTACCACAAACCAGTACAGGTGTATGACCACCCATAGCTCTTATCACATTGCTTCCTAAGTTAGATAGATAAAGACCACTACCACTGATGCAATACAAGCGCGTGGTTATATGCCAGACGTTTGTGGTAAGTTTGTGAGTAAGATTGTGTAACTTGACCTCTGTACTTGGCAAAGGGTGTTTGCAGAATTGGAAAAACGTGCTTGGTTGTGTACACTAACACTGATAACTCTTCATCCCCATATAGCTAATATTATCCATTTGGAGACTTAAGTAACAAAATTTCAGACTCTTATGGTTTTAGTGACTACTGCAGTTTCCTCTGCAGTAGTCACCCTACTAGTGGTTATCATCTGTGTAATAGTTACTGGCTGTTTCTGCCTTGGGATTAAATCGCGTAAGAGACAGTTGAAGGAGTACAATATTATTGAAGAATCACTGTCAGAGTATGTCAACATACAATAGCTACTTGACCATAGTATCATTGTATGTATGTAGCTATAATTATGAATTATGTGTCCTATGAACGTTAATTTTCAATCACGATGGCATGTATATAGAAGCTTTCATTTACACATGGAAATGGAAAAAATTTGTACCGATTTCTCTGCCTACTAGCTGTTTTCATTGGCAAAAATTGATCACATGCTAATTGTTTTCTCCTTTGTTAATGATTGCATAAAATTAATAATAATTATTATGGTGATCTTTACTGCATTAGAGAATTTATTATTTCTGCAAATTATAAATACAAAGGTAGTTAGGGTTGATAAAATTTTTGTCCTGACATGCATAATTATTATTTTTATGGTACGTCAGTAAATAAGTTTAAAAACTTAGGTATAATCAAGGGTAATTATTATGTCCATACAGTCACAATAATTAACATTAATTTTAATAGTTATATCTAACTGTAACCAGTTGCTCAAAAAAAAAAAAAAAATTAAAGGAATCGGGTAAAGTTATTAATAGTATGCACTGTTTATTATACTAATAAGAGTGTGGATTCTAACTAATTATTAATTGATAGTGTGAACATCAAGGTTATCGTAGTCATCATAGTCATAGTTGGGTTCATCTCGAGCATTAGCATAGTACTCTTCAGCATAGCGATAGATGTTGTCAGGTTCATCTCTCACTCTATACTGGTACTGCCGAGCAACACATGTGTAAGCCACTATCCCAATAAGGGCTATGATGGCATTGATAAGATAGTAGACAAAACCACAACTGGGAAAACTGCGCAGAATATTCCATCCAATGCCAAAAGGTAGATATATTATTACAACACCAAGCAGCTGAAAGACTCCTTTGATGGCAAAGAAAGTTCCGATTATAAGTCCTTTCATTGCATGAGGGCTCTGAGAACATATGAACTCATACACAGCTATGTAGAGAAGCATGTAGCCAACTGCATTCAGAGAATACTGAATTACAAGCCAGTAAGAGTTGATATCAAGTATCATGCCATCATAGTAAAAAAATAGGTCATCATGAAGAAAGCATGTGGTCACATTGGCATGTATGTGTCCATAAGCATCCATTACAGTGGTACATAAAACAGAGAGCAGAATGAAGACCATTCCAAGTCCAATTCTCTTCAACATTCCTGGGATGTAATTCTGAACGAAAGGTCGAAGGAGGCAAAGATATATGGGGATGAGAAATGTTATCATTAACGGAGTCAAAGTGTCAACTTGAAAGCTATATTCTAATTTTCCATCTAAGTGACTTGCAAATCTTCCAAGTATTCCTTCTATTGAAAAATCTACCATCATAATTGGTGCTAGAGTTATTAGCACGCGTATGGTTCCCAAGAAAGTTTTGACATCCTCCACCTGTTCTGTTGTGAATGGTCCTCCGTATTTCTCCTTGCCCAAGTCAAGTCGGGAGGGAAGCTCATCCTCACAGTAGGTGAAGGCACTGCGACGAATTGGATTAGTGTGATCTTTGGCAAATTTAAGCACTCTATAAACAAGTTTGTAGGGATTTTTAGATCCTGTGTCTGTCAAAAACCATTGATGCTTGTATCGTTGAATGCAAAGGGTTATTCCCAGAAATAGCAATGGCAGTGACATCAAGCAAAAAATGTAAACCAATAATCGACTGTCAGATATTATTTCTAGTCCTGGCAGTAATCCAGCATAGCTTGTCCAGACATACCAATGAATGTATAAGATAGAATCCTCCATGGGAGCATCGTGGAGCTGGTCCATACCATACTGTATCACATTAGCACTGAAACAAACAAGACCACAGAGTATAAGTAGAAATGCAATAAAAGCAGGTACTCCAAAGACTACACCAACAAGAACAATCGAGGTTAGTTGAATATTATTCGGATCTTGAGATTTCATGAATACAGGAATCATACTTACAGCTGCCACTCCACCAAGTACTACTCCTGCTACCAGGCTCCCCAAGATAACACGCACACTATAGACAACAGTTTTGTATCTTCCCCACCGTATGTCAGCCAGACACCCAGCCAGAGGGTAGAAGAGGAAAAGAAATGCCACCACAGAGTACATGACGAAATTTGCGTTATAGTTGCCTTGCATAATAGTTTCAATTGTTATTACTCTTAAAAAGTTACTAGGATCAAGGAGACTAGCAACAAGAATCACATTCCATAGTAAAATGAGTAGAGCAGCTTTTGATGACACACAGCACCTTTGACGTCTGCAGTGAAACTTGGATCTCATTCTTGCATGTCTTTCATTCCTTAGGAGTGGCACTGTCTCTCTGCTAGTAGGCATAATATAATTCGCTTCAGCACTTGCCAAATCTTTAATTTGGTGCTGCTGAGAATCTTTAATAGTTGACATTTCAAATACTATAGATAGTAAGGCAAAAAATCAATCTGGTTAGTACTATTATCGATACTATATATTATTCTGAGAATCTGAACCCAAGTCTACTCCTGGTTCTGGCAGTTATAGCTACATGTTGAAATTAACTTTATTTCCATAAGCACAAGTCAATAAGATTTCATAATTCATTGTTATCACATGATATGTATTAATAAATAATAATTATGATAAGCACCAATAATTGAAACAAAATCAGATATATTATTGTAAACAATTATTGTATACTCAAGTTGAAGTATTCCCATGCCAGTATAAATGATGATAAAGTTAAGCAGCACAAACCACACAATGTCGAATTAAAATAAGAAATTACATAATTAGCACTAACATTTTATAAACTACAAGTATAATAAGTATGCATGTGGAGCTTACACCTGTAGTCAAAACAAGCACACATGTACTATCTAACTGTAACTAGCTGTTCATAATTATAATGTAATCGTTATTCTCAATCACTACCTTCGATTCAATTAATTAGTATAATGGTTCATGTAATTCAACAGAGCTTGTGTAACGACATTAGCCATTGCTATCCTTAGGATTAAATCACGTAAGAGACATCTGCAGTAGTACATTACTATTATTAAGAAGCACTTTCTGTATGTCACTATACAATAGCTGTACAGGATGTTATAGTGATTATATTATTACGTATAATGTATATCTGTGTCCTATTTAGCTACCAGGAGCACAATGTCATGTCAGTAGTATAACATTAGACTATATTATAAGTATGGTATTCGAGTGGCAACTATCAAGAGAGGCATTTATGATATCAGTAGATGCCAGAGAGGTAATCCGTAGAAAACAGTCATGCTGGACACTACTGAACTGACCTCTTCACTGATGTAGAAGATAGAGGTAGTGAAATATCGTAGCAAAAACAACTATTGTATTGTCAAAACTGTAAAATCAAGCTGCATGTCCAAATTTGATAATTATAGTGGGCTTATTGTCAATTAGCATGAGAATACTTCAATTTGAGTGTACTGTAGTAGCTTCATTGAAGTTTATATGATACAACTTAATGTTTGTCATGTCACGTGCTGACACTGAGTTGACCTATTGTGAAGTGCTTAATATGATAATATAGTTACTTTCAATATTAATTTTATACTTGGGTTGAGATAATCAGCACTATCTCAATGCAACTTGGTTGGATTTTGTGTAGCAGCTAAGCTATACCTCATAGTATTACAATTTGAAAATGGTGACTATTGAGGATTCTCAGCAGTACCGAATTAAGGACTTGGCAAGTGCTGAAGAGAACATACCAGATTCTGCTAGCAGAGAGGCCACACCACTTTTAGGAAACAAGGGACGAAACATCTGCAAAAGAACACAATTCAAGTTTCACTGCAGACGTCATAGGTGCTGTGTGTCATCAAAAGCTGCTCTACTCATTTTATAGCGTGGAATTTGATTCTCATTGCTGGTCTTGAAGGTCTCCTTGATCCTAATATTTTCAGAATCATCTTTGGAACTGATGATGATTTTAACACCACAAGCTTATGTGTCATCACGTATTGTACGTATTCCGTTGCAGTATTCTACCCTCTGGCTGGGTTCCTGGCTGGCATATGGTGGGGAAGATTTAAAACTGTTGTCTGACTAAAAGCTTTATGACACACTAATTATAATTTTTCTGAGTACAGGCTTATTATACTGCATGTATTAAACAATGCATACCTAATAATATAAATAATAAGGGGAGTTTAACTGTTGCATTATGAATAATCTACATTACTTGAATCCAACTCAAGTAGAAGTGGTTTATTGAGTTCAATCGATGAATGTGTGACAACAATGTCATCTATTTGAGGGACTGTTTCGGTAAGACTCGTGCATTGATACGATTCTTGGTTTCTATTACATTGTGTTGCCATGACTTATATGGCTGTAGAATTGAGTGAATACCAAGAATTAATACCGGCAATAGTACTTGTGGTACCGTTTCACTGTACATGTAAGTAAGAAAGGCAAGCACCCTGTAGAGAAAATAAAACCCAGCAATAAATCTCATTTTATCCTTGTAACTGCTTTGAAATACATCCAAGAGTGGCACAAAACGGCTTAAACTAAGAAGATGTGATACCATATTTACATACCTATGCTCACTGAGTCCACATAGCTCCAAAAGATGGAAGGAACTAGGATAGAGTATCAGAAAAAATGGTGGAAGACAAACAAGTATGATAGTGAAGATGATTGCTGGAATTGCATATGGAAGATGCTCATTTCCAAAGTAGGGGAGTCCTCCATAATATGTCACTGGTATGGGGTCCATTCCGGATTTCCCCCTTAAATAAGTTTTTGTCAGTAAGATAAAGCCAACTCTCGTGCACTGTCCGTAGCAAATAATTAAGACAGCCGAAATTAATTCCATGAGTTGCTGAGCTACGTTTTCCTAAAAAATGCTTAAGAAAAGAGGAATTATGTGAGCTGCATCGTTTTGTTGAGTGATTCATTGCAACCACAATGAATATTATCAGCAAGAAAGCGAAAGTAGTGGTTACATATTTAAAAGCTATCACATCCATGATATTTGCACCCTTCCACAAGCAGAAAGGAAAGGTTGAAAAATAATCAAAATTGAAGATACCATAGATCAATTGGTAGCCAGATTTCAGCACCTTGAATGACATGCTACCATGTTTTATTTCTGAAAGAACTAGATCTTGAGAAAAGGCATCAACAATTTGACTATAGAAAATGAATCCATTCAATGATCCCGAGGAAAAGTTAATTCCAAACACCATGACGATAGTAAAAAAGAGCATTACAGGCAGGATTTCTGACAGTAAAAAGATGATCACACCAAAATTGCATGTCATAGTATTTCGTCTGCAGACCATTTCTTTGGAGTGGTAGAGTGCTGAATATCCCATTTTGCATGTCCCACATAGTACACCCTCTCTAGTATTCCCACATACAAAATCTGATAGAAAATCACTACTTTTCGGTAGGACTTGTAAAGTAGTATAATTTTCAAATGGGGATGGAAAAAAAGCAGTGTAAAGGTGATCTGAATGTTTTTCACCACCAGGGTAATATCCAATCCAATAATTGCTCTTAATGAATGCTCCAAGCTCATTGCATTTTACAATCGCTGGATAGCTATGCGATTGATAATCGGCTGAACATTTACAGCTTTTAGTTACTGTATCAAAGAAGAACCCTGGAGAACATGACAATAGCCTAATAGACATGAAGTATTCTATTGCATACAGAGGTTGAGTTGTACTTAGAACAAGTGTCATTGTTTGATTTGGGGCACCGTAGATGCGAGTTGAATTGTTTACTGTAAAGTAATTTTCCAGATGTACCAGTTTATTGTCTTGGACTCTTAATGCAAATTCTGACTGCTTGATGTGGTAAAATTCATCATACATTGCTATTGGCACTTGTAAACTCTCTCCAGGTATTGCTGTCATAGGAAGACTACCTTCAATACGTACGTTTCTTGCTGCGGTTGCTAGTGGCCATGCGCCTAAAGCCAAATTGGGAGTATCAAAATGGAAATTACCTATGCGATCAAATAACTTGGTGAGATTATAAGTATACTTTTCATAGTAAGCAAAATAGCATGAAAATAGAGATTCGGAATAAATTGAAAGTCCACCAAGTGGAGCATTGTTATCACGGAAAATGGTGGTGATGTTTCTTTCTGACATATTACTTCGATTTCCCCCATACATTAGGAAACACGATCTTCCTTCAAATACTCCCTTGGATCAGATGAAGCATAGAATATTCCACCGCCAACATTTGTTGCACTGTTGTTGATAAACTGAAACTGAGAGTTATCATTCAAAATTATTCCCGAGAATCCATGAATTGCAATTGCACCCCCTCTTATTGCCCGATTACTATGAAATATGACATGTGAATACCTGTCAAATATCGCTCGTCCGTTTGTCAAATAAAGGGCTGAATACCAATTTCTCTTAAAGATTACCAAGCCTTGAAAACGTGCAAAAAAGCGAGTTATTACAAACACTCCTTGGATAACATGGTAGTGTCCCCAAAGTTTTGGTTTTAAAACATGATTATCAATCACAATAATGTCCTTAAAAAGAGGAATAGGCAAGTATCCTTGATTTGACTGTTGAAATCTGGATGGTGAGAGGTCAACAGCAGGACTGTACTGACCATAATTATTGAACCATGAACAGTTAATAAACTGTAGGTGGCTTTCAGTTTCAGTAGCATTGCTAATAAACATCGCATTGATGGATGTTCCCCCTCCAAATCTAGCAGTATTATGGCTGAAAGTAACTTTTTTGAATAGGATAATAGTGTAGTTTCCTAAACCACTTTCTTGTTCACCAATTCTCACTTGAACACCACCTCCACCAACATTCCCATGGTTTTTCATAAATGTTGAGTTGAATACAAGAATGTAATTCTTATGTGCATATTTTTGCAAATAAAGACATAAACCTCCACCCCAGTTTGCCTTATTATTATGAAATATTGAGTTTAATATTTGAATATTCACTCCCAATGTGCCTTCCAAGAGTGCTATGCACATTCCACCCCCAATACTATTTCCCTTCCAATCCGTTGGTATTAGTAGTGATGCTGAGTCATATCTTGGAGCAATATTACTCTGAAATCTACACTTACGTATTGTTACGTTAGTTTGTACTCGTTCAGAAAATTGCAGATGTATTCCTCCAGCAAAAGATGTGTTACTTGCTAATCGCTGTTGGCGGCCATTTTTTGTGAATATACAAGTGTTGATATTAATAACTCCTTGAGGATTTATAAGTACCAGAGCACTGCCATTTGTACTCTTGTGAATGCTAAAATATCTTATTGTGATATCAGAACAGGCATAGAGCATAAGTGTAGCATGGTACATATTTGATGTTCCGCAGCAACTAGTGATTGTAATATTGGATAGCATTAGATAGTGAGCATTGTAGAAGAGAATTCCTCCATGACCACTCTGTTTGCATTTGGCAGTGCATATTATTTTGCTTGATTTATGCCTTCCTTTAATAGTCAGAAATTCACTGTTATTTAAAGTAACTTCATTCCGTAAGAGTATCATAGAATCTAGCAAAATTGTAATGTTCCTGGAGTAGTTTTGTAGATAAGTAAAGATGAACTCTAAGCTTTGACAAATACTATCAGGTGCTATCAAACATGTTTTATTGTCATTTCCCTTCTGTTCACTAACTTGAATAACTAGATCATGATACATACTTGAACAGCAGATCAGTGAAGCCACCACAATTGCAAGCATGTAAATCAGCATACACAACTTCATCATGCTCTAGCTACTTTAGATAATGAGTTACTTGAGGCAAATATGCTTAAATGTTATGCTGCACCAGGTCTTATTATGGCTAAATTGATTGTATACTAATAGCTAGCGATGTAATATTAATAATTGTTTGTCCCTTGACAATGCATTATGTATCCATTGATAGATGTGATAAGCATGAAATTGAATGTGAATTTTTGTTGTTGTGACTGCCACATGATCCTTTGGGAATGTCGCGTTGTCATTATAAACCACATATTATTATATAATATTATGTCATAAACAGTGGTGTAGCCAGGGTATGGCAGAGTGTGACTCTCACCACAGCAATATTGACAAGATTATTAGATAAGGTTAACTTTCGTTTGAGCTTGTGTGGAGACATGATGCTAAATAGCTACCAGCTCAGGCCTAAATCTTGGCTGTATACAGCATCACCCACCACTTTCAAGTTAGCCAAATCAATATTCATAGGCTAGCTATGCCCCTGGTCATTAACAGCCATGTAAAATCAGTATCTATTTGGATAGTAATGAAGCTGAGTACCACGTCCTACATGCCGCCAAGGTCATCAGCTAGCTACCAATATCTCCATGAAGCCCAGGGCACTGTTTGCTGAGTCAGCTTATCATATTATCACTCTGATCTATGTAGAAATGCAATAAGAGTAGGTATCCCAAATATACTACACCGACAATGCAACATACAAGGGACAACCCTTGCAAACGTCCTAGCTACTGTTCTTACATTTCCAATATTGTCTCAAGTATCAAGCTATTAAACAGTAGCTATTAGGGGACTTATTTGCAATGCCACTGCTGTCTCTGACATGTACTTTGTTTTAGACAGGTAGCTGCACTGCTGGCCATGGCACTATCATTCAAGGATCACAATAAATTTACCAGCATGAGTAGTCTCACGTGATCTGCGGAGCTCCCCCCTATATGCGCATGCGCATGCAAGCTTGCGTACAACGTTGATAGTGGGCGTGGCTGGAATTTCCTGTTAAATTTTGTTGAATACGGGTAGAACCTTCATTTGCTTGGAAGCTTTAATAGCTGAGGCTTTTAAATATAGCGCTCTCTCAAGTTTTGTGACCAAACAGTTATTATGGGATTCCAAGTATTTGTTTTACTCAGCGTATTGAGCTTTATACTGCATGTCACCATGGGTGAAGGTAAGTTGCCAGCTTGCTTAAGGTGCTCATGACATTATATTATTGTAAGAACAGCTTGCTCCCAGTGATGTTTAACTTAACATCATATGCTAATTATGTTTTGCATGCATGGCCATGCAGATGCTGTGATTGGCGACATTCAGTTGGTGCCAACGGCAGATATTGACCAGTTCGAAGTTCAGGTCTACTATGGCGATGGTCTTAACCCTGCTTCATGGGTTGGAATTTGTCATGATTTTTCATACCATGTCCATAATGTCATTTGCCGGCAACTTGGCTACAATTCAGCGGAGCATTCCAGTTTCATTTCCGTGTAGGTTATAAGCTGATTAAAATTATTTATAAATGCATGCCAGTGCACTGGATTCAGGTGTATTCCATAATATTATACTCCATGGTTGTTTATTATTATAGTAGGCATGCATGATTTCACAATTACTGATATTATGACTGCTGAGAAAATAGGCCATTCAATTTTACAATAATGAATTTTCCATTAGTAATATATATTAAGGTGGAAAATTTCTTTTTTGAGTTTACCATGCATGCCTACACAATGTAAATTTTTGGCTTCATAAACTATAATAGCTATAATATATAGTTGCAAATCGAAAACTGTAGTTGTGGATGCAAGTATTTTCTCAGATGCATAATATCTACTGTGACAGTAAATAATTATTAAATTTTAGTAAATTAATCCATGGCATGGTATACGTAAAATGGATGACTGTATAGCTATGCTGTTAGTTTGTCTACCATAATTATTACGTAGCTACTATCACATGCACAGGCCATCTACAACACAAATAAAGCTCTTCAACGTTGATTGTCGACAGATGCCTGAAGCAAATCACATATTGCGATGCAAGTATAATGTATCTCAAAGTTCAACCAACAACGATTGTTCAAATGCACGAGCACTGGCAGTGAATTGTGGTACGTATATTATTATACGATTTACAGTAACAATAATGTTACCATTGTTATAATTATATATTATATATATATAGCTATATATCTCTGCAAAAACTGGTGGGTTATATTAACCTAACATGGATCATCTGAGTTGCACTTGCTTCATGCATAACGTATGTCACTGTGAGTCAACAACAAAAAAGCCAATAAGAAATCATCAGATCCTTTCCTTCACTTGCGATTGTTACATGATAGTAACAGTTACTGTTTTCATAGTATTGATCAGTAATTACAATACTGCAGTCCATAAACTTAAAGACATGTGACTCTTGGTGATTATTTTAAGATAGAATTTAGATTAGATAATACCAAGTATAGAAAGCAGTATTATAATGATTGTGCATACTATGGAAATAATCATTATAGTAACAATGGTAGGTGTACAAAAGAATAATATTATTACTAGGGTGATGTAAATCATCGAGGGGGCGAGCCTTCGCTCATAATATTATAAACTTTAGTAAAATTTAATAGTAGAGGATCTGGAGGATTGTGATGCCGCTCACCGTGCTCTAGTACAAGCAGCTATCTGTTGCTGAGCTAACTCAGTCTATATTGTCACCATAAAGACCAAGGGATGAGGAGCATGCATGACTCATCCCCAGTACGTCGGGAGTTTTGCCACTGAGGCTCAGACAGGCTACTATCTGGCATGAACGGTCATGCCGCCATGAAGTATGTGGCTACCAAATTGTCACTACAGCTAGCTAGCTACTGAAATTAGCAGTCCTTGCACCCAGACTCTAGGCCTAGCCTTCAATTTTGCTGTAGATATATATTAGGCTTGTACTGATGCCTTATCTTTTCTTGTTTTCTAGCCGTCTACTTGAATGGATGCGAGCTGCATCTTTGGTGAGCTTTATTTAGAGTTAGCGCGGCCAACGTTGACGACCTTTACCGCAATGATTATGCGCATGCGCTATGAGCTAGCGAGCACGTGTTGACATTATTATCATACAAACATACAAAAGTACAGCGATTTTCTCGTAGTATTGATTAGTGTGGGGCTCGCTCAGGCTCGCCCCAATTATGCATGGTTATGGATTTCTTGTCAGTATTTTGTTGTTTCGTATGTGAGTGCAACTGAGTAACCCATGTTAGGTTAATATGACCCAATAGTTTTTGCAGAGAGTATTATTTTTGAGGGCTAGGCTACTAACTCTAAGGTCATGATGGGATGTATGGATTTGAAGAAAAATAGGGCTGCATGGGCGGGCCGGACACTCTGTGCACATGATTGTAATATGATACCTACAATAATTATTATTATGTGCCTGCATTCACAATGCAATGACTGTTGCTACGTACATGTAGTCCCCATGATAATAATAGCATTCACTATCAGAACCTTGCAATTCTATATCTTCTTACCCTTTATATATATTATGATGCAAATCCATGACATGCATTGCATGCTATGGTGGCGTCGGCGGCAGCACACCTGCATACGTGTAGCTAACTCATAGCACGACTGTGCACGCAATGATTATCACTGCAGATTTCAATTCTCCCCTCCCTCCTTATGATGGTCAAGTTGTCCTTTGCCCACCCCAGCTTGTTGGTACCGCATACAAAAGGAGCACTTCATTTGGAGTTGTTGGTGTAAGGTTGCATAACAGAGTTATGGCTGTAAGTCAGCCTGTTGCTGCTGACAATAAGGAAAGTAAACCACTTGGAGGCAGTGAAGCTGATGCTATTTGTAGGGAGCTTGGATATACAGGAGTCATCCCTGGAAGCATTGCAACCAAGAATGCTTATGAGAATTTGAGCCCACCATACAATTTCAATCACTGCTTGTATGTTATGCATATTAGGAGTCCACAGAATTAATTTTAGTTAATATATTCAATACAGTTCTGCCAGGAACACTGTTGGAGATCTTCCATTTCGCTACATCCACAACGCCTCGTGGTTAAGCACTGATCAAGTTCTGAAATGTACTAATCTGCAGGATTCCCAAAAATGCTTCGGATGCTGCTACGATTATCCACAAGATGATTGTAGTGACCGTGCTTGTGTTACCAACCTAAATGATGTTGTAATTCGTTGTGGTAAGTTCTGTATAATAATATTATAGAAGAAAGGTGACATTAAAGCGTAATAATAATATTATAATGTATTTCATGGCTGCCAAATTGGCACCAATGACGATTGTAACAGGAAGTATACCTGAACCACATTGAATATATTTTAGAACATCACAAATGTTTGCAGGTTTTGATCCGAGCAAGGTTGGGAAGGAAAGTGGAACTGCAGGTTCTAATCTTACATGTGCTTTCAATAACAAACGTGAAATAGAACAATGCATATCAGGTAATTACAAGAACAATTATAAAATTGAAGTAGGGATGCATGCGTGTGCATGGTTAATGAGTCGTATGCGTCATTGCTTTACTTCACAAAAATTAATGCAATGGCTCCCACTCACTTTAGTCACAGCTGGGGCTCAATATAATATTATCTAGCCATGTAAGTGGACTCCCTAACATTCCTGTCCAAATCCAGGGATATTTCAGTTCAGATTGAAAGGATTTTAGTCACTTCCCGCTCATATTATATCCACACTGAGTCGACATGCAGATATAAAAATTTAATAATGAACACATAATGTTATTGTTGTTATTGCAAGCTCACTTTCGATGTCATCCATGTCATATGCATACCTTTTTTCTCTGTAATATAGTTTGTCCAGAATGCACCGAATGTCAAATATCCAAGCCCGTTGGCTACATAGTTGGAATTGTTATTTTAGTACTCTTGGTAGAATTCTGTGGCTGCCCATGTGCTTGTTATGGTACGTACACATACTGTTCTAAGATGCGTGAAGGGCAGTATGAGAAACTTGGTGATAATGCTCCTAAAGAAGGCTCTGGTCATGGTCATCAGGAACAGCCGCCACCTGGGGGAGGACAGCAAGCTTAAGGTTATAATTAAGAACACTGAAAACTTAATTAGGTGGTTGTGTTCATTAACTTTTTTTAGACTAGTACTGGTAGCTTAATTATTATATTAAATTAATTATGGTACAATGTCATGTTTTCTGCAATAATATTATAATTAATATTCTATCACTAACTTATACAGAAACAGTGTAATGCACACCACCATGCACTGAAATACCAGGAAAAGGTCACCAAGTTACGATGATAGCAAATTCATGTTGATTTTTTTCACACACAACCAAACATGTGAAACGTACAGTTAATTTGTCTAATTGCCTTAGCCTGACCACACCATCTTGCTGTCGTCTGTGGATAATTAATTGCTTACTCTACATGCATTGCAGAAAACTTGTAATGAAAATGAAATACGCCATGCATGCTGACTATTTAGCTAAGTTCACATGAAAATTAAAACTTCACATTAATTTTATTATGAAATATCACATTAAAGTTTGCATATGTCATAAACAGTGGTGCAGCCAGGGTATGGCAGAGTGTGACTCTCACCACAGCAATGTTGACAAGATTATTAGATAAGGTTAGCTAACTTTCGTTTGAGCTTGTGTGGAGACATGATGCTAAATACCAGCTCCTAAATCTTGGCCATATACAGCATCACCCAACCACTTTTTAACACATTTTAGCCACCCCAATGTTCATAGGGTATAGCTATGCCCCTGGTCATTAACAGCCATGTAAAGTTAGTATCTATTTGGATAGCAATGAATCCAAGTACCACATCCTATTTGCCGCCAAGGTCATCAGCTAGCTACCGATATCTCCATGAAGCCCAGGGCACTGTTTGCTGAGTCAGCTTATCATACTATTACTCTGATCTATATAGAAATGCAATAAGAGTAGGTATTCCAAATACTACACTGACAATGCAACATAAGAGGGACAACCCTTACCAACATTCTAGCTACTGTTCTTACAGTTCCACTAGTTATACTGGTGTACCATCCATTATTGACCTTTGTTTTGTGTCGCACCTTTCTAATCTAGTTTCATGTAATACTATTGCACCGCTGTCTACATCAGACCACATGGGAATCTATTTAACTTACAAATTCCCGAATACAAGCAAGAAACCCAACACTCCCCGAAGATCTGTCTGGTGCTATTCTCTTGGTGACTTCGAGAAGGCCTGTGAAATGCTACTTGAAATTGACTGGGACACTATTACTAATGGGTCAGACATTGACCTGTGCTGGAGAAATTGGCAGAGAACATATCTTAGCATAATCAGCCAATGTGTCCCTCAAAAAATCCTCCCCCGTAAGAAGCACCTCCCATGGATCAGCTTCTCCATATGCAAAGCCATCAAGAAAAGAAACTCATTATTAACTAAATACAAGCGCACAGGCAATCAAGTCATACTTTCACAATACAAGTTCACCAGAAATCGGGTTATCTCTGAACTCAGGAAAGCCAAGCATGCATTCTTTAAACAATTACAATCTTCTGATGCCAAAACGTTTTGGAAACTATAACCAGAAAGGAATCCTCGATCCCAGTGCTTCGAATACCTGACACTGGTCCTGTGTGTAACGACATGGAAAAAGCTAATATTCTTAATAATCAGTTTTTCAGTAACTTCAATCATGCAACCTCCTCACTTAGGGACAGTAGTATCACCTATAACTTTGAAAACCTCAGCCCATCTAATTTTCCTGAGGAATTCCTGTGCACAGAGGACAAGATGCTTTCTCTAATCACTTCCCTAGATACTACCAAATCTACGGGAGCAGATGGTGTTTCTGCCAAAATGCTTAAATCCACTGCTCCATATATAGCGAAGAGCCTCACCAACCTATTTAATACATCTCTAAAGAGTGGGAAGTTTCCCTCTGACTGGAAGGTTGCAAGAATAGTTCCAATTCCAAAAGGAGGAGACCCTGAAAATCCAGGAAACTATAGACCAATATCTATTTTACCTGTTCTGAGCAAACTTCTGGAAAAACACCTGCATGATCTCTTATCTCGCCACTTAAACATGTACTCTCCGTTATCACAACATCAATGGGGCTTTACTTCGGGGAAATCAACAACCTCAGCCCTCACCTCCTTCACTCACGACTGCCAGGAAGCTCTTGATTGTGGGAACGAGGTTTGCTCAGTGTTTTTCGATCTAAGTAAAGCTTTCGATACTGTCCCCCATCAGCAACTTTTACACAAACTTTCTAAACTTCATGTCGATCCCTTTCTCATAAGATGGGTCAGCAATTATCTAGCCGACAGAACCCAGACAGTTGTATTAGGAGGAGCTCAATCTACCTCTTTACCTGTGGTATCTGGTGTCCCACAAGGGTCAGTGCTTGGGCCACTGCTCTTCTTGATATACATTAATGGTGTCTCTGCCTCTGCAACGGACTGCAAGATTACTATATATGCTGACGATATTGCTCTTTACAAAATCATTAGAAATCCTAGGGACTACACGTTGCTGCAGGGAGACATTACTTCAATATGCAACTGGATAGTGGACAATCATCTTATCTTGAATTTCTTGAAATGTTGTTATATGATCTTCTCTAGAAAGCATCATCCATCCCTGCCAGATTCTCCACTCTATGTCGGAGAAAATCATGCTCTCAATAAAACAGATCATTTCAAATACCTCGGTGTCAACTTCTCAACTGATCTTACCTGGTCACACCACATTAATGCAGTATGTAAGAAAACACGAAAACAAATAGGATTGCTCTATAGGAACTTTTACCAATTCTCTGATCCCTCAACACTTTTAAAATTATACAAGTCGTTAATTCGCCCCCACATGGAATATGCTAGTGTAGTCTGGGACCCTCATCTTGCAAAAGATATCAAGTTGATAGAAGATGTACAAAAATTTGCACTGAGAGTATGTTCAAAAACCTGGAACGCAGATTACGAGTCACTTCTGAAGTCATGTAACTTACCTTCGCTATCAGACAGAAGAAAATTTCAAAAGCTCTGCCAACTGTATAACATCTTAACTGACAGGGTCACCTACCCTGATAAACCACTTGAAAGGATAGCTACCCTCTATCCCAATCGTCATGCTAACACCATTCAGCTATCTGTACCGTTCGCTAGAACAAATAATTTCAAAAATTCATTCTTCCCTTCAACTGCTACCCTGTGGAACTCATTAAATTGTGATATCAGCCCCATTAATTCTCTGGCATCATTTAGGCATGCATTAAATAAACATCTCTTTTAGTGATGTGTTTCTGCTTGTAACTTACGACTGTAATTACTAATAATTATTGTATTCTTTATTTTTTGTCTATGCACATTTAATTTACTTAGTCTCTTGTTTTTGTTGTTGTTATTGTTGTTGTGTAGGGTCTAAGATTAATATTAGCTATTTTATGTACATAGCTACCTTCTTATGACCTTTGCTCATGCATAAACATGTTTCCATAAAATTAAACACTAAGTAGAAAAAAAAAAAAGATTTCCTGCGCGAAAAAAGATTGGGGGAATTGGGAGCACTTGGGGAGATAATTTTTATACCGGCACGCAGAATGGGTCGAAACACGAGATTTGACATGAGAAAATTTTGATTCACGCCTTAGAATTAAAGTTACAGCCCTTTGAAGTTTCCCCATATGTTTGTATAGGAAGCCATGCATTTGCAATGTTTTCCGCCCACGCGCTACGTGAGGGGCGGGGTCACGCGCGCACAGAGATGTGACGACCTTTACCCAATTTGGTCAAAATTGTAATATAAGCTGTCTGCTTGGATTGTATGGCTCTACTAAGCGTCCAGCTTGACTATGTGACTGTTTCTGGACAATTTTTTTTTCTGCTTAGTGTTCTGGTCTCCTTGAAAAAATAAAAAAAAAAAAAAAATAAAAATATTGTCTCAAGTATCAAGCTAACAGTACCTAGTGGGGGACTCGTTTGCAATGCCACTGCTGTCTCTGACATGTACTTTGTTTTAGACAGGTAGATGCACTGCTGGCCATGGCACTATCATTCAAGGATCACAATAAATTTACCAGCATGAGTAGTCTCACGTGATCTGCGGAGCTCCCCCTATGCGCATGCGCATGCGCATGCAAGCTTGCGTACAACGTTGATAGTGGGCGTGGCTGGAATTTCCTCTTAAATTTTGTTGAATACGGGTAGAACCTTCATTTGCTTGGAAGCTATAATAGTTGAGGCTTTAAATATTATACTAAATATAACGCTCTCTCCAAATTTTGTGACCAAACAGATATCATGGGATTCCAAGTATTTGTTTTATTCAGCGTATTGAGCTTCATACTGCATGTCACCATTGCTGCTCATGAAGGTAAGTTGCCAGCTTGCTTAAGGTGCTCGTGTATTATTATAACAACAGCTTGCTGACAATTAACATATGCATGTTAATTATTATTATGTTTTACTTGGCCATGCAGATGCTGTGATTGGTGATATTCAGTTGGTGCCAACTGCAGATATTGACCTGTTCGAAGTTCAGGTCTACTATGGAGATGGTCTTAACCCCCCTTCATGGGTTGGAATTTGTCATGATCATTCATATTTGGTTCATAACATCATTTGCAGGCAACTTGGCTACAACTCAGCAGAATCTGCCAGTTTCATTTCCGTGTAAGTACTAGTTGCTAGTTTATTGTATAGCTTAGCTATTAAAACTAATAAGCATGCATGTTTTTATCCATAACTGCTGCATCATCCTTGTCATCACTTGCATTAATTATTTTGCCTATCTGTCTATCAGTAGCTACTAACGAAAGGTCAGCAGATTTAAAAATGACTTGATCTTGGGCCAAAGTGTGTTGTATCTCTGGCTTCTGCATGAGCATTAAGAACTGGGGTCTCTCTGAGCACCAGCCATGGCACTATCTACAGGCATGAATATTGCATTGGACACTATAGCTTCATGAATGGACTGCCAAGGAACAAACAGGCACTTACATTCAGTGGCCTGCATTATGTATAAGCAGCTTCACTTGCTCAACAGAGAACAATACTTTTGTTATCAGTAGCTAATCTGTATACATTGAATATTCTACGTACATACAACCATTCACTTGCATCCCCACCCCTTGCTATGACATGGTACTATTACATGCACAGGCCGTCCACAACACAAATAAAGCTCTTCAACGTTGATTGTCGACAGATGCCCGAACCAAATCACATATTGCGATGCAAGTATAATGTGTTTCAAAGTTCAACCAGCAATGATTGCTCAAATGAGCAAGCACTGGCAGTTAACTGTGGTATGTAATAACTATTATTAATATGTGCTTTATTGAGGGCTATTATAATAGCTACACATTATAAGGTCATAATGGGATGGATTTGAAGCAGAATTGGAGCTGGCAGGATGCTCCATAATAATAACATTATGTCATGATGACAATGTTTGTATAACTAAAATTTAATGATTCTAGTATATAAAAACAGTAGGAGACACTCACACTCATAATTATACAATAATATTGTGCAAGTGTAGTATAGCATGTAGCTGGTGTTTATATTCACTGCCTGTTACATGCCTTTTTGCCGAGTCAATCTGCCTATCATCACAGTATACAATGACTTAAACTTATAATAATAATGAGGGCCGTATACATGTACCATTAAGTGTGTAGCCTCTGTTTTCAGTGCTCGTCCGGGTTTTGACTGCTCTGAGTGCATGGTGATGGTTAAAATATAGACTTTAGCATCGCATGAGCCGATCATGAGCATTGCAAGCTAGGATTTCAGCTGTTACAGTATACAGCTCTTGGCTAGCACTAGCTATATAGACCAAAGCTAAGGTATTCTTATGTGTACATGTACACATGTTCAGGAAATAGAGCAGAATTTTCCAAACATAAATGTTTTTGTTTTTGGTTATGCTTCTTGCTAGGCAGGAGTTTATAATTATTATATTATATCAAGCTTTTGGGAATTATTGCTATAGGATATAGTAAACCCTGTTTACTCGGTTTCTACGTGATTTAGAAGCCCTCGGGGCCCATATATAGAACTCTTACTTTGCTCAGGATTCTACATATTATTATACAGACACCTACACCCATACACTGCGCATGCCCACTTCATACCATTCACTATAGCTAATATTATTATTATTTGTCTACATTGTATGCATGACATTGTACATGCAAGGGTGTAGACAGGTGGGGGCTTGGGGGGCTTTAGCCCCCCCCCCCCCCCCCCCCCCCCCCCCCCCCCCCCCCCCCCCCACTTTTTAAGCAATAATTTATGTACTATATAAAATAATTACCCCGCGCGCATGCGCAAGGGGTAAAGCAATCGGTTTGTCCGTCTGTCGTCGTCGTCGTTGTTGTCGTCGTCGTCGGCACGAAAATCGCCAGATCTCGAGTTCTAGGTGTCTATGCGTGCTGTAAGCATAACCAATCGATAGATATCGGTGAAAAACTGGTAAGTACGGGCTTCGAATTCCTCAAAAAGGCTTACTAGTGCTATAAATCGTGCATTTTCTGTTCAACATGCTTGTGGTTTATCGACCACACCCACTCTTTTAGCATGCTGATGCGACTGTGCATGCTCAAGCTCAGTATTGGAAAGGGTCGTCAGATCATAAAACAGCTCTACTGCAGTGTTGCAGTACTACGCTACAGTGGCTACAGAGCGCGCGGGGTATGTGCTTTACAGAGCTCTAGTTATGGAATTGTTAAAATTAGATGAAATTCTAGTTTTTTTCACTGTAATCATATATAGTTGGATAGCCAAAAATATGCAACAAATTCGGGAAATAATTGCTGGAAATAGCTGATTTTAATGCATTTTTAGGGGGCTTATCCAAAGTCCTTGTGGAAAAATTAGCGTCATTATGACGTTAGGGGGGAGGGGTCTTAGTGCATGACGTTATGCAATTGCATTGCTAGAAAAGTGGGTGAGACTCGCAAAAAGGGGCGTGGCTAACCGAACTGCTGTGACGCTAAGAGGAGGGGGGGAGGGGGATAAAAAGTTAATGTCACAATGACGTTAATTTTTCCAAACGGACTTTGGACAAGCCCCCTTAAGGTTATGGACATACCCGGTAATAGTATCAAAAAATTTTGCACGCTTTGCGTGCAGTTGTCACAAAGCCCCCCCCCCCCCCCCCCCCCCCCCCCCCCCCCCCCCCCACTTTGAAAATTGTGTCTACGCCCTTGACATGAGCACATGATGTACGTTTATGATGAGCACATTCATATGGTATGCATTGTTATGAGAGCAGCGTCACATCTGCATGTCACTCATAGCATGATTATGCAATGAATAACCCTCACCACAGAAGTAGATATAGGGATTACTGCAATTATTTGGCGATTTTTGTCCATCCATCTATCCGTTGGGCCTCTCTGTGTTCACAGTTAAGGTACCATTAAATTGCGTGGGCGTGAGGTGGGGATATGACACCTAAACCACATCAAAGTCATTAGTGAGGTGCATGTTGTGTAACCACGCCCTTTTAATTGCACAGGTCTCAGGGGTGTGGCTGCTAGAGCCGGAAGTGTTCATTTAATATCCTCCATGGACCGGAAGCCGAGCCGGAAGGGAGGGGCCAGGCCACGCCCAAAACAGCCCCACCCTGTTCCCCAAGGACCACCATTCTCAATCAAGTGCCTACTAGCCACCGGATGTCCACCGGAAGCCCACAATCAATCCCAATTAAAACACACAGCTTCCTCAAGGCCAAAACACACACAAACACTTGGAGGCCGTTCTGCCACACCGCCCACGCAAGAGCTCACCTCATTTCCTATGTGGGCGGAGTAACAACACGTCATCGCAACCACATCCGCTTCAAACCATCGTCAGCTTCCGTCCAGCCGTACGGGCCCCTCGATCGCACCGCCGTACAGTGCCTCATTAACAGACATGGCCTCACCTTTGACCTCCTGCCACGCCCCCAAAGCCTCCTCGCGGGGTTCAAAGGTCACCACCGCTTCCGGGACACGCCCACCTATCGCCGAGGCCAAGTCCCAGGTGCCGATGTCCAAGCACTGGCCCGTGAAGCCACGCCCAATCGGAAGCAATAAAACCTGCATTAACGCACACGCACACACTCCACACAGTGCCAGGAACACGCCCACATGCTTAATTAGGCCTAATAAGCTTTTTTTTTTTTTTTTTTTTTTTTTTGTCGTTGCGGTTAATAGTTAAGAAAGAATGCTTTGATCTTGCTTTGATGTGGGCAATTACCGGCCTTTTCTTCAGGGGCCACTTCCGGTCGCTAATTACACGCGCATAATCATCCCTGGCCGATTCTGGACACGCCCACCTTCGACCAAAAGCACTCGTATGGCCTCTTCGGCCACGCCCCTTCACGATTCGCTAATTGAATTAGCCATTCCTGACGCTCACGCCCACGCAATTAAATGGTACCTTAATATAAGGGTCATTAGGTAGGGCAAGAATTCAACATGTCTGATGCATGTTACTTGTACTGTTGCAGTGTTTGTACTCCTACACACAAAGTCATGCATGCATGTGTATAATAATATTATATCATTGTTTGAATAAGCATGTAGCTACAGTTATGCACTTATAAGATAGCTACTGGCAGGAGCATTGAATGATCGAGCTATGTATAACCTTTAAGGGTTCTGCACTCCAGTGCCTTCATTTCATTATCGTTGCAGACTTCAATACTCCTCTCCCTCCCTATGATGGTCAAGTTGTCCTTTGCCCACCCCAACTTGTTGGCATCACAAATAGAAGGAGCACTTCATTTGGAATTGTTGGTGTAAGGCTGCATAACAAAGTTATGGGTATAAGTCAGCCTGTTGCTGCTAACAATAAGCCGGAAAGTAAGCCACTTGGAGGCAGTGAAGCTGATGCTATTTGTAGGGAGCTTGGATATACAGGAGTCATCCCTGGAAGTATTGCAACCAAGAGTGCTTATGAGAATTTGATACCATCATACAATTTCAACCATTGCTAGTATGTCACTCATTAGTTTAATACTACCCCATATGTGCATGCACATCCAGCGCTATAGCATGAAAGCATGCAATCACTATAATAATATTATATCCATTGATTTCGAATGGATATCGATCTGGGCATCATCTGAGTGACTCTCAAGCACAACGAAAAGCTTACTACATCGAATCGTTTGGTAAGAATTTTAAGGCCCATCACCAGCAATCAGCCGTGTATGCCCACTAGGGGTTCTCCACCATGAGGGAGACATACAGTCTGATGTCAACCATGTGTCAACTCACGACCGCTGTGATGGCCTCGATCTTGAATCAGGAAAAAAATCCTGCTGAATGTCCGAGTCCCGACTCTTTAGGGCAAATAGCTAAGACGAATAATACGTATAATCGAGAGTATTAGATTACTTTTCCGAAGGTATAGCTACATGTAGTCCTTCAGGTGGCTGCTCTGACATTAGCTACCCCTTGCGCATGCGTGCAGGATAATTCGGGGTGAGCCTGAGCGACCCCTGAATACACGAGAGACAGGAAGCGGTTTTATATAGCTACTATAGTGGTGATGAAAATCATCTGTGCGGGGCGAGCCTTCACGAAAGTTGTAAGATTTCTTTGAAAGCATACAGGAATGCACATGGGGTTGGTAAGCCAGAGAAGCTACCACGACTGTCACAGCTAGTATATAGTCCAGTAATGTTGATCACCTAGCTATAGCTACTATATTTAGCAATCTACATGCCACAACTATCATGAGTCAAAGTGGTAGCTACCTGTAGCCAGGCCCTGATCATGAGGGGATAAGCCTCCATGCAGTCACCTTCATGCTCAGGGAAGTGGAATCTTCTAGTGATGTTGGTAATACAGGGGGCAACCAAAGGTACTATGCTGTGAGCGAAGGCTCGCCCCCTCGATGATTTACAACCCCCTAATATTCTTGCAGTCTATGATACTTTCACTGTCGTGGTAGCTTCTCAGGCCTAGCTATAGCTAGTCTAGTCCCCAGCCCCCTTTCACGCACGTGGAGAGAAGGGGTCTGGACAAACATGGTGTCACCGAGGAATGTATGATGTCACATAATTATTTCTGGTGTGCGTAAATAAGAAACGCGAATAAATTGACATTCCATTGGGTACCAAGGATTAGCTATATCGCGTTCAAACACGCAAGCACAATCATTAATGTGCATTCCGTTCATGCCCGTGCAGTCATGTGACTTGATCCGTGCATCTGATTGGCGCTCACTGTACATTGCATAGGCGACACGGGTCCTATAGATACACGTTTGTCCAGACCCCTTCTTTCCGCGTGTGTGAAAAGGCGCTGCATGGGGACGAGACTAGCCTAGCTATTGGGGTACCCAGACCCCATGTGCATGCACGCCTGTGTGCTTCCAAAGAAAATTATCTTATGACTTTCACGAAGGCTCGCCCCGCTCATCACCACTAGTAGTATAGTGATCACAACTTGGCTTAGACAATAATATTATATTACGCAATACGTAACATGCACGTGCATGCAGTTTTCAACTACTATGGTTATTTTTGATAATCAATGGTAGACGTTATAGGCGGCATACGCTAGCAGTAGCTATGAACTTTTCTTGAGGGACGAGGGATATAGTGTAAGTTTTTCAATTTCATTACAGCTCTGCACGGAACACTATTCGAGATCTTCCATTTCGCTACATCCACAATGCCTCGTGGTTAAGCACTGATCAAGTTTTGAAATGTACAAACCTGCAGGATTCACAAAAATGCTTTGGATGCTGCTACGAATATCCACAGGATGATTGTAGTGATCCTGCTTGTGTTACCAACACAAATGATGTTGTTATTCGTTGTGGTAAGTTCTTTAGAGCCATTTTAAAGTATAATGTAGGTACTTCATGATTGCCAAAAATTAATTGTCACCAAATTGACGCCACCTAATATTAATTATTACCATATTATTATGAATTTTTCAGGATTTGATCCAAGCAAGACTGGAAAGGAGATAGGAACTGCAGGTTCCAATTTGGCGTGTGCTTTCAATAAAGAACGTGAAATTGAACAGTGCATATATACAGGTAATTACAAGGTAGCTATAATTGACAATGTATTTATTATGGTTATTAAGTTGTCATTGCTTTAGCTACTCCATAAAAATTAATGCGATGAGACACCCTTGAGATCCCCCCCCCCCCCCCCCCCCCCCAGACACACATATATACATGCACCTAGAATAATATTATATTGGGGATGGGCTCCCCATATTCATAGGATTCTTAGGGATCCAGGGAGCCCTGGACACAGTCACAGGTATGCATGGCCATGGTTTCTCTGTTATATTATAGGGCCCCTCCTACTATTATTGCATTCACATCCATCATCATTAATAATTTTCTATGATTATATGCAATCATGTCTTATTAATAATTAAACTGCACACTGCCAAGATCATTCATCAATATGAAATCAATTATACATGTCAGAACCAGATGTTCAAAAAAATGGCCATTTCTCATTCTTTCTATATTTGATGAATGATCTTGGTCTTGTTAGATAGATAATTTGCTGGAGATTACACTTAGAAATTTCACAAAACTACTTATTTGAGATATTTGGGTATTTGTAATGTATTACATATTATATTATGGCATATCTGGGCCATCCCTACTTATAGAGTCTACCGACTCTATGATAGACAGCCCATTAAGTTTTATACGGCTGGATATATAATGATATTATAGACCCAGCTGTGACTAATTTAAAGTGAGCTGCTTCAAAAAGGATGGCAGCTAGGGCAGAATTAACTATATTGAAGTGTGGCTGTATTATAAGCCTACACCTAGCTATAATAGTATTATGGTGGCTTGGTGAATGCAAAAGAGCGACATTCTGGCAGTCCCAGCTGGTGATGTCCATGGATGCTTTGAGTCCAGATGATGGTGACTCTCAGACTATTTTGGTGCATAGACTTGTTGTTACAGTAATATTAAATTAAAAATATTAATGGTGGTATGCAAAGAATACCATGAATTCAAACATGATATTATCAATTATTGCTAGCACAATAATTTCTACACAGTCAGATCCATGACACTATTAATAATGTAGTTGCCTCATTAATAATTTTTCTATGTCATGCATATTATAATAAATTATGTTTCTTTCTATAGCATACCCCGAATGTCAAAAGTCCAAGCTCAGCAGTTATATAGCTGGAATTGTTATTTTAGCAGTTGTGGCATGCTGTTGCTGCCCAATGGCATATGCTTGTTATGGTGTGTACATGTGCTGTGACAAGCGTACACGTAAAGAGCCAGTGCCATATGAGAAAATTCCTGGTCCTTCAAATGAAAGAGCTGGTGATTCTGGTCATCAGGAACAGCCACCACTGGGGGGAGGACAGCAAGCTTAAGAACTCTGAACACTGCCACGGGCATCAAAATTACTATTAATTAGTGGTGGCTGTATTAGACTTGTTATACCCATAATATAGCCAGCTGCTTACGTTACAACACAATTAATAATTATATAGCTACAGATTTCAAGATTTAGTATGACATTAATTTTATGCAAATATGCAAAGGATACACTGAATAATGTTAAATGATTTACCCTGGTGCATGCAGTGTACTATATAAATTATATAAAGCATGTACATACACCTATGATAGCAGAACCCGATATGAGATACAATGAGACATAGAAAGAATAGCATGATACTGCATTTTAGATAGTAATGAATATACGAGAAATCGGAAGAGGTGTATATACATAATACTATATTATACTGCATGAAAACCAGTAATCACTTATGCACAAGTACTATATAATTATAGAATTTAGAAGCTACAACTCAATGCGCACGTCAGGCACCACGACGCAGTCGAATCGAGCGAGAATCGGAGATCCTTATTGGCGCAATCACACGCGCGTATATTAAACCGGTATGGATTGGAGGGGCTGAGGGGTTTGGGGATGGATTGCCAATGGTACTATATAGCAGGGTTAGTCTCTAGGGTTTGTCTATGAAAGGGGTAAAATAGCTAATGATTGGCAGCGGAGACAATAGCAGTGGTGTAGTGCTTGGGGCTCTTGTGTGCCCAACAGAATGCCAGTAACGGGTTCAAATTTCACTTAAAACTATCATTTTTTTCACTTCCAGTAGTTGTTTACATGGCTCTTACCTCAGTACATGTCAACTGATTACAATACCGTGCCCTGTATCAATTGATGCAGTGACAGTGTAAATAGGCAGTGGCTCTCAAGTGGATAATTCAGTTTAGGCACATGCAGTCACAGAAGCTTTCAGTTTGTATAGTGACATAGCCAGGTGCCCTCCCCCTACTCCCACTGACTTGAACGGTACCATAAACATAGTCAGGTGCATGGGTGTGTAGTTCAATAATTACGTATATTATTCTGACAACAAGCATACACAGTGAGCCATGTATGCACGCGCATGAGTCATGCATGCATGTAGCGGTGAGGGTTCCGCACTCAAGTGCATTCATTAACTTTGTGATGGTGCACATGCAATCAACGAAGTATTATAATAATAATATTATTACTACACCTACAAGATAGCATTGATCACAAATAATAATTATTATAATCATTGACATTTTGCATGATATGCTGCATTTTGATTTAGAGAATACAATACTATGATCATCGATTTTTGCATTTAGTTGCAAAAGCACAAATACAGTACAGCAAAGAAGAAGCTATTACCAAGGTTCCAATCACAGCTCCCAAAATGAAAATAAATTTCCCACCAAGATGTTTTATAATCATCAGTGCTCCCAAAGTGAAAAGAAATAATCCATCGGCATGATTCATCCACTTCTTCTTATATGGCTTAACAGTGAGGAACAAGGCTCCCAGAAGAATATGGAACACTCCAATAAAGTACCAGTAATACTGACTGAATATGTTCAGTACTATGGCAATACTCAATAAAGCAAATAAGATTCTGAGGAGCAGATAGAGAGCGGAGAAAGATCTGTAGTCAACTTGGTTTTCAGTTTTATCCTTAAACCACCCTTGAAACACGTCCATGACTAAGTGCAGAATATCCCACCTTCTGAAACCCATGAATCTTAGACAAGCCCTGAAAACTCTCGTAGGATAAAGAAGCAAAAGTAGTGGTGGTAGAACAACAAAGACTGCAATGATAGACAGTGCAAGAACCACATATGGAATGTGATTTGAATGAAAAAATGTAACTGACGGATCAAAAAGTAATACAGTGTTACCTGATATTGAACTACCTCTGCAATCGTACAGGGGTACAGCAAAAATAAGATTAATGGATACGAACAGAATCTTGGAGTAAGAAAGGAGAAGAAATGTGGCACAGGTTTTAAGTATAGCTTTCTTTGGATTCCAGTTTCTTTTACGACAGAGTAGCTTCAATGGGGCGGAGAGACAAACAGCCACACGACAGTTCCTGTCATAAAGCTCTATACCCACTAGGACAAAAATGGTGATAAGCAGTGGAAAAAAGGCTATGATGTAGTCAAAGAGAAGAATATCTATTGCCTTAATGAAAGTACTAACACATACGGGTGGAAGAACAAGACGAAAAAAGTCCAAATTCCATATACCAAACAGTGTTAGATAATATTGCAGAAATTTTCTACTCAAATTGCATGCTAAGGTCATGTGTAGTCCAGCGCCAACTATGATGCCATTTATACCTAACTGAATATAAGTAATGATGACACTGAATGGGCTAGCAGTTCCATGCATTGATCTCAAACAGGACCACAGCCAAATACATAATGGTTACCATAGATAACTGAAAAACAAAGTACAGAATCCAGTGGTACCTGTGTTTTGAACAGTCGGCACAAGTGACACCATCTGAAAACAAGGCTGGTCCATAGCCTTCAATGCACTGTCTACACTGAGCTCCCTTTCTGTTGTAGCCACTGCAAATGAATCTGTTTAGTTCAGGTCCAGATATGTTTGTAGGAATATAATACACTAACCTATGATAACTATTATAGTTGCACATGTGTCTTTTGTCTTGATGTATGAACAGATAGCGACCAACTTCAATATGCTTAGTGTCATTATTCCAGGTCATACAGTGACCATGCGAGACTTCCAAATTAGCTGTTTGACTTCCACATAATTCCATATTGGTGGTACAGCACTCACAGTTGCCACTTCTCTCATTGAACCAATGCCAAAGTGGACATGAAGAGTTAGCCTCTGTATCAGCAGAAGAGACTGTTAATCTTACCAATGCAATATGAATGATTGAAACGCATAAAATTCTAATTCTGCACAAGGCCACCATTGTGCATGTAGTAGATTATGCTGTGTAGCTATATAGCTACTATAATATTATGGCTACTACTGAAGATTGAATTTGCTCCCAAAAACATAATTGTATATATAGGTACATTAGCAATAACTATAACAATAACAATAACAGGTAGTCTACTTTAGCTATAATAATAATATTATTGTACATATGTAATACTTTGGTCCGCTGCTCGTAGCACAGTTAACAACAATGAAACTCAGACAGGCTGAGTCCCAAATTGCATGCACGCATTACACACCACTTTAAAGCAGCTAGTCCCCTCTCTGAAAATTTCAGCCCATAAATCAAAGTTGAGCAAAACTTCACACCCTCACATACTTAGGAAAAGGTCGTCAATTCATGATGCTAGCCAACTCATGTTTCTTTACACACAACCAATCATGTGAACACAGTACATAATATAATGTACAAAATTTATAGATAAATACATTGTATCTTTACAATAACAGCCGAGAAAAACTTAAATTATTATCAAAATGGAATCCCTATAAAATGTTGCACTTGAATCGTCCAGGTTGAGCCCTACGATCGCTGACCAGGAACATCGAAATCATCGTGAACACCTCATTCACACCTTTTCTCGACAGAGCACTGCACTCAGCGGGATGAAGAAAGATCAGGTTAGGCTTCTTGCCTTTGAGAGCCTTCAGAAAGTTCTCAACTCGCTTCAACGTCACAATCTCCACCCTCTCCGTTTGTACGTCATCACTTTCCCTGCAACCCCACGCAACTGCGTCTTGCTCGTTGATCCCCTTCTTCGCCAGCTGCGCCGTGGTGAGACCCGTGGGAGAGGCCTGCGGCTGTCCCTGATGTTGGGCAGCGGAGTAGCCTGCCGGGATCTTGTCGGCCTTGTTCCCGACGAAGAGGATGGGTATACCATTGTGGAGGTCCTGGGTGAGGTAGATTTCTAAGTCCTTGAGCCACACGTCGGCATCGTAGAGACTCTGGTCATTTGTGACATCGTAGACGTAGATGACTGCGTGGGTGCCGCTGTAGAACTGCTTCGTCATCAGATCAACAACATCTTGTCCTGGGAGTGTGTGTGTGTGTGCGTGTGTGTATGTGTGTGTTTTGGACTAAGTGCATGTATCTAAAAGAGAATAATCAACAAGTTACATGGATCCAGAGTTACAAAGGGGGAGGGAGAGAGAAGGGGATAGAAGGGGGAAGATAGAGAGGGTGGAGAGAGAGAGAGAGAAAGAGAGTGGGAGAGTGAGTCAGAGAGAAAGAAAGGGAAAAAGAAGAAGGGAGGGAGGGGAGTGGGGAGAGAGAGACAAAAAGAGAGATATAATACATGTGTGGAGCACAACATAGTTATAATACCAGTAACATACAAGTACAAGTACATGTACACATGAACGTACATTAATCTAAGACTTGTGTTTCGGGAGATTAATCACACGTGTCTATATAAATTATATGCCATACACCGTTTCACTATTAATAGTATGCCGTTTCCCTGTTTGCTTCAGCTGTTAGGAATTGAAAGACAAATTACCCGATGCTTGTTGAAACAGAGAGCTTTATGGTAGCACTGGTTATGCAAACTGACTCAAAGCATAGTAATACTGTTCTCACACACAGAAAGTACATGGCTCAGTACGTGACACATGTGGCTTCAAGAATTTAACATCTCCTTTCGACAAGATTAGGGATACTATACATCCCTACGCTTGCTTTTCGACAAGGAGCTAGGCAAGATTTGTAGGGATAACGTATCAAAGTGCCACTGAGTACATTGAAGGGGGTGCTCGAACCCCCTGAGCATCCCCCCCCCCCCCCCCCCCCACCCTACGCCACTGATCTTGGTGTAGATGTTTCCATTTGTGATTTTAAACCTAGCTATCAGAGTTCGCACGGATTAGCTTTACGTGGATGTAAGTCAAAATTTCAATATCTGAACCCCACGTTCTATTTCTGTCCAAGTGAGTGCCCTCTGCTCTTGGCCTAGTCATGCCTAGTTCACATAGTCCATAGCCATCCAGCACCTCCTTAAATGGAAGTCTGTACACCAAGATCATTACTTCTTGCCAAAAGGGTGAAAAGGGTCAAGAGCATTACACAATATTATATACCACGATGGTGGTTGTCTGGAGTCTTTGGTATAATTATTATTATAGTGTGTCTGTACCAGTGTGACCAACTCAAAGGCACTGATACTCCACATATTTACTATTACTACATGTATTGCAAGATGTAGGAAGAAATTTCAGTATAATAGGATTTTTTGTTTAATGCTTGCCATGGAGCTTATCCTATTGTATAATTAATACTCATCCGGCTAGCTGTCCAAAGCTATTCAAGAAACTGTACATACACAATTTCTTATATACTATACATTTGTACGTGTACAGTTGTAGGCTTTGTATGAGGCAGCTACATGCATTATGCACACACAAACGTATACATACGCATAATTCTTTTATGCACCTTTATTGATAGTATTGCCAGTTTTTGAAAGCAGAATTCTAGATTCTTGAGATATAATATTATTCAGTCAGTCTCCCTCCCCACCCTGGAATTGTGTAATGAGATGCCAATGGCCCATGATGGTGGAATGCTAATGTCTTGTAACCTATTCCTAACTAGACTAGAGCTCTGTAGAGCACATACCGTATATAGGCACTGTCGATAGGCATGCATGACTGCAGTGACCAACAAAAAGCCGTTTATGACGCTTGTGGACCATGTCCCATGCTCGATTTCAAGCATACTGAAGCCAGTTTTTTGCCAAACTCAATTAAAAGTCAAGTTCACTCAAGTGCATGCCTAGATCTCCATATACGGTGATTTTTGTACTCACGATGACAACAACAGCACGACCGATTATTTTACCCCTTGTGCATGCAGGTGGGATAATTACGTAGGAGGAGTGTATTCAGGATACACGTGTATACACAGGTGGGTGTAGGAACTTAATTAAGCATTGTTAAGGTGGGGGCACTGTTATAATTAACAGAAGCTCGGCAACTGTAGCTACCTCTTAAGAGCAAGATTGTATGAAATTTGGTGGACTGGGAAGAAATGCCATGAATAACTCAGGCCACAGGTACAGTGACAATAAACAATCCATAGGATGTCCACTCACGATAATTATGATCTTGCTGGCTTGGATAGTTGGGTACTGATGGTAATTCAAAGGTCACATGAAAGTCAACCAAAAATTTAATAATGGTTTTACCGAATCATACGAGTTGTGTGCAAGCTTCCGCTAAAACTGCCCTCAAGTTACACACAAACACCGCAGAGCACTGGATAAGGTAGTACATTATTAGGTCATAATATATTATTATACACGTAAAAAAATGCTGAATTTCAGTCAGTTATGATCCCTGAGACAAGCTAGGAGTTCAAAGGTCATTAAGAGTTGGAGAGGGAAGGAAGGAGGAAGAAAGAGAGAGAGAGAGCACGCCCTAATATGGAATGGCCGATGAAGGCTGGCTGGCTTGCTAGCTTGCACACATAAGAAAAGTTTTTGGTTGAGTCAGCAATAATATAATAATTGCAATTATCAACACACACTGCACATGCTTCTATTTGCAACACATGCATTAAATACAATATAGCGGGGAATTTAGGCGAGGTTTTTAATAATTTGGCAATTATATGGATTCAAGTATAGATAGCCAAAAACTCTCCAATTGAACTAAACGCACAGCGCGTCTATGACGGTAAGGATATAGATCGCCAAATTTAATGCTCACCAAAGCTACCCACTATATGGTATGTACTTTGTGTACATAGATGTAGGTATAATATAATACTATATTATTATCTTACCTGCCATGTCACATATCTTGAGCTTGACCTGTCTGTTTCCAATGTTGACTGTCTTCTCCTCCTCCATCAGCGATTGCTGGGGCACCTGGATATCGAACACGTCGTGGACATAGCGCTGGATGAGGCTGGTCTTTCCAACGCCAGGGGCTCCCAAGATGATAACCTTGTACTCTTCGGCCATGGTTAATTAATTAATTTGTCCTCGTATGTATGAACGTGTGTGTCGTGGCGATGCAGAGGTCAGAGATCAGAGTTCAGAGTTCACTAATGTAGTTTAATTTCGTTTTACGAATGTAAGTTTTTAACTCTGAGTATGAACAATGGTGAAGTCAACCAGGACACTACTCGATGTGGGTGTCTAGTCAGTAGTCCAAAACAGAAAGATGTAAAAGATTTGATGTCTGAAAGTGTACGTAATAAGTTCAAGGGGATTAGCTTGAGCGAAAACCACACAGAGGGAGAAATTGATGACTGAAAGATATTCTGAAACACGAAAATGCCTTCCAAATGGTTTACTATACAAACTCTGCCAGGAGGTCGGAATCCAAGGTATGTTTCAAACACTGGCAACCAGAGAGTCAAAGAACTCTGTGACTGAATCCAACAAGCAGGAACAGAAAGCCTAGAAGCCAACTCAACCAGTCTACAGCCAATACTAGCAGCAGACGGCAACTGTAGTGTTTCCCTGTATCCGTATACTGCACTAAGTGTAGAGGTATTGAGGTATTGAAAGTGATCGATGTACTTTAGTTTGCAAGCGATTAGATCAGACTTGAAGATGTACCAGAAGCAAGGTGGCAATTTGCAAGGTCTTAATTGAAATGGTTGAATCTGTGATTGCGATTTCTACAATATCCCTTCACTGTTTAGAAAAGAGAGAAAACGAGTGATGTACCTGTGCCTATGTCTGCGAAAATGTGTGTGTTATCTTTGAAATGGATGGTTACACAAACAACACTCACTCACATCAGCGGAGGAATCACGACCGACTAGTTGCGAAATAAACGAAAGGATGACGAAAGAAAGGTCTGTTCTCGGCTGGTCTAGGCTAGTCAGGTGATGTTGAGAGTTTTGACTCACCAGATGCTGTGTATATGAGTGTGTGCATGTGTGTGCATAAATTTGATAAGTGTGGTAATCAATATAGCCACAGATACATGCATGCACTGATCACGAGCTAGTGGCTAGCTGGTTCTAAGTTAATAAGATTGAAATGAGAGAGAGAGAGAGAGAGAGAGAGAGAGAGAGAGAGAGAGAGAGAGAGAGAGAGAGAGTGGGTGGGGGACAGGGCAAGGAAAACGGACAAAAGAAACGGAGAGAGGAGACAGCAAGTGTGGCACACTCTTGTTGTTTAAACTGTGGTCACAGTGAGAGCACACCCATGGACCCTGTCTGCCTCCCAGTTTCCAACAACATACATGCATGCACCTCCACATCATACACACACACAATACCAGGAACCTGAAGAGGGAAAGAGTAAGGTAAGGCTAGGGGCAAAAACACAGTCAACAGGAAGAAGCCAGGCTCCATGGCTGCCTGGTGTGTGTGTGTGTGTGTGTGTGTGTGTGTGTGTGTGTGTGTGTTATGCACTCACCTCTGACCACATGTACAAAACAAACCCACCACCTGCCACTAAGTCAGCCACGAAACTTGTGTTTCGTTTTCATAATGGTGCAAGGTCAACTCTGGATTCTGTAAACTAGGCAGGCTATTTACAGTGTCTCCAAATTGTACCATCATAACTTTGACTCTCTCCCACCCCACCCTCTCTCTCTCCCTCCCTCTCTCTCTCCCTCCCTCTCTCTCCCTCCCCCTCTCTCCTAGCTTCTCTTTCTCTCCTTCTCTTTCTCTGAACCACAGCAGGACACGTTACCAAAGCACAAGCTTTAACTGGTTAGGTACCACAGATGAAGAGAGGCAGCCATCTCTCTCTCTTTCTCTCTCTCCCTCACCCCCCTCTCTCTCCCTCCCTCCACTCCATCACTTCATATCTTCCTTCCTTCCTCAGTATGTTACTCTGCACGTGCGTACGTATCCACAATTTTTAACTCTCCATACACAGCCATACATGGCCGGTACAAGTACACAACACAGTACTAAACTAGCTAACATTCACTTATATACCATTTCACTACCAAAATCGCTAACAGTTCCACTATACTATTAATACATGTGTATTTTCAGTAAATACACATGATGCACATATGCACACACACACACACACACACACATGGGTGGATGTGGGTAACGATGAAAATAGTGAATTTTAGTCATGATACAAAGAGGATCTGTAACAGTGCAGAACTAGTCAAAACCACAGGACTGGTGTGAATGTAGTTAGCAAGTCAGGGGCAACTGAACAAGAGTAATTATTATTTACACCTATACATGTACATCACATGGGGCATTTCAAGGTAGTCTGGTCAACGTACATGTACATTGTAAGGTTGCACATTAAGTTTTGCTCTCGTGTGCATTACACATTTGCATAAATATTGTTCTAGTTGCCACAAAACCACATTACCTTAACCACAAAACCCTCTTTTCTGACCAAACACAAAACAGTAATAACGATAACCAAGGGCTTATAGTCTATAATTATGCCCTTGTTATAACATATCACTGATGGTTTTTATCATAATACAGGCTTATGTATAATTACTTTATAAGCTCTATTAAGTTAATGAGTGAATAATATTATCATTATAGTGAAGGGATCGAATTCTACACGTAAATGAATATTTTAATCGCCAAGAAAGTATCGTAATGTACGTCCCAGGCAAATTAAAAATGCTTCTGGTCATGCACCTTTCTTTAATATCAATGCAAATAATATTATTACGGCCCATCCTAGCCAGGCATACTGGACTATTCTCAAGTTATGCTTAATCATATATCTAGTGTGGCCATGGTTACTTATGCAAGGGACTATGGTATGCAGCTGATGGTACGTATGTTTTTCATTCATCTTCCAACCTGGATACATGGTATATATAGTGGAGCCCTCTATTCCGGATACCCTTGGGACAGTATTAAGTGTCCTGATTAAAGAAAGGAGGTGTCCTCGTTTCAGGAGTGGTTTTGTACACTTCTCTATGTAACTGGGACCATGCATAATATATTATAGTGTCCTGATAACGGGAGATGTCCTCATAATATTATATAGAGGGGGTTCTATTGCATACATGTGTATTTACCACCATGCTCAGAAATTCTAAAGAGAAAGTGACTATTTGGCACCCTGCTCAGAAATTCTAAAGAGAAAGTGACTATTAGGCACCCTGCTCAGATTGAAACGCTAAAGATAAAGTGTCTAGTACATATCCCTACCATAATTATAACAATCATATCAGCTAGGATGAAACAAACGAAGATTCTCTGTGGACAACTTAACTGTTCGGTAAAACTTGGTAACGATTTGACTAGATGATCTATGGCACGTAAGAGTGTGTGTACTGAAATAATGGTTGATAAAGCCGTAGTGGAACAGTCAGCAATTTAGGTAGCGATAAAGTGTCTCTCTATAGTACCCTAACAACAATCAATGTCAGGATGTTTTCAGCTTACTTCTGCATGCAATTTACTCCGAGATGGAGCTCAAACACACTATTAATAAAATATTAATACCGTATTTGCTCGATCAGATGCCACTCTCAAATAGTAACCGCGCCACGCCTACTACTATTCAAAGAAACATGCAGTACATGAACACGCCTCATGACTTGTTCTCGATGGCAGGTACAAGAAAAGTAACAATAAATACTTGGCAGTCTTCTAGAACAAGTTCTAACCTTCTTCTACACCAGCAAAGAGGCCAGAATCTCCTAGTTCAGTGGTGTCAATCGACCACTTCGCTAAGGATTACCTTTCTGGCAGCTACTGGTATTAATAAACCCCACTCTCGAATAGTCGCCGCACAAACTCGGGTGATGAAATAAATAGTAGCCGTGGTGTCTGATTGAGCGAATACGGCATATGTATGTATATGTATGATTATCTTATGTAGCATGACTGTGCACGCACGAAAACAATGTTTACAAACTGCTGACTAACTCGTGAACAACATGATTGCACAGAAGACCATCGCACAGCACAGTGTACAATGGTCCTCAATTGAAATAATATAATATACACATAATATTATGAACAATCAATGTGTCATACAGTTCAGTGGGACAAAGTGGATTGTAATAATCTTGGGAATAGTGGTAGCTACTCCACAGTGATAGTGAATGTATAAGCTTTCCTGCTTTCTGGGTTTCATGGAGTATCAACAACTTTTTTACCCCTCTTTCACTCCTTTTCATCATCCTTTCAAATTTCTCCCCCCTCCCCCTCTTCCCTCTCTCTCTCTTTCTCATTCTTTCCCTCCATTAGTTTCTGTTTTCCCTCTTTCTCTTTCTATTTCTTTATAGTTTAAATTTCTCTCTCCCTCTCCACCCGGCCCATCTTCTCTCTCCTTCCTCTCTCCTATCTCTATTTCTCCCCCCCCCCCCTCCCCTCTCTCTCTCTTTCTCTCCTTTAGTTTTTTCTTTCTCTTTCCATTTCTCTGTAGTTTGCTCTCTCCCTCTCCACTCTTCACCCGGCCCATCTTCTCTCTCTCCCTCCTATCTATCTCTGTTTCTCCCTTCCTTCGATTCCTTTCTCTTTCCCTCTTATCCTTTAAAGATAACTCTTTGTGATCTTACAACATCAACAACCATCTTCGATTAATGGGTTGGTCATGTATATTATGATAGTTACAACCGTTTACTGAAGCAGAAAGGAAACTTTCATGATACCTGATATCTATAAGGTGGTAAGCCTTGTCTGCATCACTAGATCAACAGTGATAAACCTAGCTTGAGTATGGAGTTATAATTAGTGATTATGGAGGGGTCTCCAAATTTCACCAGTTTTTTCCATGGAACTTCTCCCAGTGGAATATCAATGTTCAAGTATCAGAAGGTAGCTCTCCATGAGCTCTATCCAACGGCGCTTGTAACGCGATTGTAGGCAAAAACCATTACGAAGCCACACTCTTCTAAATTTTCTCCATAGAAACTTAAAATTAAGCTAGCGGTGATTCTGCGCAACTGATTTACATGGTTAAGGCCTCGGTAGATAGCTTTTTCATTGAGCTATCTACTGCAATATGTTTCATGAGCGTACTCCTGGCCAGAGCCGAGATATTCATGATCTATATACTGGTGGCCTTTGGAGGTCCATAATCGCTACAGTAACTATAATAAATATTATCATTGATTTGGGTAGGCCCTCTTTTGCTAGCTAATGAATTGCTAAATAGCAGCTCTAGATGTGCAGTTGCTGTGATGATGGGTCCGAGAGAGAGAGAAAGAGAGAGAGAGAGGAGAGGGGGGAGGGGGATCTAGTTGGCTTACAAGGTATAATTAATTTTAAAGAAAGCGGCGCAGTGTTATAAAATCAATGACGGCCAGTGGCACTAAGTTAAATTAACTTCCTCCATACTCACGCTCGTATTATTAACTTTATTAAATACGCACAGTATTCAATAACGACAGATGGATCAAAATACCCTACAATATGCCTACAGATGTTTTAATTCACAGACCCAGAATAATTTTACAATAATATTAGATTCTGTATACAATCAATGACATACTGGCAGAAGCCAGGTAGCTACAGAGATGATACACATTTTAATAGTATCGATATCCTTCGCTGATTGTTTCCCATAAAAATATGATTACGACACACACACAGGAGTATCATGATCGATGGCACTATTCAGGTACCCACACTTTAATTTGTACCCCATTGTGACTTACTCGATAATACTTGCCTTTTTCGACGATTCACGTATGTACGTATAGTGGATGACGGGGTTGCCCACCAAAGGAATTAATGGATGGCAGCAGGATCGCGACTCTCTCTCGATCCGGCGATGACTCTGATACGTCAGTAGCTATAGTGCGGTGTCTCGATCGATTTGATCCAGCTAGCCCGGCCAATGCTGCTCCCGCGCGCGCACGTACAGCACTGAACTATATTAAAACTGCGATCAACTCTGGTTGCCACAGATCGATCAGCAGACACAGGCAACAAAATTAATAGACTCGAATAATTATTATGCGGATACAGTATTGTCATTAATGACGTAAAAATCCCCCAAATTCCCTAAAACATTCCATGATGCAATCGTGTACCTACGTACCCTATTGAAATCCGCCCGCATTATTCTATTAGCATCCAAGCATAAAAATAATCATCTACTGCTTTATTGCTCAACCTCATGTGTTATATTATAGTGCTATATAGCTAAGGGATCAAATTAATTTTAATAATTAATGTGATGCAACTTCAGAATTTCCCTAGAGATTTCGCAATCGATGACGCGACATTTCTCAATATTGAAATAGCCATCCTCCTTAACGAGTTCAGTAAACGAGCTGATACTCCCGCCTACGCCAAAGTAATAGCTCTTGGCGGCAACGTAGGCCACACCTCCTTGTGGGCGGAGCAAGTGCTTGAGAGCTGCTAGCAGTTTCGGCTGGGAGGTAGGGCTATAAATAGTCTCTGATGTAAGGATGATGTCATAGCATCCGGAAGGGATTAGTTCGCTGAGATTTGACCAATCGCCAGAGTAAAATTTACAGCCACCGTCAGCAGATTCAGTAGACTTTGATTCTGGTGTGTTCAATAGCACACTTGGTATTGTCACATAGTCAATGACGTCTTGATTGTAATCTTGAAAATGCACCTCCTTTGCCCCTTTAATTAGTGCTAATATGGCCGGTAGCCCAGCTCCACAACCCAGTTCCAAAACGTTCATTCCTGAGAAATCGGTCTCAGACTCTACCAAATATTCCACCAGATCAAAGGCACATTCCCATACTTTGAGTCCACCTTCGTAAACGCCTGGAATGAGGTCTGAATGACAGGAGTTCGATAACTCCAAGAGGTGTGTTAATCCAGTCTTACGAGTGACAGAATCTGAAGCTGGCAGAGATAGGGGTATATTTTTAGAGTCTGATGTTCTATTTTTAGCACAACTAGCATACGCTTCAATAGAGTTAGCGTCCACGTAGAGTATCTGTAGCTGGTGTGGACGTGGAGAAGTAGAGAGATGAAACTTGGAAGGAATCACGTGATCCAGGAGTTCCTTGTGAAATGGTAGAATTGGGTGCTCAATGGAAGCCTTCACTTTTTCTATGGCAGTCTGTGGACATGTTTCAGTCGTCTGTGAAACACCAGATGAGGAGGAATGCCTTTCAGAATCTTTGTCCACTTCTTCTAATCTCTCCTCTCTCTTAGAGCTTCCTCCATGGGTGTCTGGTGTATCCTCTTCAATACAAAAATTGAAGGTAAACCCAGCCATGTGCTGCATGTGCGTGTCAGCAGAATTGATTGACGACCTTTACCGAAAAGGGCACGCACACAAAGCCCCGCCCAGCTTCCCGGATCGCGCATGCGCAGTGAGACACCAGCCTATAGCCTTACCACCACACAAGTTGTTAGTTTTGCGCAAATTTTCAGAATAAACACACGGAGACACACACACAAATTAATAACACACACTGTATACATTTACACACCACACAAAAATAATCTCGTACCCAGCCCCTTCAACAACAACAAAAAAAAAAGACAACGACATGTGCTATATTCATGTAAAAAATAGAACACTACGTACATGTATACAACCTCAATTACATGTAAATTTGATACTCCACTAAGAAGCTGACGTACAGCAGTAGTCCTTCCTGCTGGTACCAGTCAGGATTGGCGGCTTATTGTAGCCTTTTCTCTTCACCAGTTCTGCAGCTAGAGCGTGGAAAATCTTCTTCACATTCATCCCAGTCTTGGCGCTACACTCCAGCGGGCGCATAAAACCATTCGAGTTCGAAAGCTCCTGTACGTGACGGAAATCGACCGCGGACGTCTGTCCCAGGTCGTTGTGATTGACGAGGTCTTTCTTGTTCCCCACGATGATCACTGGCATACCGTTCTCCAGCTCTTGGGTGAGGTAATACTGAACCTCTCGGATCCAGAACTCGAGGTCAGAGGACGCCTCGACGGAGGTGATGTCATAGACAATGACGACGGCATGAGTGTCGGAGTAGAAACGGTTTGTGATCGACTGGAAACGCTCCTGACCTGCATAAAAGATGAAACAGCTGCTAGTACATATAGGATAAACTTTTAACAACCATACAATCTCTCAACCTTAATTCCAATTTCTAAGGGGGTATATACAATGTATTATACATGTAAGTATGTGTACTTTTATATGCTGAAGCTGGCTGCAATATTTCTAAGTGAAAAGAGTTCAAGTTTATGTATTAGTTCTACATGTATGTGCATGTATATAGGGAATCTGAAAGAGAATTTGAAGTAGATGAAAATTTGTTTAAGCAAATTCGAATTGTTAAGTGGACTACACTGTACTACCAGCTCATGCAATATGATGCTAGTTTAGCCATATAAAGCTAGTGTATCTTAATGGAGCGCGTGACGACCTTTACCAGAAAATCGCGCGAAATTTTAAAATCGCAATTATTTCTTTAGCCACTCAGAGTGTCCTAGTCAAAGCAGCTAGGACCCAGCAGAAAAAGAGGTGAGCACTGAAAACAGAGGCTAGACACTGAATGGAACATGTACCCCTCCAAGTTGAGGCCATTGTGCCGATGACAATAGGACAGTGTCCAGTCCGAGTCAGCAAAAAGGGTATTCACATAACAGACAGTGTAAACAACATAATAGTTGAGTTTGGTATACAGTTACATTGTACCTGCTATTATTAGCCTCGTCCCCAGTCTCCTCGATCTTTTTCAATATACGCAAAGAGGAAAGATCTGGGAGGCTGGGGACTGCATGCAACATCGAAAACATGGGAGTGGCCCGAGGCTACTATGTATACTCAGAGGAGGTTGGCCACGCATCATGATACGTCATGTGCACGTGACAAAATTAGCATTCCTGCATAAATTAGCGACTTAGTAATATACTTGTTTCGATCGCAAAGACAACTTTCTTAGCCCGATTTCAAATCCTGAGAGGGAGAACAGACCAACGAAGCCTTAATCAGCCTGAAATGCTGACTTTTGATTCATTATGAACGACAACATAGCCTCGGATCTCGCTTATTTGGCAGGGGTTGAACGGGGTTGAAAGGTTGATTTATCAAGGCTCACCGAGTTCTTTCCCAACGGCATCCTTCGCGAAGCGCAGGAGTGCACGATTGATACCTGCCATATGTTTCTATACATTTTATATTAGTGCACGTGACACATTAGTGACATTTGATGACGCATGTCCAACCTCCTCTGATGTATACTTATATATTTGCAGTACATGCAGATAATAGGGGTTCAAAATATAATAATATTATAGGGAGTCGATGTACACTAGTGGGGATAATCTCTAAACAATCTTGGATAAAACAAAATGAATTTATGTTGTCCCCCAAGTTTCTCGATCCAACATGGCCCCTCTTCCTTGGGGATTCCCCCCTACCCCCTTAGAAATTGGCTTAATTAATGTATGGGCCCCCCTCCCACTCTCAGGAGAAATAACTTATTGATACATTAGCTATGGAAACACTACCCAAGTTAAATCATCAGATAAGAGTAATGGTTTCACTTTTACTATATAGACTTTGAGCTTACCATTTCGTTCGACCACAATCACCAAGATGGATTTTCCCAGCATAGTACTACACACTTACATGTACATGCACATGCATATGTACATGCATGTACATGTTACATGCAGTTACGGCTTTAAAAGCCTAGTCTATTATTATACAGTGACCTCCATATTTGAATCTGTGTTGATCTAGCAGCCAATGCATGTATATACAAGCATATTAATCTTCAGCTTAGGCATACATATACAAATGTATACACGTAAGTTCAAATGTTTTTCTTTGCCTAGCAGTTGCTTTTTAGACAAATTTCCTGCTACAATAGTTATTGTACGTTTGATGAGTATATGACATACATGTACATGTACGTGTAGGATAATAAACTAATAACGAAAGGGGGCTATGCTATGATGGGTCAACAAAAGTGAGACACGGATAAGGTTTTACCTGCAGTGTCCCAGATGTCCAGCACCACCTCCCTCCCGTCAACGGTAATTGATTTCTTCTCCTCAGAGACAAATCTTGAGATCTTGTCCTCAAATGTGTCGTAGATGTAGCGCAACATGAGACTGGTCTTGCCAGCTCCAAGTGGTCCTGCATACGAGAAGATAATGAATTACATTTTTATCTCTTTCTCCCTCCTTTGCTCTCTCCGTCTCTCTTTCTCTCTTTTTTTCTCTCTCTCTCTCTCTTTTTCTTTCTCTCTCTCTATCTCTCTCTCTTTCTCTCTCTCTCTCTCTCTCTCTCTCTCTCTCTCTCTCTCTCTCTCTCTCTCTCTTTCTCTCTCTCTCTCTCTTCCCCTCCCTCTCTCTCCTTCTCACCCCTCCCCTCTTAGTCTTTTGGGAATAATATTATGAAACAGCCACATGTGATGATTGAAACCAGCATACACATAATATACACCCACTCGTACACGTACATGTACATGTACATGTACATGTATAATACATGTAGTTATACAAGCAAGCATAACACTTAGTACATGCACCATCACTACAATTCCTCGTAGTTCTGCACAAATTGGGGGTACTTTTTTAGGATAATACTCATAGCCATGTATATAGATGTAGCTAGTTGAGTTTCAGCTCTTTGTAGTAAACACTTAACCCAGACTTTCCCACATGCTGACTCTGCTGCAACAACACTGATAGGTTACCGTGCAACACTCGATAAGGAAGCGATTATTAAATTGCCCCTCAACAATAAACGTAGGTATAATAATCATCAAGGTCTCTCTCTCTCTCTCTCTCTCTCTCTCACACACACACATTATATTTTTCACGGAAAGGTCAGTAGCAACAAATGCATACATGTACTAGACTTTGCTCTTGCACCATTGTGCCATAATTGTAAAGTGCAGTGTGTGCTTCTTAATTTTGCATTGTATGGCACTCATCTCACACAGCTGCTTAGTACATTGTATATTAAAATAAATTTTTATGATGACCATAATATTATCGTTGTTCTCTCTCAGGGTCAGTCAGTCTCTCTCTCTCTCTCTCCCTCTTCCTCTCACTCTCTCTCTCTTTCTCCCTCTTCCTCTCACTCTCTCTCTTTCTCTCTCTTTCTCTCTCTTCCTCTCTCTCTCTCTCTCTCTCTCTCTCTCTCTCTCTCTCTCTCTCTCTCTCTCTCTCTCTCTCTCTCTCTCTCTCTCTCTCTCTCTCTCTCTCTCTCTCTCTCTCTCTCTCTCTCTCTCTCTCTCTCTCTCTCTCTCTCTCCTCTCTCTCTCTCTCTCTCTCTCTCTCTCTCTCTCTCTCTCTCTCTCTCTCTCCCTCTCTCTCCCTATCCTTACACCTACATGCAGCTTACCTATAACGACCACCTTGTACTCATTGCCTGATAAAAGTGCATTTTCTCCTCTATCTAGTGTTGCCATGACAACAAGGCAATTGATGCACACGCAGCAGCTAGTGCACAGCCAAAGCGTACTGCTGCAGCTGAGGGCAAGGGTCATCGAGACAGAAGGAGAGAGTGAGAACAGAAAGGAGAGAGAGAGAGAGGTGGGGGGGGGGGGAGAGAAAAGGAAAGATGGAATAATTAAGAGAGGGAGGGAGAGGGAGAGAGAGAGAAAGAGAGAGAGAGAGAGAGAGAGAGAGAGAGAGAGAGAGAGAGAGAGAGAGAGAGAGGGAGAGAGATAGTCATTCAATTAAGGTAAACAGAAAATGGAATTTCTCATGATGCATGTACACACCTACAAATATGGAATGCATTTATTTTGATACGACATGACATTAACATGGTGTACATACGTACTAGACACACTCTCTTTACCCTGGACACAGCCGTCACTATCATTGTTAGTCTATAGTCAAAGTCATCTGATAAAAATTATAAGAATATTACTATATTGCACATGCTACAGTAGATCGGGAAATTTTCATCGTTAAAATTTAATATTAGTGTGAGCACCCATTAAAATTAAATGGCAAGAATCTTATATTAATATACACATTGTATGTCAGCCAGGAAAACGAAATATTTTGCACAAAAAAGTCGCAATCTATGGCAAATAAAATTATACGATCATCTTCATAATGATACTACTACTGACAGTAAAATCCTATACAAGCAATGAACGGACATATTTGTACACAAAAACATACTTCACTACAACAACTCCTCCATAATAATAACATGATTGCAAAACACACGTTGATGGCTTTCAATACATGTACTTGTGCATGTACACGTACGCACACACACATCTTTGTCAAAAACCATAAACTGTTGATAATTCCGTGAAGTATATATAACAGCACGCATGCTAACCCATACATACCCAAACATCGTTACTTTCACTTTAATAGATCCACAGTCGTCCGTGACTCTAAGCGAAATTGTGATTACTTGTATTATTGTGAGCCATTGGAATACTGAAAACTATCACGAGAATAAAGGTTGTTTTGGCATATCTTTTCGTAAACTACAATTCTGTATTTCCTACTACTCATGCAGTGTGCGTACTCCTAACATGGATAATTATTATTACTATTATTATGTGCATTGCATCGTCATCAAAGTATTATACACATGCGTGCACGCTCTATACATGTCTACAAAGTACACGTTAGTTCAGTACATGTATAACGGATATATTTCTAAGTCACGATACACATTTAGAATTTTACTGCCACTTTCCTGTAATCTAATTGGTCAATAGGAGGTAACTAAGTACCAGTAGCTTAGTTACTTGTAGGTTTTACTTAGTTACTTGTAAATTTTACTTGTTACATGTACATGTACTTGGTAAGTTTTGGCCAATAGGATCCATAATATTACGAGAGCTCCAAGGCAAATACCTGTACTATGTACTATAGCAACAGTTGTAAAACTCTAAATAACTTAGCTCACCAGAGATCCACAGTATTTAGCATCCCTCTGTCCCCTTAGTAACACCCTCGCAACACTCGGGTGTCACAGCTTGGGGCCATCAGGATGCTAAATACTGTAGATCCTTTGTCTATCTATTATATAGAACCATGGGGGGGGGGGGGCATCCTAAAATGTACGAAGATCAGTAGTGCCTATGATAATAATATTACACCAAAGATGCATACTATTATAAAGCTGCGTAGGTGGCCAAAGCAAGGTAGGGGGCTTCACGCAGGGCAGTGAATGCCCCCCCCCCTCCCCAAAAGCTAGATAATTAAGGTATTATCATGTTTTGAATGGAACAAGTTTCCAAGTACTACACTAAAGAAGACGATTGTTATGTTAAAGCCACACTCACTCTACTTCTCGTTAAATTGTTCCTTTTCTCTCCCGCACGTCCAGGCTCCCTCCCTCCCTCCCCTGCCCCTTTAATAATACACACTTTTAATTTTTATCATGCAAGGATTGATCAAATTATAATGATATTTCACTGGTTCTTCAGACATGTAGACATGGTCCAGTACTTCGGACAATTCTCTAATGGGCTATTCCAGTTAATAAAAATACACCCCTGTTGAGGAACGATAATTGTATCCTGAGGGGGTAGCTTGACTTGATGAAGTCTTGGGGGGTGTTGAGGCTATTTTAATGATGTTCTGGGGGTAAAATGGTGCATTTTAATGATGTCTTGGAGGTCACTGCCTCCATTTTAATTATGTCTTCTGGGGGAAATTTATCTGATTACTTGTCTTCAGGGGAACTGGAAAAGTGTTCCTCAACAGGGGTGTATTCTTATTAACTGTACTGGCCCAATGTACACGTTATACACCAGAAAGGGAGATAGTCAATCTTATTTGGTGGGAAACTCCTGTGCTAGCCACCCTCTAAATAAATCCTTGCCTATGGCTTGCAGCAGGCACTTGACCAAGACTAATATGTATGCACACTCGTGTTCATCTGGAGCCAAATGCATGCGAGTATGTTGCATCAAATTATGGGATACTATAAAGAACACACGAACAATCAAACGTATTTATGCTCTTATGTGTAGCCTAGCATAATTTGGGCAATAGCTACGGTAGCTTACCACCAACTTCTCTGGCCTTGTCTTCCTTCCTTCAAGCCTTCAGCTCACCTCGATTGCTAGGTTCGGCTCGTGATATACGAAGTTCACATGCATGGGATTAATGGGCGGGGCTTAATGGCGGGGCGCGTGAACGTCACGTGATGGTGGATTACGTCATCCACAAAACGGGGGTTTTGCAGCCAACATAAAAAGAGAAAAAGATGGTGCTGTCGCGAACAAGCTTTTGGATGATGAAATCGTCCGTATCGCACTACTAAGCCGAACTGCAAATCGTTAGAGAGTGGTCTCGATACAGGAACGCTAACGGGACGAGGCGAGCTCTTGGAAACTCTTGTTATCAAGGCTTTTTCGCTTTCTCTATCGCCTACGGCCTTGGAAATCTCCCCCTACGGTCTAGTAACTCAGCAATCGCCGATCAGATACCGTCCAAATAAGGCGAACTCTCATTTTGAACAGAGGAAAGAAGATTTCTAAAACTCGTGAAAGTGAAAGTTGCGTGGAGTAGTGTTTTTTCTTCTTTCTTCTGTGTGTACTAAGTGGAGGTGATCACAGTTTTGCAAGGTCAACAAGGCTTCATTGAGCTGGTTGATTGTAAGGGCTGGATAAAATACCCCTGTTGTTATAAACACTTCAAGTGCATCGAGTGATCTCGTAAGCTTATTTTATTTTTTTCAAAGACGAGTTGTGGAAAAGAAATTAAAGTAACTTTAATAAATTACTACCTTTGTGATTTTTCTTCATTGGAGCTGCTAATTGGAACCGGAACCAGAATCTTTGTGCCAAGATGCATGGGAATCGGACACGCCTCCGTCAAGAGCTAATGAAACAGGCTCTCGAGCTGGAGCGACGAAGAGATGAAGACGAATCGAGAAGACGACGTGATATGGCCGTCACTCAGGAGTCCTCGACCATCAATGTCCCGTCAGTGACTCAGACACCAGTGGCTGGGGACGTGACACTAGAGGTACCAAACGATGTATTGAAGGTTAGTCTGCGTGTGTGTGTGTGTGTGTGTGTGTGTGTGAGGGTGTATATGTGAAAGAAAGAGAGAGAGAGAGAGGGAGAGAGAGAGAGAGGGGGGAGGGGGAGGGAGGGAGAGAGAGAGACGTCAAGTCTACTGAAGGTGAGTGAGTTTGTGTGTGTGTGTATGTATGAGAGAGTGAGAGTGAGTGGCAAATAGCGAGAGAGACGGGTTATGTGAGTGTGTTAGCGTCATCCCCTGGCCTCCCAATTTTGGTGTACGCTTGTTTTAGGGTGGAGAGATATATTATGTATACATGTACGTGTACGTGTATGTACTACATGTTGATATACGAGTGTAAGAGAGTTTACTGACCTCTATACAGGAGCTCTGGGGGTCGTCCTCTCTAGATCTTCTAGACTATATAGGGAGTGTGCCCCTCCAAATGGTGGTCCTTGTTATGATGATGCCCTTTGCCTTTATCGTACCCTGTATGTGTGTCTATTATAATTTTGAGTGATGGTTATGCACACTTGCATAATCCATTTTGTCTAAGTGCAACGTGTTGATTGGTCTCACAATTGTGCCATAAATATTGACCGATATTCATACCAGCAATAGTTGTGTGTACACTGGCTCTCTTTGTGCAGTAATTAAGTACACAGAGTAGCAGCTATATAGTGGCTGATATGTTTCCTGGGATACAGAGTCTGACGGAAGGCAGAGAGAGAGAGGGAGGGAGAAGGAGGGAGAGAGGGGGAGAGAGAGGGGGGAGGGAGGGAGAGAGAGAGAGGAGAGAGAGAGGGAGAGAAGGAGAGAGAGAGGAGAGAGAGAGGGGGGAGGGAGGGAGAGAGATTTTAATCGACTTGTACAGTCTTTGGGGTGGGGTGACTGTGTATAGTTGAAACCTTTCAGTTAGAAACCTCTTGAGGGGGGAAATTTTAATTCGCTTGGAAGCTACACACATTCACGTACACAAGCACTATTCCACACTTCTATCCACTCCTCAGAGTACAGTAGCTATAATATAGTGTTCCAAATCTGCTTTTACCTTATACTACATTCATCCGTTTTGGTACACTGCTGCCCTGCAAATCTAAATTCTTAGCATACATGTTTGTGTGTACATGTATGTCCTTCAGCTCTGTGTGTGTGTGTGTGTGTGTGCATGTCTAGATGTAGGCTAGTAAATTCCATGAAAATGATTAACAATGATGTACATTGTACAATCTTACACTGCACTACTGTCTGTGCCTGATAATAAAATCATCTTCTTTCGGCTTTCTCAGTAGTGCTACATAGTAGTACAGTTTCAGTTGTATTGAGTGCCCTATTGTGTACGTGTGTACATGTACATAATATATGCATGTGAATTCTATTAGACTACTGTGATCCTAGTGTGTATGACTGTCTGTATTATAGGGGTTACTCAGTACATACATAGTGGCCAAATGTACGATAGTATATTGATATGTGATACTGATGCGTAGGTACTGCCATCCTTGAGAAGTTTTGAAGGTCTGAATAATAGATGTTTAATACAAAATGAAACTGTACCACGTTTTTTTTAAGTGTGTGGCAAGTGTGAAGGAGGGAGGGAGGGAGGGAGGAAAAGGAGTGAAAGAGAGAGGGAGAGGGAAGAGAGAGAGAGAGAGAGAGAGATGGAGAGAAAGAGGGAGAGAGAGAGATTGACCTCATGGCTTCCTCCCCCCACATCCTTGGTGGCTGTAAAGAGAGCCACTATCCTCTTTTGTTGTGGTCTTTCGTCCTAGAATTCGTTGGTGTACACAATCGCACATGTGTCTATTATCCCATGCTACAGTTATACATGCAGGTGCAATGATCCTCATGTTACCTTCGCATCCATTGTAGAAAGAATGCCATAGTTAAAGAAGGACAAAAAAGCTCGAGTTTCAAGGGCTAGTGTACGTACAGTACAGTACATATTGACATTGATAGATCAGTTGTACCTCATATTATTATCAAACACAAAAACTGACTAAAATTATGCTTATGAAGTGTACCCATAGGCCAATGGTCAGTGGCTGTAGTATAGAGGTGCCGCCTAGCCTTGAGAATTATGCACTCATTATTTAGGACTGACTAGTGATGGAGCTATTTGACTTCAATAAGTCAGGAAGATTTTAGAATCTTGAGAATTTTGATTTTAGTGAGCATGTTATTTGTGTGACAGGAAGCTTTGTAGGGGTGTGTAAGGGGTGTTGGAGGGTAGTGTACGTTTTGATGTCCAGAGCTGGAAGGAGAGAGAGGGGGGGGAGAGAGAGAGAGAGAGAGAGGGGGGGGGGGAGGGAGGGAGAGGAAGATGGTATGTTGGTACCAGCCAGAGTAGTATGTGTTGTTGCCAACACAGTGCCTAAACATGACCTTTTACACATGTGGCAAAAGGTCAGTGTGATAGTTTAAGAATTAAGTTAGGGAGGAGGGAGAAAGTGAGGGATAAGGGGAGAGAGAGAAAGGGAAAGGGAGAGAGTGAGAGGAAGAGAGAGTGGGGGGAGGGAGAGCTTTCTAAACTGGTATATGGCTTCTGCACTTAACAACTGCATTTTGTTACTGATACATAAACAGTGCACACGTGTACTAGTATTGTTCCACAAAGTGTACGTGTATCATTTTGAATGCCTTTTTTAGACATAAAGGCTTGACACAGCCTCGTGTGTCGTGAATAGACCAACGATCAGCTAACCTCTATAGCCACATTTTGATTGAGTGAGAAACAAAGAGAGAGAGAGAGAATTAGAGAGAGCACAGTTTCCATCCCTAGTTCGCCCTATGCGATCTGCCTTTTGCATAGTTTATACCAGTATGTTGTCAAGCAGGTGTACTTGTCCTGAGCTGGTTCTTCTTGAAATAGGGTTTCTCCATGGCTACAGATAGATCATGTGAACGAGGGCCTTCTGAACTCTCATGTGCCTCACACATGTGCATGCATGTACATGTACATGTACATATAGTGAAACTGGGCACATTTCGAGACGCTCAGATCACTCCTTTGTGGAGTAGACATGTGCTCCTGGTTGCCATGGTACCCTATTTTGTTTCCCCTTTACGAACTCTTTGTATGCCCTTATATACACACACGTGCTTATCACCATGGTTACTGAGTCTTAAGAAACTGTAAGAGATCATGCAGGCCACCAGTTTCAGAGTTATAATACCTTGTATGTTCGTATTAGCTAGTTTGACAAAAATGCCATGTTGAAGGCTAGTGTGGTCGGTGCTAGGCTTTCTTGGGGTAGTAGGAATTACCATATATGTCCATACAATAGACTACATGTATCAGATGGCTATATTATGCATATCTACATGTATTACACTGTGATTTTGCCATTCTGTGTGCTACTTTATTTTCGAACAATGGCTGAATATGCATGTAAGATGTTCATGTACTTTGTTCAATTCACAGATAAAATTAATATAATACCTATGTGTACTTACATGTATATCTCAAGCACAGTTTTCTTCCCAAAACCATTTCCTCCTCTATAAAAACTTACTACTTCGACGCCTACCTTGTATGTTCATAACAGTTTATACATCCTATGATTATTATTTCTTGCCATATACATGTGATCGTGTATATGTATATGTACATGTAAGGGTATGGGCATACAGTGTAGTTCCTGGAATATAGGAAGGTGTTTTAGCTATCACCTGAGGCTATATCCACATATTTGTGCATTGTCTGTTACCTTAGTGACGCCCAATAGTATAGTATACATGTAACAGCACATCTCGGACGGATGCATATGTACCTTAATTGACTTACTGCTGACAATTACAATTAATACTCTACTCTCGAGTAGTGAATGGCATCTGCTGACAGTTGTCTCTTGTTTGGGGAATCCCCCCCCCCCCCCCCCTCTATTAACACTGGACCTCCGATGGCATGGCCATGACATGTTGTATTCTTTCCATGTGCAATATTGTTATTATATCCAACTCTCTCTTTCTCTTTCTCTCTCTCTCTCTCTCTCTCTCTCTCTCTCTCTCTCTCTCTCTCTCGTCTCAAGAGGAATCACTGTGCATAAATTATGACAGCTATCTCTTTTTAGTCTAGTCTCTAGAGGAATAGATCGCCACACTATGCACACATGGCTCTGATGATATAAAGTTATTGATATAAAGGATTTATGTAAGCACAGGGATCTGAGGTCCCTACAAGTTCAAAGTGTACACACTTGCACGTGTACACATATAATTACTCGAGCTCTAAATTGAAAAAAAAATTATAAGCTGAAACAGTGGCATATCATTATACCACTCTATACTGATGAATAGCAATTATCTCTATCGTGCAGCTGGTTTTAATTAGTTACATACCAAGGTCATAAGGTCAAACTCCCTCTATGCGTGAATCAAGTTCTCGACTAATTTTGTGGTTCGAGAGAGCTAGCTCTGGGGAGAGCATAATGATTCCCATTACCAGATACTGCACAAAAGCACACTATTGTGCTTGGTATGTAGGTGTAGATAGACCACTGACCTTGTCTATGGCCATTACCATATCCACCCCTTTTTACACTAAGCATTGTGGCCGAGGTATGCATATATTCATGTGTGAACAATGAATTATTTATTGCCAATTTTACGTGTATTATTAGCTCAGTGCATGCATAGTTGTTGCCTGGAGGCTGTTTTGTGTTCATGAATGAGAGCCGTGTGTGGGAGTAGTCTAGTGTGCTGCTAAAGCCGGTTGCTAATGTTCTCTCCCTCTCCCTCCCTCTCTCTCTCTCTCTCTCTCTCTCTCTCTCTCTCTCTCTCTCTCTCTCTCTCTCTCTCTCTCTCTCTCTCCCTCCCTCCTTCCCTCTCTAAAGTCAGACTCTGGTTGTAAATAGCAACTCTCATGCAAATGAGCCTCCCCTAGTGAATGCACTCCATACACTATCGAATTTTCTAGAGCAGTGTTAGGTGTCATGATCATTCCATGGATTAGTCCTTACAAAGGGGAGAGAGAGGGAGAGAGAGAGGGGGGGGGGGGAGGGGGGGGGGAGGGAGGGCTCCACTGTTTGAGTGTGTTTTATTTCTAGAGTAGTATAAATCCCAGTTAGAGAACAACAAAGTAGGCCTAGGGTGTTAGTTGACTAATGCCAAAATAAGTGACAATTTCACTGTCAAAATCTATCAGGATTATAATACAAACTAGTTTACCTTTAACGAGTAAGAGAATAAGAAGTGATCCCTTACGCTGATCAATGTTGAAACTGTTATACTACAATACAACTGGCCAACTTCTAATAATGGTTAACAAGTCGCACTAGATAAGCATTTTTAGTATCAGGAGTAGGACTCCAGTTAGTATCCAAGCCATGGGGATCTTCATTTTCCTATTAAGGTTGAAGGTCTCTAAAACTGGGTGGTACTTGCATGGCAGTGCAGACAAAGATAGCTGTGGCTACAGGTACAGTGCTTAAGCTACCAGTAATTGAGGTACTAACCACATCTAGCTAGTTAGAGTTTATTGGAGCATGGGATTGAGGCTGCAACTGCTAGACCTGGTTGTGGCAAAACCCCCCACCCACCTTCTCTGTCTGAGTTAAAAATAGCTCAATATTTTATATATAGCATAATATTGGCTTTATGGCTTTATGGCTCTTAGCTTGGTGAAGGTGGTGGGCTGTTTGGTCAGTAATAGTGTCCATACTCTCTCTCTCTCTCTCTCTCTCTGTCTCTCTCTGAGACCTGATTCACCAAATTTAATGATACTAACGTATTTCGCTATACCAGTACATCCTACGTATAGGTATGGTGAATTCTATAATAGTGAATCAACGTGCATGTACATGTACATGTACATGTGTAGGTACTGCACACAAGAGAATTGCTTAAAGTATATATATAAAGGGTGCAGGATCTCAATAAGCTGCATATTGTTGATGCTATTTTTAGCATTTTGGTCTATTTTTGGCAATAGCTCCAGCAGCCCTATCTGTCCTTGAAGTGCCACAGTTTGCCATGGATGTGGCCACACTGGTGATAAGCCATACTCAACCACTAAAGGCTGAATACAATAATAATTATTGTGCTTTATTGGTTAGAAACATCAGGTACCAAGTGACCTTATGCATTATGTAAGTGTGTATCAGAGTTTGCATAATACTCTTTTGGAATCCTTGGGAGTAGCTGAACTGGACTGAAGGGATTCCATATACAATACTCTGTTGCTCTATTGATAGTCAAGTATGCACTGTTATGTCATTATGCGCCAGAATGAAGTGACCTTAACCTTAATATTGTATTATTCCATTGTAATAAGAGTGTGTTCAGAGTTTACCATATATACATGTACATGTACTGTAAGTGGCTGACTGCTTATTGTGTCTACTTATACCAGATGTATGCACATGTACGTACATGCATGTACATGTACATGTACATGTAGCTAGGCAACAATTATTTATAAGTAGACTAGAGGTGAGAGCTGATCATGTGAATTCAATCTTTGCAGTAACTTGTAGTGAAAAAAACTGTGCACCACATTGCCTGTAGTTCTAGGATTTCCATGGAAGATGGACAATCTCTTCTAAATTACAAAATTTTTTCTATTTATAAATCACACCATGTGTATTTGTTAATCCAATCAATACACTAAGACATTAGGTATTTGTAGAATTTAATTTTTTTCCAGTAAACAATGGCTATAATGAGATTCACCCGCACATATGTAATTAACAATAGGAACCAAACTGGTCACATGACTCCAAGACAAATGGGGGGGAGATAGAGAGGACATGAAATACTTTGAGATATTACCTCATTATTTCAGCCTCCCTCCCTCCCTCCCTTCTGGAGTATGCAGCCCCATGACCAAGCTAATTGACCACATTTATTTGATACCCGGGTGTAGTTAGCAGTGAACTGGCATATTTGGAATGAATCATTGAGAGGTTTTTTTCACTAGACATCATGCTACAGGTCACATGAGCTTTTGATGTTTTTGGGGGATCAACAGTTTAGTGGAGGTATGATGCAATGCCTGTAATGGGGTAAAAATACCTTTATTATACAATGATCTAAAAATACATTTTTGATTTTTAGGGATGTCCTATGAAAATTAGCACTGTCTTGATAAAAAGATATGTCCTTATATGGAGTCCCACTGTACGCCCACACATACTGGATCTATTATATTAACCCTAACTGCAATTATCACATGGCTAAACAGAAGCAATGTTTAGGGTACATTTTATGTTTTCTGGTATAGTGATGATTATTATCACAGCACATGTGACATTATTTGTCTTTTAAGAGCTAGTCATGACCTTATAGATCTGTGGACCAATTTCCCCTCAAGAACAATGCATTGATTGATCTTGCTGTGTAAAATTACGAATCATATGACCTTGCTGGATTATTTTTTGTGGTCCAAAGATTAAATGTTTATTTTGTTTTCTCAGCTTCATATTTGTGGTCTGTAAATAGACTCTTGTTATGTTACTATTATTAGCACCAGGAAGCTGAAGCTGAAGCTAGCTAGAGAGCTTGTTTTTTGTTTTGTGGATCCATGTGATCCATAGCTGTGGGTATCAGACATGCAATTACTTCTGTACCCAGGATGTTCTTGCATAGCTGATAACTGTTTACTTGAGTGTCTTATATGTACATGTACACATGTAGCTACATGTATGTGGAATACCGTAGTTAATTGAGTACAATGCATGATCCAATTTTACGAATTCTCAGAACAGTTAAATGATTGACGACCTTTACCAGAAAAACGCGCATTTTTCATGCATTGTATTTGATTAAGAGAGAGAAACACAGGGAGGAAGAGAAGGAAGGAGAGGGAGAGAGAGAGAGAGAGAGACAGGGAGGGAGAGAGGGAGAGAGGGGGGGGGGGGCAAACAATTACCAATGAAGTATCATGTATATTATTGAACCTTGCTCACACTCGCACACACATAGGTTCGCACCCAGCTTGCTCATCCGACCAACTACCATGTCACAGAGATGCAGCGGAAACAAGTCAAACAATTTTTAACACAGCATGGGACTCCCATACAGACGCGGAGTGCCCCTGCTCATAATTTGTCGGGGTTCGGTATGCCCCGGGCGGCCTCTCTGGGGGGAGCACAGAAGGACCCCCTGCTGAGCGGGGCCATGGGGGCCAGTGGAAATTCCCCCCTCAAGCCAAATTCTTTCAATCCGACCATGGGCTCTCCCATCAAGCACAGTCCAGTCAACCCTTGTGAGTGAAATGTACAATGTCATATACGTACATGTACATATGTATGTATCTGAGAAGTGTGTATTGTATTGATTTTGTAAGAAAAGGGTCTTTAATTAGCAAAAATTTAGTTCCTGTGCCGAAGTACTCATAGCTATAATTGTGGTTATACAATGTACATGTATAATCTGTGCAAGTAGAACAGCTCAATTGTATATGTACGTGTATTGTATACCACTCTGCTATTTATTCATCGATTTTTAGCTATTTCCTGCATCTGAATCAATCTTGATATTCGCTAAAATATTTTTCCTGCAGCCATGCATTCTCCTGGGAAGGCTGGTAGTTTTGGAGCGGTGGGGACTCACCTAGGAGGAGGGATGTTCGGAAATCCTCCCAACAACCTAGCCATGAAGTCAGAGAGCCCCACCATGATGGTCGACCAACACACGCCGGAGGATGTGAGTGACCCAACCTCTCTCTGTCTCTCTGTCTCTCCCCTCCCCCTCTCTCTCTCTCTGTCTCCCTTAGGCCATATAAAAATAACTTACTTGATTCTCATCCCCGCCCATCCCAGGCCGCCTCTATGAGTTTTATTGCTATCGTGCGTGCGCGGTAGCGACCCTTTACCAAATATCTCGAAAATATGCTCCAGATACTGCTCTTTCTAGTGTCCTGATGAGTAAAAAATAAAAATAAAATACCTCCTCCCGCCCCTATTTTTTGGAAAAAGGTGGATGAGAGTCAAGTAAGTTATTTTATATGGCCTTATCTCCCTTCCGCTCCCTAAGCGTGAGAGAAAAGGGGTGAGGTCTGACACTTTGATGTACATGCACACAGACAAAATTCAACATTGTACACTTTATGAATATGACTATGCTATTTCTTCCCCCCCCCCCCTCTCCCCTCTCTCTCTTCTTTCTCACTCCTCAGATCCAGGAGCAGATCATTGAGGACATCATGGGTCTAGAGGAGAAGTTTGGTGACTATGGCTACCTCGACTCGGGAATGATCGCTCCACAGACAGTAAGCTTTTCATAGCATTGTGGGTGGGTGTGGTTTCCTTATAGGTTGCTATGTGGGTGTGGTCTTCCTGTCTCAGTAAAAGGTCTTTCAGACTACTGTGTACATGTATGTCATTATAGATCTAGGGCACTTATTCATATCTATAGAATAGTGATATTATTCATGATGCGAAGTACAGTAGTATCGAAGATGTACTTTTATGTACACGACTTGTTATCCTACTTCCATATATGGTCATATTGCAGCTATAGTACATACATGTACATGTACATGATTGTACATGTGCATAATCATAATTATAGAATCTAAAAATGGGTGGGGATGTTTCTCTGTCTATAACTGTACTGGGTTACAACCACGATGCTCATTTTGTGGTGTGATATTTGTGGTCTTAACAACCCAGAATCTCTTTCGTTGGTCAGTTTGAAATTTGTCAAGTGATATAAATTATAGTAGCATTCTGATACCGATATATCATGTGACTGACTCCTCCCTCTCTCTCCTTCAGCTACCGGCGACGACAAACCTGTTTGACTCGTTTGGTGTCAGTATGAACATGGTGAACCCCAACGGTCCCGCGGCGGCAGGGGGAGCAGGGGCTGGCCCCCTCGTAATCCCTCAGATGTCAGCGTCCTGCCCGGCCAATGTCAAGGAAGAGAGGGACCTGTCCATGATGCACGCACGTAAGCTGATATTCTGTAACAATTGCATCTGTCTGTGTTATTTGCTGATGACGACCCCTTACCATTTTATTCATTGCCTCACTTGTCTATCATAAGCATACATGTAATTCCTGAAATGACCTTTTCTGCTTTTTCCTCTCTTCTCGCAGTAAACAGCAAACACTTTGAAAAGGAAAGACAGAAAAAGAACAACCACAACGCAAGTGAGTGGATTAACATGTATCAAGGGCTTATAGCTATAAGCCCTTGCATGTATATAGTTGTGTGTACATGTACATGTACTTCTTGTAGTGGGCATTAATTAGAATAATCTTGCTGTTGTGATGCAGTTGAGAGGAGAAGAAGATTCAACATCAATGATAGAATAAAAGAGCTGGGCATGCTGCTACCTCCAAATGAAACGTAAGTACATGTACATGTCATGTATACTGTATCATGTTGACCCTTACACTAGTTTTGCTCTCTCTCCCTTCCCCTCCCTCCCTCTCTCTCGTCCATTTTTCCTCTCTTCCCTTCCCAACACACACTCAGTGAGGCGAGACAGAACAAAGGCACCATCCTCAAGGCCAGTGTGGAGTACATCCGCAAGCTCCAGAGAGACTTACAAAAGCTTCGGATCCAGGACGCCAAGCAGCGGCAACTGGAGGAGACAAACAGACATATGAGGATGAGAATTCAGGAGCTGGAATTGACCGCTCGTGCTCACGGTATCGCCACCCCCTCCCTCAACCCGGAGACCATCAAACTAGCAGAGGCAGCCGACCAGGCATTAGGTACGGGGAGAAGCTGAATGTAGCTAGCTACATGTATATATAGGGTGTGCCCCTCAATTTCTCTCTAGCTAATTGCTCTTATTCGGGTATACAGCTATATATATAGCTGGCTACACTATACATGTAATAACACTTCCTTACTGTGATTTACATGTACATGTACATGTGTACATTGCTACATAGATAGGAAGTTGATGGATTTCCTGTGCCTATACTCAAACGACTTACCGTATAGCCGGAAATATTGGCGGGCATTAAATTTGGCGGTTGAGCCCCAAATCGCTATTAGAAGAATATTGGCGGATTTAAATTTGGCGGTTCGGTACGGGATCGCCATACGTATATATGCGAGTAGGAAATTTTGGCGGATTTTAATTTGGCGGTTGTCATACAGATCGCCAAACCGCCAAATTTTTCGGCTATACGGTACTTGCCCACCTGGGTTTCGTTTGTTTAGGAGCTTGCACACGTGCAAACGTGTTCACATATGCAAGCTATAGGGGAATAGTTGAAGCTGCCTTAATTTATTACCTTCTCTCTCTCTGTTCTCCCTCCCACTCCTCAGGCTCTGTGACTCCCACCAGTAAGTCTCCCTCCAGTGCAGCTGTCACTCCAGTCAACATCTTTGGCAATGATGAGCTAGCTGACATCCTCCGAGCCAGCCCTGGTATAGACCTCTCCAAGCTACAGATCAAACACGAACCAGTACGTGCAGTAATTGATTGAGTATGAGTTAATGGAAGCCTGCTTGTGTGTACATGATGGTGATCTAGTCTTCTCTATCTTTTTTCACTCTCTCAAACACTACCGTCTCTCTCTCTCTCTCTCTCTCTCTCTCTCTCTCTCTCTCTCTCTCTCTCTCTCTCTCCCTCCCACCCTCCACACAGGTTGACTCTCCTTCCTCTCATCTTGGAGACAACCTCTCGCCTTCTCCTATGCCCCGCCCATCCAGTGGAGGTCCACCTTTCGACCCCCAACAACAGCAGCAGCAGCAACAAGCTGTGGGGGACATCTTTTCCTTCAATATTCCCCTGAGCAACGCTGGCCCCTCAGCAATGCCCCCCGCTGTCGGAATGGAAACGTCTGCTCCTAACACAAACTCTAGTACCGTTCAATTTTTCAGTAATACATGACAGCCCCCTGCCCTATAATTAGAGAAAATATAGTGCTATATTATACCATGTATGTACCATACTTTTAGCCTAGGTCACTGTTTTGCTGTGTGTATTATGTGTCTGTCTGTATATCTAAATGGTGTTATTTTTTTGGAGCATGTTATTAATTTTACTACTGAATCTACAGGAATTTTTGTGCTACATTCTTTTTCTCTTTTGAGGTATACTTCCACCGTTGAAATCACGTTTTATTGTTTCTGCTGTTTTGTTGTTATTTAGTGAGCAATTAAACAGGCTGTTATAGTTATTATTAGATACACCAACTTAAATGTTATGCCGCACCCTTTTTTATGTAATATGCAGGCCAAATATTGTGATTTGAAATTATTAATTAATTTTTGACAATGGCATTAATTGTGTTTTCATCTAACATATCTTGTTTCTTCCTTTCCAATTATAAGTGAATGTGTTCAATATTACTGTAATAAGTCTTTTCTTACAAATTTAACCAATAATATTATGCAATATCGTGACACCATAATAATAATACATTATTATACTTTATTATTGCACCATAACATCCGGTATTGTAGGAATTAGCTATAATAATAATACACAATGCAATTAAGATGTCCATGGACAAACAACCACGCATAGTTATACAAAAACACATAATACATGTAATAATTTGTAAGCCACAATTATAGGCAATTATGACTGCACGTATAATACAACATGCTTGGCCTTTTAGTGTACATGTACGTCGCTATGCAACTTGTACCATTAAGTACTAGTTCTACAAATGTCCACATGATGCGTATATCCACCTACGACAAACAGTTCCCCGTTAGGCAGCACAGTGCAAGCACACTCCTTTCGATCGCTGAGTGTCGTTCCCACTTTTTCCCAGCTCTGAGAGCTCGACTTGTAGAGATAAATCGTCGATCCTCCAATAGCCATTAGCGCACCTTTCACTGCTACCACTATACACCGTTCTGATGGACTCTCGCATAAGACTTGCCATGGTGTGTCTTTTTCAGAATCTGACGATTCTGTACCATTTTCATTGCTTGTCAATGAATCAGATGTGGCACCCCTAGCTGATCGCAAGATAGTTAGAAAAATGAGGTTGTCTAATGATGCTTGGAGTATGGTGGTCATGGATAAGTGGTCTAGACCTCCTAGAAGGTAGCACCTGTTTCCAATTACGGCAGACGACATTTTGCACATGGGTATGGGTAGATGAAGCGTGGAGTAGTACCACTGTTTCGTGGACGCATCGAGGATTTCTACTTTTGAGCAGCTTCTGGTGCATTCCTCGCTGTATCCCCCGGCAACCACTAACCAGGAAGTGCCATCTGCAGTAGTGTGAGTGATGACAGCTGCTCCACTTCGCCGAGTCGGCATCGGTGGGTAGGGGTGCGTCCACTCCCTCGCTCGCTCATTCCACACTCCCAGCTCGTTTGTTCTCTTATTGTCAGGGTCTACCCCGCCCACTAGCACGAGCTGTCCTCTGACCACGCCCATTGTGAACCATTTGAACGAATACTGGGGCAGCATAGCCCAATTGTCCCTCTGAATGTTGTACACCATGACGGTGTTGGATTTGGCAAAATCTGTGCTTCCCCCCGCAACGTACACCTTCCCCCTCGACACGATGGCCCCCGGGTGGTAGTTCATCTCGTATGGCATGTCTTGGCCACGCCTCCAGACCAGGTTGGACGGTAGTTGAAGTTCTGACAGCACAGTGTTCTTGAACTGTTGCAGCTTGGCCTGGCTTGATTCTAGGTCTAATTGGAGTTGATCGATTTCGGCTGACTTTTCTTGCAGCATAGCATCAGTTGACTCCTGGATACAATAGTATGAAACGATTACCACATCCCTGGTAGCTTCATTGTATATGGTAAAGAGTTGCTATAATATATATGTACATGTAAGTAGCATACTTTAAGTTATGCAATGTTACGTAATCATCAAATGGCGTAACTTGAAAATGAAAAGAGATGACAAACTTTAAAATATTAAATTTTACAGAACCTTATTCACCTGCATCTGTGACAAATTTCATAATTTGATATCCTTACGATTCGATACCCTTACTGTTTCAGAAAAGTAAATTGCTACTAGGGATGTAACTAGGGATGTAATTATATGGCTGGTTGAGGTCTAAAATTAGAGTGGGTAATCAGAGCTTGTACATGCATACTATAGAGCTGTATGATGATTGCATAATACAATGTACATTGTAGAAAAGCAGTGCTCAGCTGAATGATCCTGAATTATTAACCCATGGAAATCACTCATTAAAATCACCACACATTGTGACACGTGATGTTGAGTACATTTCCAAATATAGTCATTCAATGCATGTCAAAGTCACAACACATGTACATGTACATGTACATGCATGTACTTACCTGTAGTTGCGTGAGCTTGTCTCGGACCAATCCCATCTGCGACACAGTCTGCCGCAGCTCAGAGTCTTTCTGCTCGAGGTCAAGGGTCATCTGAGCCAACCTGGTCTGCCATCGAGAGTCATTCTCCTGCAAAGTAAAACGAAAGAAAACGAGATCCATCACTCCATGGCATAATAAAGATACACCTTGATACACTTTACTTTATCCATCTGTAGTGACAGGTAGGTAGTCTCTTAAAAAATTGCTAATCTCACAGATCGAGTGTTATCACCGGCATGTGGTATATTTTTTTAGTTTCGTGGCATGTACGTATACATGTACATGGTACAATTATACGTACATGTATTAGAGTACATGCATTAATTTTTATCACTTTATATTAGTAGGTTTATCTTTTGCTACCAATAGCTAAGATAAGGGAAATCAGAAGGAAAACCTAATCCTAAAGAAAAAAAATTAGTGTCACTTTCCCCTATCTTGTGAGCTTAGCACTGGAACACTGGTTTATATTATTATAACGGTTAATGACTACAGACAATTACTGCAGCTAGTCAGGCTTCTGTGTCACAAACACAGAGCTGTGGCAGCCTGTGCAGAAGTAGGAACAGGCTTTATCCTACAGAGGGGAGTACCTGGGCACATGTAACCCATGCATGGATATTTCATTTTGCTCAGGCTTCTTCTAACAGCCCTGAGTGATATATATGCTACCCAGATCAGAGCCTATAAGCACATACAAATTACATATGTAATACTGATGAGCCTAAGCATATACAAATACAAATTAGTACAGATCAAGTGCCTATTTAAACCGTCTCTGAGTCATAAAAATTGATTACTTGAATGCAAAGATAATTGATGCTGGTGTTCTCCTCACCTGGAGCTGTTGTTGAAGTCGCTGTATCTCGCTATCCCTTTCTGTCACTTGATCCACGACCTTTTTGACCTCTGACTCTCGGTTGAGGATGTCTTTCGTCAGCACCACCTGGAGCAATTTTGGCATCTCAAAGCTACGGATTAATTTTCAAGGGGTTCAATTTGCACAGTTTTCGTGGATAACCTCGAAAATTGAACTGCTCGAAAAATTCCCACTATACAGTACATTCATTCAAGGGGGAAGTATATGTTGGGGGGGGGGGGGGAGGTGGATAACTTAACATCATGACAAGGATGCATGCAGGCAAGAGAAAGAGGGTGGCCCAGGAAACAGAGGTGAGTTAAAGCACGTACATGTGTACCAATCCCACCCCCTCACTCTCTTCCTCTGAAATTGAGCCTAACCTGTCTCACAGCATCAGCTCTGGCAACAGCTCCACAAGGACCTTCAATGTCTGCCCTCATTCCCTCTAGAGTAGCTACAAGCTGCTCGGCTGTGGGTCGTCTTGAAGGAGAGTTGTGGAGACATTCTTTCGTCAGTTGCACGCAGGGGTGGCGTTGTCCATCAACGATTCGTCGATCTAGAAGTTGGAAGTATTGCTCACGACGTTCCACTTCAGAGCGACCAACTAGTCTATCCAGATTTTCAGGATCGGTGTAGTTTGGTTCAAGAAGTTGACCAGGAAATGTCTGTATTAATGAATCAATGGGTATTAAATTTCATAGCTCCCCCCCTCCTTCTTTCCATTCCTCACTCTAAATGTCATCATGATCACACACAAGCACCAAGTATAGCTACATGTACTATGATACCGTAGAAACTGGTTGTTAAGCGCATGCGCTTATAACACGCGGCAGCAAGAAAATATGCGCTTAATAAAAAGTATGCGCTTAACAGGAAGCATGCGCTTAATTAAAAGTGCTAAAACACGGTAGGTGGGGCGTGCGTAAAGAACGTGTCGAGGGTAGAAAGGCCTACAGCAATGGCCAAGAAGCGACCAGAGAGCGTAATTTGCGACGTTTTCTTCTCCAGCCTACTTCTAGCCTTCTTTCTGGGCTCGTATAACCGATCGCTCGTCATTCAGGTGGCTTGCTGGGCATGTGCGCCTAACAAAGAGCGGTAAAGCTTGCACAAAACTATGCGCTTAATAAAAAGTATGCGCTTAACAACCAGTTTCTACGGTATTACCTGAGTTAGTGTAAATAGAGCAAGATGACCAAATGAGAAGACATCAAGGCTGGGGCCATAGCGGGAAACATCAGAGAGTGCTTCGGGTGGCATGTAGACCAGTGTCCCCGGTGCGCTGGACAGCGTCCTAGCTAGCTGGCCGGGCTGTAAACTGACGATGCGCGAATTGCCAAAATCGGTGATCTTAGCGACAAGAGATGAGGTCAAGAGCACATTCTTTGCAGTCAGATCCCTGTGGACAATCTGAGGTTCATGTTTGTGTAGATAAAGGAGTCCCTTCGCTACGTCTTCGAAAAGTGATCGTTTCAAGACAAGAGGAACGTTGGGGAGTGTCTCTAGTAGCTCGTCTAAACTCCCATCCAGTCTCTCCATCAGCAGCACAGGGAGTGGGCAGTTGGGGAGGAAACACACGCCCAGGAACAGTGTGATGTTGGGGTGACGAAGGTCAGACATCAGCTGGCATTCCTGCACGTACTTGCTTGCCATATCCTGTACTCCAACATTTCCAGCATCGAGCAAAGCCTCGTGGATCTTCTTTCCAGCACATATCAGGCCATTCACCTCAATCTGCATGTGGGGATTGCCTCAGACTGATCCATATAATATTATTTACAAATTATTAGCTAGCTATAGTTACGGACATACTGAGCTACCCGGCTTATTGAATCATTTTTGTACATGTTAACGTACCTCCTCTACTGATCCGTAGGATCCAGAGCCCAGCTGTCTCCCCGTGGCGCTTCCATTCACCAGGAATCGGGCTAGATTTTGGTCACTTCGGAGAGTCTGGAATCGTCGTTCAGCCATGATGCTACTCAATCGCAGGGGTGTGGTCGAATTCATTTGTGCGCATGCTCATAGCTAGCTCTTCACGAGGTACAAGTACAATGTACGTTGCTATAATATTATAGCCTCCAGGCCATAGCACGTTTTAATGTTTAATTCACGCAGACATCGAAAACGTGGGATGGCCTGAAAATGAAGACAAGCAAGCACAAACTTTTTAAGTTTAATAAACTGTGATTGTGATCAACTAATGATTGCAGGCAAACAAAAACTCACAAACATTATGTTTGTACAAAAAGATTGCTACAGGCATGTCCGTACTATATTATTATCATCTATGCTATAGGGAAAGTACCTATTAAAATTAATAGCTAGACAGTAATAATATTATTGTGAACTCAAAACACATTAGCAGTGGAAAGCCATGGCTTTGGTGTAGATTTGCATTTCACTGACATCCTGAAGTACAAGCAGTCATCTTTGAGGTATTGTTGAAAGGCTTGGTAATCAAGAGATGATTGTAAAATATATTTCTTTTGACCATAACCAGTAATTGCTCTATCACCATCTTCTACTCTCTTTCCTCTACCAGGCTTTCCAAAATCAATGCTCTTAGAGTGATGGTAGCAATCCTTCAGTTGATTTAGTAATTGTATTTCTACTGTTCCAGTGAAAGGCCAGGGTAGATGATCATCATTATCTCCATGCATGAGGTAAACATACACTGATAGATGGGTGCCCTTTCCTTCTCCAATTCCATTGGCATGCACCTTAATACACAGCTTGTAACCTCCAAGGCTGGAGTAAAATGGTGGGCTATACACATGATCATTATTAGATTTATGCTCTGCATACTTGGTGAATTTGAAGGCATTCAGGTATGTCTGAGTAGCAATGGGAATCGTATGTGCTACTGCTGTTCGAGAATATGACTCAGGAAAGCCAATGGATGATGTTCCATCACATGTTTGTGCTTCTAATTTAACTTTCAGTTCAGTGATCTCCTTGCTTTGGGCAGTTATGATACCTTGTAATTGCGCCAACATATTTTCTTGCTTTTTGACCATTTCTTCCAATTGTTCAGCAACTCTATCATTAATCCTAAATAGCTCACTCTCAAGAGTTTCTAGAGTCGTATGGTGTTTGAACATTTGATGTTCTAATTTTGGCACTTCTACAGAATTTAAGCTTCTTAAGGTGGCATGAAGCTCAGGTACAGCATCAATAGCAAACTCAAGGTGCTGTTGCCGATCTTCCTCATGTTTATTCAAATCTCTACGAGGAACTTCCACTACACAGCCAATTTTGGCATACTTACATGGAACCATTTCAAATTCACATTCTTCACGGTGTGATGCGAGTACGTACCTCGCAACAAGGCAAGAGCAGCCATCGTTAGAACAAGGAATTTTCATAAAAGGGCATTTTTCAAGATGAGTTGTTGTCCGCTCTTCATATTCGCCACTCACCTTACAGTGGGGACAAACATACTGACGTCTTGGACACTCCTCCGTTTTGTGCTTCTCCATGTTTTTACGCAGAATCTTATCTCCACCATCACACTCATTAGGACAGGAAAGAAATGTGTAGTCACAGGCACTTAGATGTTCGCCCAATGCGCGAAGCTCACCAATCCATTTACAGCCGTTATCTGTATTGTCGCACTTAATTTTCATCTCCTTGATATTCCTGTCACCTAAAGTATTAAATATATAGCAAATTATAGCTACAAAATGCTGTACATGCGCATGCATGCAGGTGAAATACTACCCAGAAGTGATACTACCGGGTAAGCTTGAGAGTTTAATGTTTGAAACTGTCAAAAAGTGACAGCTAGCTATAGTATACATGTAATTACGAGCTACATGTACACCACAAGCAGTTTTTTTTTTATCGGGTGTACTATATTATAATATTATTAACTTACTCCTTTTATCAGGAAAGCAGTTTATGTCCCCTCGACATCCTGGACACTTTCTGGAGTGCTTCTTGAGCTCATCGATACATGTCTTACAGAACACCTTCCCACAGCAGGTAGACTGTTGAGGATCTCTGGCTGCCAGTAGACAGATCAGGCAAAGAAGCTCGTTAGGTACCGGATCCACGAACTTATGGTCATAGCCTTTTTCATCTTTAGCTCTTTGAGCCGCGGTTGATGCCATCTTGTCTCGCGCACCGTCGAGCGTCACACCCACCTCTGAGAAATAATCTCGACCCCACCCCCAAAGGAATCGTCCTCATGCCCAATCCCCATGCGGATTGGGCCGGGGGCCGGGGGTGAATATACGCACTACTACTGGCGACCTTTTACCATATTATAAACTTAGTCTGGGTTACAGTCCTTCACTCACCCTCTTCTGGAGAGGGAGGGAGAGAGACAGAGAGAGGGAGGCTAGCTAGGGAGAGAGAGAGAATAATATATGCTATTAAACTATAATTATTAAATTTTGGTCGACATATGCATGATAGCTAGCTATTGTAGCGCCGAATATCCAGAGTTGAAAGGTCTCAGACAAGATTGCAATTGGGAATTGGAAAAGTCAAGATTTGTAATAGAAAATAATAATCTGTATTGGCCATGGAAATTAAAGCAGAAAAGCCAAATTCAGTAAAGTAGGAAGCTAGTAATGAGCACGATGAAATTGGTAGCTAATGGACATGGCTATAGCTGCTAGGCTTGATGTGCATGGTCATTAATTTTTATTCATTGTTTATAGCTAGTCACAATCAGGTTACTAATATTGAAATTAGGGACTCTCAAAATAATAACCATGCTATATACTGTGGGCATTGGACCGAGAAACTCAAACTAGTAGACAATAATTGACAATTATACTACCATTGTTATTGTAAAGAATTTGCAAAATACATAATAATTAGTACAGTATAGTAGCTAGTAACAAATATTACACATGTACCTGTAGAATAAAATCTGATGTCTTTGAGTATAATATTATATAATTATTATATGGGGGGTGGATAGTGGATATATATAGTGTCAAAAGTACATCATGCACTGTTGGGAGATTGAATAATCGATCGAACATCATCCCTGTCAGCTATAGCTAGCTAGTTCAATCTCCAAGTTTTCATGAGCAGGTACAATGCTAGTCTGCTATATTATTCGAATTCTATGTGTTGCAATCATTCATATTGCTTTGGTAGTCTCTTCTGCTGATACAGAGGCTAACTCTTCATGTCCACTTTGGCATTGGTTCAATGAGAGAAGTGGCCACTGTGAGTGCTGTACCGTGACCAAGATAATATATACAAGAGTATTATGTCACACAACTAATAATTATTTGGAGATATTCCGTGGTCACTGTATGACCTGGAATAATGTCACTAAGGATGTCGAAGTTGGTCGCTGTCTGTTCATTTATCAAGACAAAAGACACATGTGTGACTATAATCATAAGTTAGTGTATCGTATTCCTACAAACATATCTGGATCTGAACTAAACAGATTCATGTGCAGTGGTTACAACAGAGAGGGAGCTCAGTGTAGACAGTGCATTGAAGGCTATGGACCAGCCTTGTTCTCAGATGGGGTCACATGCGCTGACTGTTCAAAACACAGGTACCACTGGATTCTATATTTCGTTTTTCAGTTGTCTATGGTAACCATTATGACTTTGTATTTGGCTGTGGTCCTGTTTGAGATCAATGGAACTGCCAGCCCATTCAATGTTATCATTACATATATTCAGTTAAGTGTTAATGGCATCATAGTTGGCTCTGGACTATACGTGACCTTAGCGTGCAATTTGAGTAGAAAATTTCCACAATATTTTTTGACGCTGTTTGGTATATGGAATTTGGACTTTTTTCGTCTCGTTCTTCCACCTGTATGTGTTAGTACTTTCATTAAGGCAATAGATATTCTTCTCTTTGACTACATCATAGCCTTTTTTCCATTGCTTATCACCATTTTTGTCCTAGTGGGTATAGAGCTTTATGATAGGAACTGTCATATGGCTATTTGTCTCTCTGCCCCATTGAAGCTGCTCTGTCGTAAAAGAAACTGGAATCCCAAGAAAACTATACTTAAAACCTGTGCCACATTTCTTCTTCTTTCTTACTCCAAGATTCTATTTGTATCCATTAATCTTATTTTTGCTGTACCCTTGTACGATTGCAGCAATACTGGTAGTTTGAACACTTTATTGCTTTATGATCCATCAATTAGATTTCTTCATTCAAATCACATTCTATATGTGGTTCTTGCACTGTCTATCATAGCAGTCTTTGTTGTTCTACCACCACTACTTCTGCTTCTCTATCCTACGAGAGTTTTCAGGGCTTGTCTAAGATTCATGGGTTTCAGAAGGTGGGATATTCTGCACTTAGTCATGGATGTGTTTCAAGGGTGGTTTAAGGATAAAACCGAAAACCAAGTTGACTACAGATCTTTCTCCGCTCTCTATCTACTCCTTAGAATTCTATTTGCTTTAGTAAGTATTGCCATATTACTGAACATATTTAGTCGGTATTACTGGTCCTTTATTGGAGTGTTCCATATTCTCTTGGGAGCCTTGTTCCTCACGATTAAGCCGTATAAGAAGAAGTGGATGAATCATACTGATGGATTATTTCTTTTCACTTTGGGAGCATTGATGATTACAAAACATCTTGGCGAGAAATTTACTTTCATTATGGGAGTTGTGATCGTAACCTTGGTAACAGCTTCTGCTTTGTTGTACTTCATTTATACTTGTGCATCTAAATGCAAAAATCAATGATCCTAGTATTGTACTTGTTAAAATACAGTGCATCATGCAAAATTAATGGATAGTAATTGTGATTTTTTGGTCCAATTTAGTATTAATCATTTGCATGCACACATGATTATATACTATGAGAAGTATGGAAGAAGATAGCTAGCTAGCCATTAAATTTTGTATGTACACCTATGGTATCGTTTAGAAAGTAGATTGTTCACACCTTTTCATCTAGCTACTTATTTGCTACATTATGGTTTTTGTTCTGACTCCATACATGCTGTGTCTATAATATTATATAATTTAACATACGTAGCATTGTTGCACCTCCCGCCCCAGCTATAGAAATTTTGGTAGGCATTACCGAGGCTAATGTTAGGGGTACACCACAGTCCCTTGGGGCTGTGATACAGAAGCCTATTAAAATGCCTGTGGTAATATCCACAGTCATTAATTGTGTGTCACATGTTACAGTGATTTTCAGAAACAATGACAGAAAGACATCACTATCAAAAACAAACTTTTTTTGCAAAATAATAATCAAAAACATTACCATGCCATTGCGTGTGAATTTCTGAAACTGGGGATTTCTAAATTTTAAGCAGTGGTGTCTCTAGGTATATAATAGACATTTAGCTATGATAGCAGATAGCCAGTCAATGATAGGTACTATTCCATATCCTGGAAAGTTCTATAATATTTGTTCCTATTTGTACATGTGTAACACTTTGATAGCCTAAGTAGCTAAACAACGTTAACAGAGCTATAGCTACATTAATTTTGTATAATAATGTAATAGGGCCTGAAAACGCCACTGGATTTAAGTAACATTGTAGCTAATAGATATGGCTCAAAGTCGATATCTAGCTCTCCAAAACAATCCAAACATCGCTCGCTTCATGGTGGAAGGAACAGCCACTGGTAGACACCTGGGTATTGGCTCCTATGGATCAGTGGAAGAGGTATTATGTGACCATAATCAGTATACTGTATGGTCATTCAGAATAATACAATTATAGCTATGTAGTGTAAGAATCTGTGACCGAATATTATTATGTGAAAATAGACCATTTGCAATATACCAATAATAGCCAATGTGTGGGGAAAATGAATAGCTAGCTACTTCTGTTTTTTATATAGTCCTCTGGAAAATTTGGCTTCATACTGATGATTATTGATATACAATGTTTGCATTATAGTTGCAACATGTAAAGTTTAGTTATGAGCGAAAGTACCTATATATCTACTCGACTACATAAATATTTAATGGTCATAACTCCACTTGTGATCGATATTTTTTCATAAAACTTGCACCATTAATTTTGATTTAGCACACAAAGGGCTATCAATCCATGCATGCCAAATACTCAGTTTTCATGAAAAATTGCAAAATTTTCCATAGCAGGTCGAGTAATAGAATTATCAATAATATATTATACAGGTTGAAGTCAATGGCCTGATATGTGCTGGAAAGAAGATCCACGAGACTTTACTTGACGCTGGCAATATTGGTGTTCAAGAGATCACCAGCAAGTATGAGCAGGAGTGCCAGCTGATGTCTGACCTTCGTCACCCCAACATCACCCAATTCATGGGTGTGTGTTTCCTCCCCAACTGCCAACTCCCTGTGCTGCTGATGGAGAGACTGGATGGAAATCTTGATAATTTGCTTGAAACAGTTCCAAATATTCCTTTGGCCTTGAAACGCTCCATGCTTGAAGATGTCGCCAAGGGTCTGCTCTACCTTCACCTGCACAATCCTCAAATCGTCCACAGGGACCTGACAGCAAAGAATGTGCTACTGACTTCTTCTTTCGTAGCTAGAATCACTGATTTTGGAAATTCACGTATTATTGATCTTCAACCTGGTCAGCTAGCTAAGACACTGTCTCGATTACCAGGGACACTGGTCTATATGCCTCCTGAAGCCAATTCAGGATCATCTCGCTACGGCCCCAGCCTTGATATCTTCTCGTTTGGTCATCTCACTCTCTTTATATTGACTCAAGTAAGTACACGTCTACCAACTCTATGATAAATTATCATGATTGATATATCTGCATGATCATCTGAAAATATTATTATACTGGAAATACAATGCCTTTATCACTCCTTAATTATAGCAGATAAGGTAAAAAGCATAAGATTTGCGCTCTGTATACGTAATACAGTAAATGCCATTACTATACTAGGTGTTTCCTGGTGATCTTCTTGAGTCCACATACACTGATCCCAACAATCTTGAAGTTATATTGGGTCGCTCTGAGGTAGAGCGTCGACGAGAGTACATTGACCTACTAGAGAAAGAATTTCGTGATGGAGAGCACCACCCATTTGTGCAGATGGTGAAACAATGTCTACAGAATGCTCCCTCAAGACGCCCAACAACTGAGCAGGTGCTAGATAGAGTGAGATCTGAAGGCGAAGGCCCCTATGAGAAATATGCTAAGCTGGATGCCGTGAGACAGGTAGCAATGATTAAGGAGATTATAAGAAAGGACAAAGAGGTTGAAAATATACTGGCAACCAAGGACAGGCAGATTCAGCTACTCCAGGAACAACACCAGGTTTGAATGTACCCCTCAGTTTGTATAGTAAGTGTTAATTATTATGATCTAAATTAAATTAAATAGTCATAATAATTAATACCAAGGGCTATAAGCCCTTGTTAATACTATAGGTAGCTTTCCTGATAATATTATGATCTTACAACAGCTGCAGAGAATTAATTCAAATTCATAAGAGCATGCTGTAGGGTCAAATTGCACTCAGATTCGCCTTGTGCAATAATTGAAGGGCTGAGAGCCATAGTGGGCTAACCCACAAATGTTGAATTAGCCCCCCGAATCTTGAAAATATGTTTAAAACGTGTTTCATGAGCTACAGAAAATTCACATTTCTGAAAATTTCAGGAACTTGGTAGAGTACAATATATGGTTTTTAGTCCATTTTTGGGCTTTTTAGACAATTCCCCACATTTAATTTGGGGTTAGCCCACTATGGCTCTCGGCCCTTCAATTATTATTGACCCTATTATATTGTGTGATTAATCATACCCTAAGCCATGTGATAGTAATTATTCTTATGTCATTAAAATTTAAATTTTCATAGGATGTGAATGAAAGACATGACATTGTGTTGGAACGGCAGCGGCGAGGTAGCATGATCCAACCAGTTCAGGAGCAACTCAATCGACTCAGGGTACATAAAAAAAACTTGTGTCTGTACTTTTTAGTGGGAAATTTGAAGGATCACCAAAGTGGCAAATCAATCCCCTAAATACATACACTAATGCATGATACTTGCTACTTTCAAGCTATAATTATCACGTAGCCATGGTTTTGAGAATAATTGGTATGCATGATTAATAAGCATTAGAGAAATTATAATGCTAGCACTAATGCTTTTAGGTACTAACTTAGGCATCAATAGATATTACTTTATTTTGAGAATTTTATAATCGGGCGCACACAGTACAGTCACAGTCTAGCTCCATCAACTCTGTCACTAGTAGGCTAAAAAAGCCCCCAGCATCACAGGCAGGCTAGCTGTTGTGTCCGATACTGTTTATAGTTGACAACATTGTACGTGACAGTGACTTAGGTGTCATGTGTAAAACTAGTACCTTTTATGGTACTATAATAATATTATTATTATCACAGTTACTATACTGCCAATTCTGATACCATCGTGAATTGATCCTGAATATAGCAACATGAAAACAATGGGGCATGCATTCCTTGAGAATAATATGGTAGCTACTCGCCTTGGGAATTATATAGGCATAGCTAGGTGAAATTTTGAGAATTTACAAATATTCTGATAGTTATTCTACTGCTGCATGGCGTAATTTCAGGTTTCTGAAAGGGATTTACGAAAACAAATACGACAAAAAGATGCCGATATCCATAGATTGAAAGGAGAATTAACAAGAATGCAGGTAATTATTATTTGCAAAGTTTTAGCCTGTACATGTGCAATAACTAAAGCAATAATAACATTGTTTACTCCTTCAGGATTCTGGCCTCAGTGACAGTACCAAAAGTGGACAAGATCATGGATCTAAAGCTTTTCAGGTATTATAATAGTAAGAATCTAGATCTGGCCACATTAATTTTGTACACATAATAATTATCGGCTCTATGTGTGAGTCCTTTTATAGATCCCACTTTCCGAAGAAATCAAATCTTCAAAAAAGATGCTTCAATGGAGAATTGGTGCTAACATTCCAAATCACATGAATTACTACCCAGAAGCTGTGGTAATTAACAGAAGCCAAGTCTATGTAGGAGCAGGATCAACACATGATTTTCGAGAGCGAGAAGTAGTGATGGTCTATGATATTGAAAAAGATCGGTGGAGTAAATTACCTCCATATGATTGCTATTGGTTTGGTATGACATCTACTAATGGTGACCGTCACCTTGTACTGGTTGGGGGTGTTGATATACAGTCTGATGCCGACTTCAGAACCAACAAACTTGGAATGTGGGACAAGGAAAGGAATAAGTGGGTCTATCCCTATCCTCCAATGCCAACAGCACGCAGTGGGCCTACTGTAGCTACCTTCAGCGACAGGTGGCTGATTGCAGCAGGAGGGTACAATGAAATCACAGGTCCACTAACAACTGTAGAGATTTTAGATGTCCTATCTTGCCGTTGGTACTCTGCTTCACCACTACCTATTAACCAGTTCAAAATGTCATCGGCCATCGTAGGAAACATGTTGTATCTGTTAGGTGGACATGCTTACGGTCTAGGCCAGCAAGTTCTATGTGTCTGTTTAGACGATCTCATCTATCAGGCACTTTACCAGGTCACCACGCCATCATCACTATGGAAGAAACTCCCTGATACTCCTGCAACAAAATCCACCGCTCTCTCTCTTGATGGACACCTATTAGCAGTTGGAGGAGTTTATAGCATGGCCATCCACTTCTACCAGCCTAGTAGCAAGAGCTGGGTTAAGATTTGGGATCTAACTTCAAACAAGCAGGAATGTGCCTGCGCAGTTCTTCCCAGTGGAGAAGTATTTATAGCAGGTGGTGATGCAAATTTGGCTATACTTAGTTCTGTAGATATTGGTTCTTTTGCGCACTGAACAATACTATAGCATTATTAAAATTAATTTTTGTGGCATATTATTAGTAGTAGTAGTACTATATTAAAATAATATAGTAGTAGCAGCATAATAATTATCATTCCCCATTTATAATATTATTATCATGCCTTGATCTACTATACCTTCAATGGCAGGTTTAACTCAAATTAAAAGCAGTTTCATATTAATTAACAGTCAATGTTAGTATCACGATAATGCATTGTTATAACTATTATTTTTATTCAGCCAACAAACTAGTTGCAAACAAAGAATTATAATAACTAAAAAATGCAATGTCATTCATAATAAAACATGCAATAGCAGTTGCAGTGAGTATAATAAGGAAAACAGAGAGCAACTGCATATGAGACCACCTCAGAGCTAATGCTCCATATTATAGGAAGCCCAGAAGGGCCCATAAGTAAGTTGAGAGGTTTCAAGGCTTGTCATGCATGGGTTTCAGAAGGATATTCTGCACTCAGTTATGTGATGTGTTTAATTCAAGGGTGGTTAAGGATTAAACCAAAAATCAAGTTGACTACAAATCTTTCTCCGCTCTCTATCAGCTCCTCAGAATTCTATTTGCTTTAGTAAGTATAATATTATATTGCCATAGTACTAGTACTGAACATATTTAGTCGGTATTACTTTCTACTTTATTGGAATTTGTAATTAAAACTGACGTAAGGATCTGGACATAAAATGACTTAGGGATCGCCCAGGCTCCTCCTTGAATCCAATCCTGGAATGCCTAGTCCCCTGCATGGGGCTGTGATACTGAAGTCTATTAAACTGGCTGTGGTAATAATATATATTAATGTTCACAGTCTACCTTACCAATATTTTAGCTTGGAAAATAGATTACATTGCCCCCCTTCCATTGACAGACCCACAATCTTTCAGTTGTTCGCACTCAGTGACACATACTTTCTTGCGCGAGAGAGGCACTTTGCTTGCAATTGGGCACACATTTCGCTGCCTGCATGCTTGCCGTATTATGTACATGTACATAGTACACCTATAATATCAATCATGTAATCGCAATTATTATGATAATGAACACACTCAAACCTATTAATTCCGTATGATTCTCAGTGTTGATTATATGATCCTAGGCTTTCCAATGTCTACACAGCAGCTGGTACCAATGCCACGTGCATAACCACCAACAATAAAAAGCTCACCACTAGGGAGAATGGTACAGGCACACTGATGTCGTTCAATAGGCATTTCCTCAGCTTTGATCCAACTCTTACTGCTCGGCTGGTAGGCATACAGGGACTTTTGAACATGCCCCCCACCAAGTGCTATCAGTGTTCCATGTAGAGTGGTAGCAGTGGATCCTTCTAACGAAATTATGGTAGGAAGGAGATTCCAAACTAAGTCTTGAGGCTCTGTTGGAGTCACTGATAGAGATGCTGTAATAATGAGATCATCTAAAGATGCACAAAGTACTCTCTCTGTGTATCCAAAACCATCTATTAGGTACCACATGTTCCCAATGACTGCAGTTGATAATTTGTACTGCTTGTGTGACGGAGGCATAGGCGCACCATGGAACCATTTTCCAGCAACGACATCTAGAATTTCAACTGATTCCAGTGAACCCCTACCATCAAACCCTCCAGCCACCACTATCCACCTCCTGTTGTAAGTGACCACTGCTGGTCCACTGCGTGCCACATTCATCGGTGGAAAGGGATGCGTCCATTTCTGAGATTCTTCGCTCCAAACTCCCACTAAATTTGTTCTCTCATCTACAGTACCAGTGCCACCGACCAGAACTAACTGATTATTGAGTGATGTCATTCCAAACCAATAAACTTGGTATGGAGGTAACAAGCTCCATTCATCTTGCTCAATGCTATAAACCATCACAGTTTCGTCACTACCATTAACAGATTCTGATCCTGATCCCCCTCCAACATACACTTTTCCTTCAATAACAACTGCTTCAGGGTAGTATGTCATCGAGTAAGGCATATCCTTGGTACGTCTCCATTCCAGCTCCAAAGGAAGTCTCAGATCCAAAAGCGGGGTCTGCAATGCAATAATTATATATAGCAATCAATGTGCTACATCATGTGGGGAAACTGCAATAATGGCTTGATTGGCATAGAGAGAGTCTCAGAATACAATCACTAACATCCTACCCTAGCCTCACTCATTGGTATTATGAATAAATTATTTGACTATCAAATTCATGTATGATAATAACATCAGAAGGTGGTTTGATGTTGGTTAAGTAAGTACCTGTATAGCTCCTTCACCTTGACTTTCTGCAATATTATGCACACCAGATTCCTGAGATTCCTATACGATGGCCATAACAGCCAATATAATAATTATTCACAAATACATGCAGTAGCTGTTACTAACCAGTGTTCTCTGTAGCTGTGCCCGACATTGTACAAGTTCTTGACGTAGTTGACCATTTTCAGCCCACTTTTCCTGCATTTCAACTCGTAGGCCCGCTAAAGAATCCTGCATCAATAATTATTAACGATAATGTAGTTAATTACAGCATGTGTATTACATGTATACCCTAAGCTGACGAATTTCTTCTTGAAGCAATGAAGTCTTCTGCTGATGCTCGATATCCTTTTGTTGTAGTTCCAACCGATACATTCTTTCAATATCCTGTATTAAATTTTATGCGTACACACAATCATACAACAGAGGTATATATGACCCTCCACAAGCGTAATACACTCTTGATCTTGATTCTGAGATACAGGCCAAAACTTCATAGATTGATAGAGGAATCACTTACGTAAAATCTACTTTGTAGCTTCTAGAATGCTATATTTACCAAGCCATGGCTCAGAGAAGTCAGGCAGGTGTAGCATAGTCTAAGAAGTTGACTCCAGGATGATTCTATACCCACTACGTTTGTGCATAGTTTGACACGTGGTAAGTGCTCAGTATACACCGGGTAAGCATCCAGGTAGTGAAAAAAATTGCGAGATATGAAAGAACACCCATGGGTGCTTACCCGGGACACTACAGTAGCTACGTGCCAACCTCCAGTTGTTGTCGTAGTTGTACAGTCTCCTCTGTTTTCATCTCTAATTCATTGGTCATCGTTCTCATCTGAACATCCCGTCCAACTAGCTCTTTTGTGATGGTCACCTGTCTCACAGCATCCAGCTTTGAAAATTTGCCGTATGGACCTTCAGCAGCAAATCTCACTTCCTCCAGTGATGCCTTCAGCTGCTCCGTTGTCGGTCGTCTTGATGGAGCATTCTGTAGACATTGTTTCACCATCTGTGCCAATGGGTGTTGCTTTCCATCATGGAGCTCCTTTTCTAGTAGGTTGATGTACTCTCTTCGACGCTCTACCTCAGAACGCCCCAATACAATATCAGAATTGTTGGGGTCAGGATATGTGGATTCAAGAAGATCACCAGGAAATGTCTGTACATGTATATATGATGCACAGTTATAGCTAATAAGGTATATCCCACATCCTGTGTGGCAGCCATTAACTTTAAAGTAGCTATATAGATATAATGAATTCTTATTAGTGTTCCCACAAATATGCGGGTGTTGCCACCATGCTAGCCACCACAGCCAAAATGAATGGTTGTTTTGACATAATGTTGGTGAGTATTAAAATTTATTGGCGACTATAAACTCAGTATGTGTATGCATAATATTTTATTGTTAATGATTAGCTTCATGCCTAGTTATTCATCACTTTCAATGACAAACATCAATCAGTATTTCAGATTCAGTGTAAACAAGCTAGACTTATAATCTTACTCATGCGTGCTCAAAGGTAGGGTAGGACTTAGCAGAAAAAGTACAATTCTCAGACACAAGTTTAGTGATTATGCTACTCAAGGACCTGAAATGACTCAAAACAAACTAAAAACAACCACATCACATTAAATTTTCTGCAGTGGGCCGGCACCGTGTGCACATGCAATGGAGTGCAGCCTAAAGCTAGCCTATAAGAATAATAATATTATGGTGAGGTACACAAAGCTATAACCTCGTTCCTAGACCCTCTAAATGGACGAGAAATATGGTCTGGAGATAATAATATTATTATTAGTACAAAATTTACTTGAATCAATGTAAAGAGAGTGAGATGACCAAATGAGAAGACATCAAGGCTGGGGCCGTAGCGAGATGATGACGAAAGTGCTTCAGGAGGCATGTACAATGGAGTACCTGGTAATCGAGACATCGTTTGAGCTAACTGGCCTGGTTGCAGATTGACGATACGAGAGTTCCCAAAATCAGTGATTTTGGCAACAAAAGATGAAGTCAGTAGCACATTCTTTGCCGTCAGATCCCTGTGGACAATTTGAGGATTGTGGTGATGCAAGTAAAGAAGACCTCGAACAACGTCTTTCAACATTGATACTTTCAAGATGAGTGGAATGTTGGGAACGCTCTCAAGCAGATCATCTAAACTCCCATCTAGTCTCTCCATCAGCAGCACAGGGAGTTGGCAGTTGGGGAGGAAACACACACCCAGGAACAGCGTGATGTTGGGGTGACGAAGGTCAGACATCAGCTGACACTAGCTCCTGCACGTATTTGCTAGCCATATCCTGCATGTACTCCAATATTTCCAGCATCGAGTAAAGCCTCGTGGATCTTCTTTCCAGCACATATCAGGCCATTTACCTCGATCTGCATGTGGGGATTGCCTCAAACTGATCCATATAATATTATTTACAAATGAATCTAGCTAGTTTACTGACATACCATGCACGTCAATGATCATGAGCTACCCGGCTTATTGAATCATTTTCGTACATGTCAACGTATACGTACCTCCTCTACTGATCCGTAGGATCCGGAGCCCAGCTGCCTCCCCGTGGCGCTTCCATTCACCAGGAATCGAGCTAGATTTTGGTCACTTCGGAGAGTCTGGAATCGTCGTTCAGCCATGATGCTACTTTATAATTGTAGGGGTGTGGTCGAATTCATTTGTGCGCATGCTCACAGCTCGAGGTACGTACAAGTATATACAATGGTTGTATTATACATTTAGCTAGCCTCACCCCCATGCCATCCCACGTTTTATTAAAATTTTAATGTTTAATTCATGCAGACATCGAAAACGTGGGATGGCCTGGAAACGAGGACAAGCAACTTAATTAATAATAATATTATACTGTGATTGTGATCAACTATTAAACGATTGCAGGCAAACAAAAACTTACAGTGATTGCTACAGGGAAAATACCTATTAAAATTAATAGCTAGATAGTAATAATATTATTGTGAACTCAAAATATATTAGCAGTGGAAAGCCATGGCTTTGGTGTGGATTTGCATTTCACTGACATCCTGAAGTATAAACAGTCATCCTTGAGGTATTGACGATTAAAAATGGCTTGGTTATCAAGAGACGACTGCAAAAAATATTTTCGATAACCATGACCAGTAATTGCTCTATCACCATCTTCTACTCTGTTGCCACTATTAGACCTTGAAAAATCAATACTCATAGAGTGATGGTAGCAATCCTTCAGCTGATTTAGTAATTCTACTTCAACTGTTCCAGTGAAGGGCCAGGGAAGGTGATCGTCATTATCTCCACGCATGAGGTAAACATACACTGATAGATGGGTGCCGTTTCCACTTCCACTTCCATTGGCATGCACCTTAATACATAGTTTGTAGCCTCCAGGACTGGAGTAAAATGGTGGGCTATACACATAGTCATTATTAGACTTACGCTCAGCATACTTCATAAATTTGAATGCGTTCAGGTACATGTATGTCTGGTTTTGGGTTGAAACAGGAATAGACCATGCTACCGTTGCTCGAGTATATGACTCAGGAATGTCACTGGGTGATGTTTCACCACATACTTGTGCTTCTAATTTAACTTTCAGTTCATTAATCTCCTTGCTTTGGGCAGTTACGATACTTTGAAATTGTGTCAAGATGTTTTCCTGCTTTTTGACCATTTTCTCTAACTCTAAAAGGGCTTTCAGTTCAGCAACTCTCTCATTAGTCCTAGATAGATCACGCTTAAGGATTTCTAAAGTCATATGGTCCTCAAACATTTGTTGTTCTAATTTCGGCACAGCATCAATAGCCAACTCAAGGTGATGTTGCCGATCTTTCTCATGTTTTATTAAATCTTTACGAGGAACTTTCACCATACAGCCAATTTTGGCATATTTGCATGGAACCATTTCGAATTCGCAAAATTTGATACGGTGTGATGCGAGTTCACACCTTGCAACAAGGCAAAAGCAGCCATTGTTGGAACAAGGAATTTCCATAAGTGGGCATTTTTCAAGGTGAGTTGTCGTCCGCTCTTCATATTCGCCACTCTCCTCACAATGGGGGCAAACATACTGACGTCTTGGGCACTCCTCTGTTTTATGCTTCTCCATGTTTTTACACAGAATCTTATCTCCACCATCACACTCGTTAGGACAGGACAGAAATGAGTAGTCACAGGCACTTAGATGTTCACCCAATGCACGAAGCTCACCAATCCATTTACAGCCTTTATCTGTATTGTCGCACTTAATTTTCATCTCCTTGATATTCCTGTCGCCTAAAGTATTAAATATATAGCAAATTATAGCTACAAAATGCTGTACATGTGCATGCATGCAGGTAAAATACTACCCAGAAGTGATACTAAAGCTTAAGAGTTTAATGTTTGAAACCGTCAAAAAGTGGACAGCTAGCTCAGTATAGTCATAATTAGCCTCGTACCCAGGCCCTTTGAGGAGGAGGAGGAGAAAGGGCCTGGTACACACTGTGTGCGCATGCGTTATTTTCCCAGTAAAAGCTGGGAATTCGTATTTTTGTCCGCTTATCTGTCCGTGAACCTTGACCTCAGGTATATGCCTAAAAATCATTTTTGCTGGCAGCGTTTCGGGCTCAAGACGCCTACTGTGACCAATTTAGCTATCACAAGCGAGCAATATCGACAGAAGAATAATAAAGAAGCTATGAGAAGGACATCGACTCACGTTTAGTCGACTTTTTTTATGAAAAAATGGAAGTATCGACACCGAGGCAATTGTCCAACGGCAGCGAAGGGACTTTGTCAGATCTCTGAAGCTCAAGAAGGTTTATTTAAGGTCAAATGAGAGTGAAGAAAGTCTTCCGTACGATATTCTTGAGAAATATCCAGTCTGTAGGCTTCACCGACTTCGGATGCCATGGGATGCTTAGTATACGTTGTCCGTACACGTCCGACCGCGTGGTAACGCCAATATCCGGCGATCTATACTAGAAAATGCTCCGTAAACTTCGCGCATGCGCGTACAGTGTGTACCAGGCCCTTTCTCCTCCTCCTCCTCAAAGGGCCTGGGTACGAGGCTAAGTCATAATCTACATGTACACCACAAGCAGTTTTTTTGTTTTGTTTTTTATCGGGTGTGCTATATTATATGTCTAACTTACTCCTTTTATCAGGAAAGCAGTTTATGTCTCCTCGACATCCTGGACACTTGCTGGAGTGCTTTTTGAGCTCATCAATACACGTCTCACAGAACACCTTCCCGCAGCAGGTAGACTGTTGAGGATCTCTGGCTGCCAGTAGACAGATCAGGCAAAGAAGCTCGTTAGGTACTGGATCCACGAACTTATGATCATAGCCTTTTTCTTCTTTAGCTCTTAAATTTTGAGCGGTTGATGCCATCTCGTCTCGCGCACCGTCACACTCTTCTCTGAGAAATTTTCTCGACCCCACCCCCAAAGGAATCGTCCTCATGCCCAATCCCCATGCGGATTGGGCCGGGGGCTGGGGGTCAATATTAATATTATACGCACTATACTGACGACCTTTTACCATATAATCTTGGAGTGGAGAGGGAGAGACAGAGAGAGGGAGGCTAGCTATGGAGAGGGAGAGAGAATACTACTATAGCTATTAATAAACTATTATAATTATTAAATTTTGGTAGACATATGCATGATATTGTAGTGAATATCCAGAGTAGAAAGATGACCGTCAGAGATTGCAATTTGGAATTGGAAAAGTCAAGATATGTAATAAAAAAATCTGTATTGGCCATGGAAATTAAAACAGAAAAGGAAAATTCAGTAAAGTAGGAGCTAGTAATGAGCACGATAAAATTGGTAGCTAGTGGACATGGCTAGCTAGGCTTGATGTGCATGGTCATTTGTTCACTGTTTATAGCTAGTCACAATCAGGTTACTGGAAATTTGGGACTCTCAAAATAATAACCATGCTACATACTGTGGGCATCGGACCAAGAAACTCAAATAGACAATAATTGACAATTATACTACCATTGTTATTGTAAAGAATTTGTAAAATACATAATAATTAGTACAGTATAGTAGCTAGTAACAAATATTACACATGTACCTGTAGAATAATATCTGATATCTTTGGGCATATATATTATATGGGGGGGGGGGGGATATAATATTATTATAGTGTCAAAAGTACATCATGCACTGTTGGGAGATCCGGACTTGAATAATCGATCGAACATCATCCCTGTCAGCTATATAGCTAGCTAGTTCAATCTCCAATTGCAAGTTATCATGAGCAGGTACAATGCTAGTCTGCTATATTATTCGAATTCTATGTATTGCAATCATTCATATTGCTTTGGTAGTCTCTTCTGCTGATACAGAGGCTAACTCTTCATGTCCACTTTGGTATTGGTTCAATGAGAGAAGTGGCAACTGTGAGTGCTGTACCGTGACCAAGATAATATATACAAGAGTATTATGTCACACAACTAATAATTATTTGGAGATATACCGTGGTCACTGTATGACCTGGAATAATGTCACTAAGGATGTCGAAGTTGGTCGCTGTCTGTTCATTTATCAAGACAAAAGACACATGTGTGATTATAATCATAAGTTAGTGTATCGTATTCCTACAAACATATCTGGATCTGAACTAAACAGATTCATGTGCAGTGGTTACAACAGACTCAGTGTAGACAGTGCATTGAAGGCTATGGACCAGCCTTGTTCTCAGATGGGGTCACATGCGCTGACTGTTCAAAACACAGGTACCACTGGATTCTATATTTCGTTTTTCAGTTATCTATGGTAACCATTATGTATTTGGCTGTGGTCCTGTTTGAGATCAATGGAACTGCCAGCCCATTCAATGTTATCATTACATATATTCAGTTAGGTATTAATGGCATCAAAGTTGGCTCTGGACTGTATGTGGCCTCAGCATGTAATTTGAGTAGAAAATTTCCGCAATATTTCTTAACACTATTTGGCATATGGAATTTGGACTTTTTTCGTCTCGTTCTTCCACCCGTATGTATTAGTACATTCATTAAAGCAATAGATATTCTTCTCTTTGACTACATCATAGCCTTTTTTCCACTGCTTATCACTGTTTTTGTCCTAGTGGGTATAGAGCTTTACGACAGGAACTGTCGTGTGGCTGTTTGTCTCTCCACCCCATTGAAGGTGCTCTGTCATAAAAGAAACTGGAATCCCAAGAAAGCTATACTTAAAACCTGTGCCACATTTCTTCTTCTTTCTTACTCCAAGATTCTATTTGTATCCATTAATCTTATTTTTGCTGTCCCCTTGCACAATTGCAGTAGTACCAGTAGTTCGAACACTCTATTGCTTTATGATCCATCAATTAGATTTCTTCATTCAAATCACATTCCATATGTGGTTCTTGCACTGTCTATCATAGCAGTCTTTGTTGTTCTACCGCCACTACTTTTGCTTCTTTATCCTACGAGAGTTTTCAGGGCTTGTCTAAGATTCATGGGTTTCAGAAGGTGGGATATTCTGCACTTAGTCGTGGACGTGTTTCAAGGATGGTTTAAGGATAAAACCGAAAACCAAGTTGACCACAGATCTTTCTCCGCTCTCTATATGCTCCTCAGAATCTTATTTGCTTTAGTAAGTATTGCCATAGTACTGAACATATTCAGTCATTATTACTGGTACTTTATTGGAGTGTTCCATATTCTCCTGGGAACCTTGTTCCTCACGATTAAGCCGTATAAGAAGAAGTGGATGAATAATGCTGATGGATTATTTCTTTTCACTTTGGGAGCACTGATGATTACAAAACATCATGGTGAGAAATTTACTTTCATTATGGGAGCTGTGATCGTAACCTTGGTAATGGCTTCTGCTTTGCTGTACTTCATTTTTACTTGTGCAACTAAATGCAAAAATCAATGATCCTAGTATTGTACTCGTTAAAATACAGTGCATCATGCAAAATTAATGGATAGTAATTGTGATTTTTTGGTCCAATTATGCACACATGATTACTATGAGGAAGTGTGGAAGAAGATAGCTAGCTAGCCATAATATTATTTTTTATGTATGTACTAAACCTATGGCATTGTTTAGAAAGTAGATTGTTCATCTGCTTATGAGCTACATTATGGTTCTTGTTCTAGCTCCACAGCTGTTTCCATAATATTATAATAATATTATTATGTACAATTCAACATTGAAGTCCACAGCATTTTCGAACCTCCTGTCCCAGCTCAATAAAATTAATAGTAATTTTGGTAGGCATTTAATTTACTGGGGTTGACATTAATGTTAATTGTCAGGGGTAGTATCACCTCTGGAATTTGTACTTGTAACTGACATAAGGTTCTGGGCATAACATTAATGGCTTAGGGGTTGCCCAGGCTCCTCCTTGCATCCTGGAATGCCTGTTCTCCCTGGGGCTGTAATACAGAAGCTTATTAAACTGGCTGTGGTAACGTTCCAGCTTCGGGCTTGGAAAATGGATTATACCCCCCCCCCACCCCTTTAAGTTGATATGTTAGCCTTAGTAGTGCCCTGATGGCACAGGCCCACAACCTTTCAATTATTTGCACTCATGATTATTTTCTCGTACAAGAGAGATATTTTGTTCGCAATTTAATTGGGCATACGTTTCGCTGCCTGCTTGCCGTGTTACCGGTATATTGTCACCAGGGTTTGATAGTGGAAGATACACTTTCATGACAGCAAGGGTCAACCACATCAGGAATCAAATTTCTTGTGTTAGAATTGGTTACACTAACTTGTAGTGATTCAACAACTATAAAAGTATACCTATAGAAAACTCGCAATTCGCAATTAATAGATACTCGCAATTAAAACCCGACGTACGGTAGCTAACTTTAAGTACACCTATTATTATGTTATTGAAATTAAATTAAAGTTTCAATAATAACTTCTTAAAAGACATCAAGTTATTTACACTGGTCATGTCCTCTGGTAACCCATTCCACAGGCCCAGGGCATTAGGAAAGAAAGAATATTGATATGCTAATATTGATCATGAACACACTTATTTTTTACTATAGGACTATTAACAATTATTTGATTTATGTCATTGTGGTAGTTATCTAAATAGTACAATGTGGCACTATATTGATTCCATATGATTCTCAGTGTTAATTATATGATCCTAGGCTTTCCAATGTCTACACAGCAGCTGGTACCAGTGGCACGTGCATATCCACCAACAATAAAAAGCTCACCACTAGGGAGAATGGTACAGGCACACTGATGTCGTTCAATAGGCATTTCTTCAGCTTTGATCCAACTCTTTCTGCTCGGCTGGTAGGCATAGAGGCACTTTTGAACATGCCCCCCACCAAGTGCTATCAGTGTTCCATGTAGAGTGGTAGCAGTGGATCCTTCTAACGAAATTATGGTAGGAAGGAGATTCCAAACTAAGTCTTGAGGCTGTGTTGGAGTCACTGATAGAGATGCTGTAATAATGAGATCATCTAAAGATGCACAAAGTACTCTCTCTGTGTATCCAAAACCATCTATTAGGTACCACATGTTCCCAACGACTGCAGTTGATAATTTGTACTGCTTGTGTGACGGAGGCATAGGCGCACCATGGAACCACTTTCCAGCAACGACATCCAGAATTTCAACTGATTCTAGAGAACACCCACCATCAAACCCTCCAGCCACCACTATCCACCTCCTGTTGTAAGTGACCACTGCTGGTCCACTGCGTGCCATATTCATCGGTGGAAAGGGATGCGTCCATTTCTGAGATTCTTCGCTCCAAACTCCCAGTAAATTTGTTCTCTCATCTACAGTACCAGTGCCACCGATCAGAACTAACTGATTATTGAGTGATGTCATTCCAAACCAATAAACTTGGTATGGAGGTAACAAGCTCCACTCATCTTGCTCAATGTTATAAACCATCACAGTTTCGTCACTACCATTAACAGATTCTGATCCTGATCCTCCTCCAACGTACACTTTTCCTTCAATAACAACTGCTTCAGGGTAGTATGTCATTGAGTAAGGCATATCCTTGGCACGTCTCCATTCCAGCTCCAAGGGAAGCCTCAGGTCCAAAAGTGGGGTCTGCAATGCAATAATCAGTACGTCACATCATGTGGGGAAACTGAATATAGCAACTTAATTACAATAATGGTTTAATTGGTATAGAGAGAATATATGATCAAATTCGTAGGAACCCTAACCTTACTCATTGGTATTATGAATTTAACTGTCAAACTCATGTATCATAATAGCATCAGAAGGTGGTGTGATGTTGATTAAGTAAGTACCTGTATAGCTCCTTCACCTTGACTTTCTGCAATATTATGCACACCAGATTCTTGAGATTCCTATACAACAGCCATATTAACAGCTAATAGTATTATTATTCACAAACACATGCAGTAGCTGTTACTAACCAGTGTTCTCTGTAGCTGTGCCCGACACTGTACAAGTTCTTGACATAGTTGACCATTTTCAGCCCACTTTTCCTGCATTTCAACTCGTAGGCCTGCTAAAGAATCCTGCATCAATAATTAATAACGATAATGTAGTTAATTATAGCATGTATATTACATGTATACCCTAAGCTGACGAATTTCTTCTTGAAGCAATGAAGTCTTCTGCTGATGCTCGATATCCTTCTGTTGTAGTTCCAACCGATGCATTCTTTCAATATCCTATATTTATGCGTACACACAATCATATAACAGAGGTATGACCCTCTACAAGCATAATATATACACTCTTGATCTGAGATATAAGCCAAAAATTCATGGATCAATAGAATAATCGATCACTCCTCTACGCATAAAATCTACTTCGTAGCTTCTGGAATGCTATATTTACCAAGCTATGGCTCAGAGAAGTCAGGCAAGTGTAGCATAGTCTAAGAGCAGTTAAATTCCACCCACTAAGTTTGTGAATAGTTTGGCATGTGGTAAGTTCCCAGTACAACAGGTAAGCGTCCAGATAAAATTTCGGGGTATACCCATGTGGAACACTACAGTATGTACCAACCTCCAGTTGTTGTCGCAGTTGTACAGTCTCCTCTGTTTTCACCTCTAACTCTTTGGTCATCATTCTCATCTGAGCATCCCGTCCAATTAGCTCTTTTGTGATGGTCACCTGTCTCACAGCATCCAGCTTTGAAAATTTGCCGTATGGACCTTCAGCAGCAAATCTCACTTCCTCCAGTGATGCCTTCAGCTGCTCTGTTGTCGGTCGTCTTGAGGGAGCATTCTGTAGACACTGTTTCACCATCTGTGCCAATGGGTGATGCTTTCCATCATGGAGCTCCTTTTCTAGTAGGTTGATGTACTCTCTTCGACGCTCTACCTCAGAACGCCCCAATACAATATCAGAATTGTTGGGGTCAGGATATGTGGATTCAAGAAGATCACCAGGAAATGTTTGTACATATACATGATGTACAGTTATAGCTAATAAGGTATATCCCACATCCTGTGTGGCAGCCATTAAGAGTAGCTATCATGAATTCTTATTAGTGTTCCCACAAATATGTGGGTGTTGCCACCATGCTGGCCACCACAGCCAAAAATAAATGACGGTTGTTTTGACAAAGACAGCAGGTAATTTTGGCGAGCATTAAAATGGCTCTCCATTGGTATTTGGCGAAGATTAAATTATCTGAAGCCTTACTGCCATAGGTGCACGTACATGTATACATTAACTTCAATTCGTGAATTTTAATAAATTATGGTGATCTACATCAAACTGCACAAGCTAGAAACCTGGCCAAGTTTCCCATTATACGGTATGTCATCTCAGTTTCACCCAAACTTCTTAGCTTCCTTTCAAGCAAACTGACTATAGAAGCTCAGTATGTGTGTGCATTATTATTAAATGCTTAGCTTCATACTTAGTTATTTATCATTTTCAATGTATAAACAAACATTAATCGGTATGAACCTGTTTTCTATGTAATCAGATTCAGTGTAAACAAGACTTAGTTTTACTCAGGCGTGCTCAAATGTATAGGACTTAGCGGAAAAAGTACAATTCTCAGACACACGTTTAGTGATTACGCTATACTCAAGGACCTGAAATGACCCAAAACAAACTAAAAACAATCAATTTTCTGCAGTGGGCCGACACCGTGTGCACATGCAATGGAGTGCAGCCAGGCTAACTAGCCTATAAAAATAATATTATTATGGTGAGGTGCACAAAGCTATAACCTCGTTCTTAGACCCTCTAAATGGACGAGAAACGGTCTGGAGATAATATCAGTACAAAAATTTACTTGAGTCAATGTAAAGAGAGTGAGATGACCAAATGAGAAGACATCAAGGCTGGGGCCGTAGCGAGATGATGACGAAAGTGCTTCAGGAGGCATATACAATGGAGTACCCGGTAGTCGAGACATCGTTTGAGCTAACTGGCCTGGTTGCAGATTGACAATACGAGAGTTCCCAAAATCAGTGATTTTGGCAACAAAAGATGAAGTCAGTAGCACATTCTTTGCCGTCAGATCCCTGTGGACAATTTGAGGATTGTGGTGATGCAAGTAAAGAAGACCTCGAACAACGTCTTTCAACATCGATACTTTCAAGACGAGTGGAATGTTGGGAATTCTCTCAAGCAGATCGTCTAAACTCCCATCCAGTCTCTCCATCAGCAGCACAGGGAGTTGGCAGTTGGGGAGGAAACACACACCCAGAAACAGCGTGATGTTGGGGTGACGAAGGTCAGATATCAGCTGACACTCCTGCACGTACTTGCTTGCCATATCCTGTACTCCAACATTTCCAGCATCAAGTAAAGCCTCGTGGATCTTTCTTTCCAGCACATATCAAGCCATTTACCTCAATCTGCATGTGGGGATTGCCTCAAACTGATCCATATATTTACAAATAAATCGATAGCTAGCTATGGTTACTGACATACTGAGATACATGTTAACGTACCTCCTCTACTGATCCGTAGGATCCGGAGCCCAGCTGTCTCCCCGTGGCGCTTCCATTCACCAGGAACCGGGCTAGATTTTGGTCACTTCGGAGAGTTTGGAATCGTCGTTCAGCCATGATGCTACTTTAATTGCCACGGTAGGGGTGTGGTCGAATTTCATTTGTGCGCATGCTCACAGCTAGCTGTTCATGAGGTGCCTTCAGTGTTTAAGGTACCATTTAATTGCGTGGGCGTGAGCGTCAGGAATGGCTAATTCAATTAGCGAATCGTGAAGGGGCGTGGCCGAAGAGGCCATACGAGAGCTTTTGGTCGAAGGTGGGCATGTCCAGAATCGGCCAGGGATGATTATGCGCGTGTAATTAGCGACCGGAAGTGGCCCCTGAAGAAAAGGCCGGTAATTGCCCACATCAAAGCAAGATCAAAGCATTCTTTCTTAACTATTAATCGCAACGACAAAAAAATTACACAACAAGTAGAAAAAAGCAAACTTAAATAATTAAATAATTAAATAATCTAATTCATGGGGGGTTTGGAAGCACTTGGGGGGATAATTTTTACATGGGCACGCAGAATGGGTCTAAAATAGAATTTTGATGGCGGGAAATTTTGATTCACACCTTACAATTAAAGTTATGGCCCTTTGAAGTTTCCCCATATGTTTGTATAGGAAGCCATGCATTTGCAATGTTTCCGCCCACGCGCTACGTGAGGGGCGGGGCTACGCGCGCACATAGACTTGACGACCTTTACCCAATTTGGCCAAAATTGGAGTATAGGCTGCCTGCTTGCATTGTATGGCTCTACTAAGCATCCAGCTCAACTATATCGTGGTTTCCGGACAATTTTTTTTCTGCTTGTTGTGTGGTCTCCTTGTTACACACTAAGTAGAAAAAAAACAATATTTTAAATAATTAATTCAGGGGGGAATTGGGAGCACTTGGGGACATAATTTTTGTACCGGCACGCAGAATGGATTAAATCTAGAGATTTGACCTTTAGGAATTTTGATTCACGCCTTAGAATTAAAGTTACGGCCCTTTAAAGTTTCCCATATGTTTGTATAGGGAAGCCATGCGTTTGCAATGTTTTCCGCCCACGCGCTACGTGAAAAACGGGGAATACCCGTGGTGTGCGTTATTTAGAAAATTTCTCAAAATTGGAGTGTAGGTTGTTTGCTTGCTTTGTATGGCTCTACTGTGCATCCTAGGTGTATTATGTGATTTTCTGGACAATTTTTTTTCTGCTTAGTGTGCACGCTAGCTTGAAAAAAAAAAAAAAAAAAAAAAAAAAACTTATTAGGCCTAATTAAGCATGTGGGCGTGTTCCTGGCACTGTGTGGAGTGTGTGCGTGTGCGTTAATGCAGGTTTTATTGCTTCCGATTGCATTGGGCGTGGCTTCACGGGCCAGTGCTTGGACATCGGCGCCTGGGACTTGGCCTCGGCGATAGGTGGGCGTGTCCCGGAAGCGGTGGTGACCTTTGAACCCCGCGAGGAGGCTTTGGGGGCGTGGCAGGAGGTCAAAGGTGAGGCCATGTCTGTTAATGAGGCACTGTACGGCGGTGCGATCGAGGGGCCTGTACGGCTGGACGGAAGCTGACGATGGTTTGAAGCGGATGTGGTTGCGATGACGTGTTGTTACTCCGCCCACACAGGAAATGAGGTGAGCTCTTGCGTGGGCGGTGTGGCAGAACGGCCTCCAAGTGTTTGTGTGTGTTTTGGCCTTGAGGAAGCTGTGTGTTTTAATTGGGATTGATTGTGGGCTTCCGGTGGACATCCGGTGGTTAGTAGGCACTTGATTGAGAATGGTGGTCCTTGGGGAACAGGGTGGGGCTGTTTTGGGCGTGGCCTGGCCCCTCCCTTCCGGCTCGGCTTCCGGTCCATGGAGGATATTAAATGAACACTTCCGGCTCTAGCAGCCACACCCCTGAGACCTGTGCAATTAAAAGGGCGTGGTTACACAACATGCACCTCACTAATGACTTTGATGTGGTTTAGGTGTCATATCCCCCACCTCACGCCCACGCAATTTAATGGTACCTTAATTCACGCATCGAAAACGTGGGATGGCCTGGAAACGAGGACAAGCATTATAAACTTTAAGTTTAATATACTGTGATTGTGATCAATACTAATGATTGCAGGCAAACAAAAACTCACAAACATTGTGAATGATTGCTACAGGCATGTCTGTACTGTGAATAATAATATTATTATTGAACTCAAAACACATTAGCAGCGGAAAGCCATGGCTTTGGTGTGGATTTGCATTTCACAGACATCCTGAAGTACAAACAATCATCCTTGAGGTACTGTTGGTCAAGCCTAGTAAGGCTTGATAGCCAAGAGACGACTGTAAAATATATTTTGGTTGACCACAACCACTACTTGCTCTATCACCATCTTCTACTCTCTTGCTACTATCACCACCATGTTTTCCAAACTTAACGCTCTTATGGTGATGGGAGCTATTTTTCAGCTGATTTAGTAATTTGATTTTTACTGTTCCAGTGAAAGGCCAGGGAAGGTGATCGTCATTATCTCCACGCATGAGGTAAACATACACTGATAGATGGGTACCTTCTCTTTCTCCAATTCCATTGGCATGCACCTTAATACATAGCTTGTAGCCTCCTGGGCCGGAGTAAAATGGTGGGCTGAACACATGATCATTATTAGACTTATGCTCAGCATAATTGGTAAATTTGAAGGCGTTTGGATATAATATCCCAGAATCGTTGCTAAAAGACACTTCATAACATGATTCTTCTAGTTCATCTTTCATCTCGTCGATCTCCTTGTTTTGGGCAATGATGATACTCTGTAGTTGTGCCAACATATTTCCCTGCTTCTTGACCGTGTCTTCTAACTCTGAAATGGCTTTACGTTGTTCGCAAATTTGTAGTTCCAAGTTCGGCACAGCAAATTCACATTCATCACGGTGTGAAGCGAGTTCGCACCTTGCAATAAGGCAAGAGCAGCCACTGTTGGAGCATGGAAATTCCACAAGTGGGCATTCTTCAAGGTGAGTTGTCGTCCGCTCTTCGTACTCACCACTCTCCCCACAGTGGGGGCAAACATACTGACGTCTTGGGCACTCTTCCGTTCTGTGTTTCTTCATATTTTTATGCAGAATCTTATCTCCACCATCACAGTCGTTAGGACAGGACAGAAGTGTGTAGTCACAGGCACTTAGATGTTCACCCACTGCGCGAAGCTCATCAATCCATTCACAGCCATTATCAGCATTATCACACTCAATTTTCATCTCCTTGATGTTCCTGTCACCTAAACAATACCAGTACTGATTAAATACAACTTAGAGCTACAAAATGCCACGCAAGTATCCATGGGCAAAAATTAGTTAGGAGTGGGACTGTGAGTTAAGGCTTTTTTTTAATAGTCACGGACCAAGTCACAGTATATGTACACAACAAGCAGTTTTTTTCCTGGTATACTATGCCTAACTTACTCCTTTTATCAGGAAAGCAGTTCATGTCCCCTCGACATCCTGGACACTTCAGTGCTGGAGTGCTTCTTGAGGTCATCAATACATGTCTTACAGAAGATCTTCCCACAGCAGGTAGACTGTTGAGGATCTCTGGCTGCCAGTAGACAGATCAGGCAAAGAAGCTCGTTAGGTACTGGATCCACAAACTTATGATCATAGCCTTTTTCATCTTTAGCTTTTTGAGCGGTTGATGCCATCTCGTCTCACGCACCGTCGAGCGTCACGTGGTCACACCCTCCTAATCTCGACCCCACCCCCAAGGCTTAAAGGCATGCATGTGGCGCCATGGCGCCGGGGCCGGCCGGGCCCGGGGTGACGTGAATACGCACTATACTGACGACCTTTTACCATATAAAGTTACAGTCCTTCACTATAGGCTAGCTAGGGAGAGGAAGAGAATATTATTATAGCTATTATTAAAACTATAATTATTATTAAATTTTGGTTGACATATTAAATATTATGTAGTTGAAAGGTGACGAGATTGCAATTGGGAATTGGAAAAGTCAAGATTTGTAATAATCTCTATTGGCCATGGAAATTATAGCAGAAAACCCAAATTCAGTAGCTAAAGTAGGAAGCTAGTAATGAGCACGTTAAAATTGGTTCTAACAAGCCTGAGTACATAATAGGAAGAGAGGGAGAGTATCTTACTCTGTATACTGCTGTGCAAACGCACTGCGGATAATTAAACTTGAGTGGTTGACTCAAACAAACTGTGAAACCTACCAGTACTGCAGCTGAACAGTACCCAGGTGGGCTGGCACTTAACTACAAGGTGGTATGTGTAGTATACTACAGTTTACAAGGATATACGGATTTAATTATCCGCAGTGCGTTTGCACAGCAGTATACAGAGTACGATACTCTCCCTCTCTGTACTCTTGGTTCTCAGCTAGTGGACATGGCTAGCTAGGCTTGATGTGCATGGTCATTAGCTAATTTTTATTCACTGTTTATAGCTAGTCACAATTAGGTTACTAATATTGAAATCTGGGACTCTCAAAATAATAACCATGCTACATACTGTGGGCATCGGACCAAGAAACTCAAATAGACAATAATTGACAATTATACTACCATTGTTATTGTAAAGAATTTGCAAAATAGCTACATATAATTAGTACAGTATAGTAGCTAGTAACAAATATTACACATGTACCTGTAGAATAATATCTGATGTCTTTGGGTATATATATTATATGGGGGGGGGGGGGGGGGGGGGTGGTGGATAGTGGACATATAGTGTCAAAAGTACATCATGCACAGTTGGGAGATCCAGACTTGCCAGAATATAAATCAATCAAATATCATCCCTGTCCGCAGTTATAGCCGCTAGTAGCTAGTTCAGTTTCCAAGTTTTCATGAGCAGGTACAATGCTAGTCTCAGGCTATATTATTCGAATTCTATGTGTTGCAATCATTCATATTGCATTGGTAGTCTTTTTTGCTGATGCAGAGGCTAGCTCTTCATGTCCACTTTGGCATTGGTTCAATGAGAGAAGTGGCCACTGTGAGTGCTGTACCGTGACCAAGATAATATATACAAGAGTATTATGTCACGCAACTGATAATTATTTGGAGATATTCCGTGGTCAGTGTATGACCTGGAATAATGTCACTAAGGATGTCGAAGTTGGTCGCTGTCTGTTCATTAAATTTTATCAAGACATGTGCGACTATAATGAGTATCATTAGGTAGTGTATCGTATTCCTACAAACATATCTGGACCTGAACTAAACAGATTCATGTGCAGTAGTTACAACAGAGAGGGAGCTCAGTGTAGACAGTGCATTGAAGGCTATGGACCAGCCTTGTTTTCAGATGGTGTCACTTGTGCTGACTGTTCAAAACACAGGTACCACTGGATTCTGTATTTCATTTTTCAGTTATCTATGGTAACCATTATGTATTTGGCTGTAGTCCTGTTTGAGATCAATGGAACTGCCAGCCCATTCAATGTCATCATTACATATATTCAGTTAAGTGTTAATGGCATCATAGTTGGCTCTGGACTATACGTGACCTTAGCGTGCAATTTGAGTAGAAAGTTTCCACAGTATTTTTTAACACTGTTTGGTATATGGAATTTGGACTTTTTTCGTCTTGTTCTTCCACCCGTATGTGTTAGTACATTCATTAAGACAATAGATATTCTTCTCTTTGACTACATCATAGCCTTTTTTCCACTGCTTATCACCATTTTTGTCCTAGTGGGTATAGAGCTTTATGACAGGAACTGTCGTGTGGCTGTTTTTTTCTCCACCCCATTGAAGCTGGTCTGTTGTAAAAGAAACTGGAATCCAAAGAGAGCTATACTTAAAACCTGTGCCACATTTCTTCTCCTTTCTTACTCTAAGATTCTATTTGTATCCATTAATCTTATTTTTGCTGTACCCTTGTACGACTGCAGCGGTAGTTCAATCTCAGATAATACTGTATTACTTTTTGATCCGTCAGTTACATTATTTCATTCAAGCCACATACCATATGTGGTTCTTGCACTGTCTATCATAACAGTTTTTGTTGTTTTACCGCCACTACTTTTGCTTCTCTATCCTACGAGAATTTTCAGGGCTTGTCTAAGCTTTATGGGTTTTAGAAGGTGGGATATTCTGCACTTAGTTATGGACGTGTTTCAAGGGTGGTTTAAGGATAAAACAGAAAACCAAGTTGACTGCAGATCTTTCTCCGCTCTCTATCTGCTCCTCAGAATTCTATTTGCTTTAGTAAGTATTCCCATAGTACTGAACATATTCAATAATTATTACTGGTCCTTTATTGGAGTGTTCCATATTCTCTTGGGAGCCTTGTTCCTCACGATTAAGCCGTATAAGAAGAAGTGGATGAATCATGCCGACGGATTATTTCTTTTTACTTTGGGAGCACTGATGATTACAAAAGATTCGGGTGAGAAATTTACTTTCATTTTGGGAGCTGTGATTGTAACCTTGGTAACGGCTTCTGCTTTGTTGTACTTCATTTGTACTTGGGCAACTAAATGCAAAAATTAATGATCCTAGTATTGTAAATGCAGCATATCATGCAAATTGATAAATTATAATATTTGTGATCAATATAGACTAGTACTATGTAGCAAAGTAGTATTATACTTAGTATAATAATAATATTATTATTATACGTACTTGTTGTATTGTGCACCATGATCACAAAATTATTATTAATTAAGTCACGAATAGGGGCAAAGTAAATTTTAACTTGCTGAGTGTCATCATGTATTCTGTAATGGAATTTATTTTCCTCTTCTACCCTCTGGCTGGGTATCTGGCTGAGATACGGTGGGGAAGATACAAAACTGTTGTCTATAGTGTGCGTGTTATCTGGGGGAGTCTAGTGGCAATCGCAGTACTTGGTGGAGTGGCAACTGTACGTGTAAGTATGATTCCTGTATTCTTGAAATCTCAAGATCAAGGCACGTATGGTCCAAATAATAATATTATTCAACTAACCTTGATTATTCTTGTCGGTGTAGTGTTTGGAATACCTGCCTTTATTGCATTTCTACTTAATAATAATAATATACCCTGTGATCTTATATGTTTCAGTGCTAATGTGATACAGCAATAAAGATTGCTGCCTGTCGTGTGAAGGCTATGAGCTCATGGCTGATTATATATTATATATATAGCAGAATAACATTGTATGAAGATGTTATTGTGTTATCTTAAACTCTTATCCAGATTCCATTCATTATCTATGCATGCATGCTATATATAGCACACTGCTTGCACTATTAATAGCCAATTATGGAGAGCCAGCTATGTATACCCAGATGGTAATTCCATTAAGTTAAACATAAGCCAAGCATAGTGGGTATATAGTAAACTGATTTTATCGTCTATTTGCATGGGAAAACTTCTATATACAATTTTTACATGAAGTACATGTCATGTGATAACATTGAGTTTAATGATTATTATGCTTATGGAAATAAATGGAGCAGATAGGGTTCAAACTTTCTTTTCACCACAGCAGCTATATAACCTACGACAGTAACTCGAAAATGGTAACTATTGAAGATTCTCGGCAATACCAAATTAAGAACATGGCAAGTGCTGAAGAGAACATACCTACCAGCAGAGAGACAGCATCACTGTCACTGAATGAAAGACGAAATACACATACAAGAATGAGATCCAACTTTTACTGCAGACGTCAAAGGTGCTGTGTATCATCAAAAGCTGCTCTACTCATTTTAGTATGGAACTTGATTCTTATTGCTGGTTTTAAATATTTCCTTGATCCTAACTATTTTAGAGTATTATTTGTAAATAATGATGGCTTATATATAGTAAGTGTCATCATGTACTCTGTGGTGGCATTTCTTTTCCTCTTCTACCCTCTGGCTGGGTGTCTGGCTGACATACGGTGGGGAAGATATACAAAACTGTTGTCTATAGTGTGCGTGTTATCTGGGGGAGTCTAGTGGCAGTGGCAGTACTTGGTGGTGTGGCATTTGCAAGTATCTGGATTTCTGTGCTATTGAAACCTCATGATACCTATCCTAATACTATTCAACTCATCACGCTTGTTCTTGTCAGCGTATATAGTGTTTGGAATACCTACTCTTATTGCATTTCTACTTATACCCTGTGGTCTTATTTGTTTCAGTGCTAATGTAATACAGTATGGTATTGACCAGCTCCACGATGCTCCTATGGATGACTCTATCTTATACATTCATTGGTATGTCTGGACAAGCTATGCTGAATTACTGCCCATGGAAATAGGATTTAATGCTTTTAGAAGTTTATTCGTTCTCTACAGTTCGGGCTTGATGTTGCTACCATTGCTGCTTCTTGGACCAACCCTTTGCATCCAACGATACAAGCTAAAATGGTTTTTGACAGATACAGGATCTAAAAATCCCTACAAGCTGGTTTACAGAGTGCTTAAATTTGCCAAAGATCACACTAATCCAATTCGTCGCAGTGCCTTCACCTACTGTGAGGATGAGCTTCCCTCCCGGCTTGACTTTGGCAAGGAGAAATATGGAGGACCCTTCACAACTGAACAGGTGGAGAATGTCAAAGCTTTCTTGGGAATCTTACGTGTATTACTGGCTCTAGCACCAATTATGATGGTAGATTTTTCAATGTATGGCGTACTTGGGAGATTTGCAAGTCATTTAGATGGAAAATTTTTCGAACTTCGGTATTCAGCGGATGAGAAAGGCTTTCAAGTTGACACCTTGACTCCGTTAATGATAACATTTCTCATCCCCATATATCTTTGCCTCTTTCGACCTTTCATTCAGAACTACATCCCAGGAATGCTGAAGAGAATTGGATTTGGAATGATCTTCATTCTGCTCTCTATTTTATGCACCTCTGTAATAGATGCTTATGGACACATAGTACATGCCAATGTGACTGTATGTTTTCTTCATGATGACCTGTTTTCGGACTATGATGGAACGATACTCGATATCAACTCTTACTGGCTAGCAATTCAGTATTCTCTAAATGCAGTTGGCTACATGCTTCTCTACATAGCTGTGTATGAGTTCATATGTTCTCAGAGCCCTCATGCAATGAAAGGACTTGTAATCGGAACTTTCTTTGCCATCAAAGGTGTGTTTCAGCTGCTTGGTGTTGTAATAATATATCTACCTTTTGCCCTTGGATGGAGAGATACTTTGCGCAGTTTCCCCAGTTGTGGTTTTGTCTACTATCTTATCAATGTCATCATAGCCCTTATTGGGATAGTGGCTTACACATGTGTTGCTTGGCAGTACCAGTATAGAGTGAGAGATGAACCTGACAACATCTATCGCTATGCTGAAGAGTACTATGCTAAATAAATGCTCAAGATGAACCCAACTATGACTATGATGACTACGATAACCTTGATGTGCACACTATCAATAATAATTAGTTAGAATATACACACTCTTACTATTGTAATAGAACAGTGAATACTATTAATTACCCGATTCTTTTATTTAGCAACTGGTTACTGTTAGAACTTCATTAAAATTAATGTGTGAATGTATGGACATATCCTTGATTGTACCTGAGTTTTTAAACTTATTCACTGACATAATAGTAATTATGTCAGGACAAAATTTTGTTAAGCCTAATTAACTTTGTATCAAATGAAAAACTTGACCACATCCCCAGCAGCTACATAGTTCTAATGGTGCATGTGGTAAAAGGTCGTCAATATACACATCGATGCTGGGGCCTCAATCGCAGAGATGGAGTCTAAGACCAACTCTCGACTTCGAATTTCGATCCTTCAATCAAAGGAGATAAACTCGACAGCACAGTAGAGCTTCCGAACTTCAGATCGGTCGTGGCATGACGCGTGCTATAAATAGCGCAAGCCTAGCTTTATTTATCCACAGGATTACGTCAGCCAAGAGAACGCGTGAAGTTCGGCTAGCGTTACTTGTCGGAGAAAGTAGCACTCAGCTTTTAATGTATTCGCTGGATATATACGTAAGTTAATATATGATTCTGTGGATTTTCAGGTCTCAGAAGTGTTCTGTAAAGGCTCTGAATTTTAGCGCTATGACGACATAGGTTACATCATAATTACAACATAATTACCTAATAACCGCAAAAAAGTAAATTTATACTGGGGATGTAATAATAATGAACCCTTGACCATCTCCCCAGTAGCTGCATAGTGTAATGGTGCATGTGGTAAAAGGTCGTCAATAGAATGCGTACACATCGATCGATGCTCGCCCCAGAAATCATGGAGATGGCGTCTAAGATCGACTCTCAGCCTTGACAGCGACAAGTTTCGATGCTTCAGTCACAGAGACGAACTCGACAGTACAGTATTCCTTCCGAACTTCAGATTGGTCACGCTGCTGCAGTCGCGCGCGGGCCAGCCCCTTGTGACAATGCGTGCTATAATATTATATAGCGCAAGGCTAGCTTTATTTATCCACGGCATTACGTAAGCCAAGAAAACACGTGAAGTTCAACCAACAGTACTTCTCAGAGAAAGTAGCGCTCAGCTTGTAATGTATTCGCTGGATATATACACGCGTAAGATACTCTACATATTTACTGATTTTCAAGTCCCAGAAAGGCTCCAGCGAGGCCCTGAATTTTCTCATAATTACCTCATAGATTAGCTACCTAAGAGATTACACCATAGGTTTCATCATAATTACACCATAATTACCTTATAACCACAGAAAAGTAAATTGCTACTGGGGAGATTATTTTATCATTTGCAGAATTTTTCCAGTGCAGAAAAGATCACCATAATAATAATTATTTATGACACAAAATTAGCATGACATTGTGATAAATTTTCGCCAATGAAAACAGTAGGTGGAGAAATTGGCACAAATTTTCTCCATTTCCATGTGTACGATAAATGAAAACTTCCACGTACTATCGTGACTGAAAATTAATCCATAGGACACACAATTCATAACATACATACAATGATACTATAGTCAAGTAGCTACTGTATGTTGACATACCACTAGTACTCCGACAGTGATTCTTCAATAATAATATTGTACTCCTGGAACCGTCTCTTACACAATTTAATCACAAGGCAGCAACAGCCAGTAACTACTACACAGGCGATAACTACTAGGGTGACTACTGCAGAGGGAACTGCAGTGGTTACTAGAACCATAAGAGTCTGTAATTTTGTTACTCGAGCCTCCAAATGGATAATATTATACAGGGATGAAGAGTTATCAGTGTTAGCGTACGCAACCAAGCACGTTTTTCCAATTCTGAATTTCAGAGGAATAGTTTGATTTGTGTCTTCAAGTTTACGTGCAGCATGCTCTAAAGTAATGTTGGCATCAAGTACTGATGCATTCACAGCCAATCGAAGGTAGTAGCTATGTACGTGACCTTGAGGTATAATAATATGCAAATTGTAGTACCCTCGCTTTTTTTACTCTGTAAATGTTCTCAATGCTTTCTGGATCAGTAAAATTTAATGGTTTATGTTCCTCAATTATACAGTCAGTGCTATGACAAGTATTGAGGTTAAATGAATGTGTTTCAGGGCCAAATGTAACGTAAATGTCCCCTCTTACGCTATCGGAGCCATTTACTTCTCCGTTAGGAGTGATTGTGTAGCTCAGTGTGGATCCTGGGAGCAAATACAGCCGGTTAAAGTTTCGAGTCTCGCTAATATTTTGATTCTTCATAAGGCATCACCTTAACAATTGTCAGTAAGGAATTACAACTAGAATCAAAGGTATAGATTAATTTTTCTATTACACTGTCAGCAAGTTGAGAATCGTTAACTTAAAGCCAAGAGAGATTGAACTTCTTGTTGATAGTAATTATTTAGCTCACCAACAATAACCATGGTTACCGTATCTTCACTGATGAAAGTATCAAAATTTAATTTTGGTCTACCGATGAGATTTTTGTCCACACAAAACCACCAAGAAGTGCTGTAGCGTGCCACAATGGCTCCGTGCAATGTGCTGGAATGGCCATGCATAGGGAGGCGTGTGCAACAATGGTTCGTTCATGTATACTAATATACGTATGTATGGATGGGAGGGGATGGGTTGCCAATGGTTAGCCAGGTTAGTCTCTAGGGTTTGTCTATAATATGGGGGAAATAATGATTGGCAGCAGCGACAACAGCGGTGGTGTATAGTGGTTGGGGCTGTTGTGTGTGGAACAGAATGTAGCGGGTTCGAATCTCACTCTATGCTTTGATTTTTTTTTTTCACTTGTCGAAATTTTTCTAAGTTCTCGCGAATCTTTCCAGCACAGAACCAGTATAGCATGCTGCAAGTGCATCCATAACCACAATCACACCAAAAATCATACCAAGAAATATAATAATAGAAACATTGTCATCCTGTATTACAACATTTCATGCATCAAAAATAATGATCATGCCTCTGCACAATAATTATAAATACTGACTTAATTGTTTAATCGATTGGAATTTCATTCTCAGACTGCTACTCTGTGTACTGTGCAGTCCAGGAGCATAGGCATGATCTACATAATTATTAACAATAATTATTGCATCTGTATGCATAATATTACACTTGCTTTCACGCATATAATATTATTATACTAGTACTAATACTCTGACCCTCCGAACCAAACAGAGCGGCAAGCCTGAATGAAGAGTAAGAGTATAGGTATACATGACTTCCATTGCATGAATTGGTAACTTCCTATGTGTCTCAGCCTAAACATACAATGTTTGTGTTTCACTGCATGCAGCTGACCATAATAATATTATTATTATTGTAATACAGCGCATGATCTATCACATGCCCTTGTGGTTGTATGTGTGGCTGCATATGCAGTATCTACATGCCACTTTGGTCGGAGGCGACCCACCTGGCTACCATTATTCATAGGCAAGCAACCACATACACATACATAGGAAAATCATCAAAGAATAGGTGGATAAAAATGAGGGTTCAGAGTCAAATATCACTAATTCAGTGATTCACATCAAAAGATGCATTTTGCTTCCTCTTCAGCTATAATAATATTATACTCATAGTGTCATGTGCTGCTGTAATGAGCCTTTATCAATTAATTTTATACGTATTATGTTCTAATTTAGGCGCCCATGAGATCTGCACAATTTTTTTGGTTAAGGCACCTTTCCAGACATCAATTATTTTTAGGCAGTGCCTATTTTAGTTGGAGCGTATTGCCACGTGTAATATGTGATACTGTGGATCCAGTCAATCTATTGAGCTAGCGGTTTAGATGTCAAACCATAAAGGAAGCTGCACTGTCTGTTACCATAGATGCTGTTACATTAATTTTATAATGACTTACGTACTGCTTTGATCATGATTATAATAATTATTATATTATCTTTCTGGAGCTAGATAATATAGTCTGCAGCTTGGTTGTGGCAAAGCTCCAATCAAAATTGAATGTCGTTGGTGTGTGTGGTAAAGGTCGTCAATATAGTGCGTACACGTATACAGGTCTACATTGGTTTACGAATTATCAAACGTCATTGCTGCATACTTCCTGCTCTGCAACATGAGTCTGATTGGTCCCTTTCAATGCAGCACGGTTACTAAGCAACTGCCCACAAAACCACGTTCTGCAGCAACTACAAAAGTCAGGCAGTAGAGTAGATTTAATGAATATAATATATATTAAGTTATTTGAATGCAATTTCAATTTTGATTGGAGCTTTTGCCACAACAAAGCTGCAGACTATATTATCTACTATCTATGGCAACTATTGAGGATTCACAGTAATTACACAAACTCAAACTTAAGGGCTTGGCTAACGCTGAAGAGAATATATCTATTAGTACACCACTCTTACAAAGTGAAAGACGAAGAACACATGCAAAAATGCAATCCAACTTTCACTGCAGACGTCAAAGGTGCTGTGTTTCATCAAAAGCTGCACTATTCATTTTAGTGTGGAACTTGATTCTTGTAGCTGGGTTTAAAGGTTTCCTTGATCCTAACTTTTTTAGAGTATTATTTGTAAATGGTGATCCTTATGGCATATTAAGTGTCACCATGTATTCCATTGTGGCATTTCTTTTCCTCTTCTATCCTCTGGCTGGGTGTCTGGCTGATATACGATGGGGAAGATACAAAACTGTTATCTATAGTGTGCGTGTTATCTGGGGGAGTCTATTGGCAATGACAGTACTTGGAGGTGTGGTTGCTAGTATCCTGATTCCTGTGCTATTGAAATCTCCAGATACCTTAGCGGCTAATGCTATTCAACTCATCATACTTGGTCTTGTCGGTGTAGTGTTTGGAATACCTGCTCTTATTGTAGCTCTACTTATGTTCTGTGGTCTCGTTTGCTTCAATTCTAATGTAATACAGTATGGTATGGACCAGCTCCACGATGCTCCCATGGAAGACTCTATTTTATACATTCATTGGTATGTCTGGACAAGCTATGCTGGATTACTACCACTCGAAATGGGATTTAACATTGTCGGGAATGCATTTTTTGTCTACAGTTTTTGCTTGATGTCACTTCCATTTATGCTTTTGGGAATAACTCTTTGCATTGAACGATACAAGCGTCAATGGTTTTTGACGGATACAGGTTCTAAAAATCCCTACAAGCTGGTTTATAGAGTGACTAAATTTGCCAAAGATCACACTAATCCAATTCGTCGCAGTGCTTTCACCTACTGTGAGGATGAGCTTCCCTCCCGGCTTGACTTGGGCAAGGA